>JARFIW010000131.1:4487500-5052500 GCA_036346225.1 Platerodrilus igneus | reverse complement strand
GCTTAAAAATTCGATATTACCAAGGTGAAATGCTGTGCTAACACATAAACAGTCGTTGAATATAAAATACCTTGAAACGTAAACTCCTAGAAATGTTATTTTAAAACGATCGTTAATGAACACCTGCATGTTTTGGAAAAGTCATGTTCCCCTAATTTGTGTAGATAAAAGACGAAATTAGAGGTATATTATGCAAATTGTAGAATGGTTCGTATAAATGCTAACTAAAAGTATTCTTAAAGCGCAGAAGGGATGGACAATCTATGATATGCTTTGGAATGAGACAGGCATAATAGCAGTTCACTTCAAAACGCACGTATTCAGTCCACATGGGTTAGTTTGAAACGCGGACGGTAATATCGATTTTCTACCACTCAAGCGAGGTTAGAAGGAAACATAGAATATGCATAAGAGAAGAATAGAATTAGTATAGGCGGGGTTTTTAAGACGTCAATAGATATATCATTGGTCGATATAGTTAGTTGTAGAACAGACAAGCACGGGAAAATTTGAATGCGAGTTTTTCTGAAAATATCGTAACGACGCGCTAAATTTCGGAGATTTCAAAAACGGTTGAACCAAAATTTGGGGAAGTAGTATTTTAAATGAAATATTTCGCGGGAAGAGTGGCCGAGAGGTAGCATTCAAATTGTATAAATACTCAAAGAGAATTAGCATCGCTCTTTTTTTAACTTCGCACTCTTAATACTTTTATCTCTACAGACTACGAACAGAAATTTACCACGAGCTTGTAAGTATATAAAAATTTTAATTCAAATAGTACTGTATTGGCCTCATAATTTGATACGCGGATAGTGTCGAGTCTAAATTTTATTGAGGTGCAACATATATCTTAACAAGCTCGTGAAGTAACGTAAATTAAATTAAATTAAACTAAAGTACGCAATTATAAAAGAAGTGTAATTAAACTTGGATTTGGATCAGGATGCATCGTGAAGGCAGAGCATGCAGCACAACTTAGATGGTGTTCATCTACAAATAGCTGGAGGCGGCGAGCAGAGCAGAACCACGAAACCGAGAGCGAAACCGCATCGTCAACGGAGTAGGGATCTTCAAGAAATTCCAGGTAACGCTTTAGAATTTGTTGTTTTTATAAACTATGAAAATTATTGTGGTGATGTGTGAGAATGAACTATGAAGGTATTTTACATTATTTTGCATATTGAAAATAATACGTATAACTAACTTTTATTATGGTATTTAAATATAAATCTAAAGGTGTATATAAAGCTTATTAACGTTCCTCAGGAATTTAAATTCTTTATTGTTAAGAGTACATGGTTTTTTTGTGTTTGTTGTAAGAGTATGCAAAGTAAAAAGCATACACTATTCATAATTAACTGGGTTATCATTAGCTCACCATACTCCAGAGTGTACTAAGTAAAATTAAGTATAAATAAAGAAAGAAAAATAAGGTATTATTCAGGGCCCATTTACTCCGGTTACTTTAATGTGTTTGATATTTCAAGTTAAAATCCTGGATATTACAAAAATATAATTTATTGAGGTGTAACTTGAGCACTGAAATGTAGATAATATTAAATTTTTATTTGTAAATAGTGGTAAATAAATATTGTATGATTGTTGTATTATTTTGTGGTTTTATTAAGAGTGTGCGTGAACGATAACGAGTATGATAGTGAATCTAGGTATCCAAGAGGTGGCTCAACTGAGCTAGCCTGGGAGCGGTTGAAGTAATTAAATGATGGAAGCAGAATCTGGGTAAGAAATTATATTATGGAAAAATTTTTCTATTGTGTGAAATTTATGACGATTTTTGGAAAATAAATAAAATCCTCGAATGATTTTGAGAAAGTACAATTCTTACTAGGGTACACAACAATTTTATGACGCCCAATTCGTAGAGGCACGATATTTATAGGTAACACAGCAATATATATATATATATATATATATATATATATATATATACATATACATATTACTATGTAATTTGTAGTTTAGAATTTATTAGATTAAATAGCTGAGAAAATGCAAGTTCCCGTGTGTATATATAACACGTTAGTTAGTTAAGACGTTTTTCTGAGCTCTAGGTTAAATATTATTTAGTTTAGAGTTGAGCTTCATAATCAAATTGGCTACAATATTTACCTTGGTAAAAACGCTCAAAAGAATTATCAATATGTGTTTATAGGAGAAAACAGAATTAGGTAATTTTACTTACTGATCAGTAAATGTAAATATTTTTAGCGTGTAGGGTAATTTAGACTAGATTTAATAAATATTAATTAAAATTAGCTTTTCAAGTTTACTTTAGTGTTATATTAATAATCATAAGCTCAAGTTAGCATGTGTAAAAATGGTTCTAATGTATATTTTCATTTTTAACCTTGGTAAATGTTTTAAAAGCATTTATATTAAGGTGTTTACGAAAACAAGCAACGGTTATCGCTTCTGAGAGAAACAACCAGTTAAAAACATTCTGAGTAGTAATTATGTTAAAGGATATTAGGGGAGAAATGGTAAACAGGTAGTTCTATGAAAGGCAGAGGCCATTAAATGGAGCACGGATCGATACTTTACCAGGAAGGATGGCTTTTAGGATGCTTTAGCAGAGGATAGTACATAATATATGTTTAGTATTGTGTTGACTTTTAAACGAACGAATAAACAAAGACGAATCGAAGTCAATAGGTGCGAGTGGTATGCAGAATGTCTGTTTAAGGTATCGATTTAGATGTGGACTAAAAATGAGGCAGGGATCCGATAGACAAACTACCGAAAGTGAACAAATAAAGAGAATTATTCTTCACAGGTGAAAATGTGATAAAAGAGGTTAAAATTAAGTAAAGGTATATGACAGAATACGTCGATATGAACGTGAAAACGGAACAAGGGATGGAAAATGTTTGTATGTATGATAGAGCAAGATGAGGCAAGACACATAATTGGGGCGTGGATAGACCAAGGACTTTGAAGACAGTTGGGGCGCGATTTAAATATATTGAGCAGCCGTTAGAAAATAAAATGATGATTTCGAGGTAAAACAGTTATTTGTTGTGAAAAATTCCGAGATTTTGAAAGACTTGGTATTCCAGAAGGCCAACACGGGTTTTCGAGAATTTGTAGACGGTTGAAAATTTTTGTTTAGAAAAATTGGAAGATGATCTGGAAAGGGTATCTGGAAAGCGTGTTTGTGGAGTGGTGATGTGGTGTGAGTTGGGTCTATATAAACGCATACAGAAGGAGGATGCACTCTCTTACTTTCTTCGCTCGCCATCGAGGTTAACTCAAGTAGTAGTGAATATTATTCAGTGATTTTATTACCAATATTGTTAGTTGTAATTACACACAAATTGGTGTGTCATAGTAATTAATTGGCGTTTCTGAAAACCTTAAAGTAAATACTGAATTAAAAGCGAAGCTTTTATAAACTATGTACAAGAGCACAAGACGTTCTAAGATGGAATGGTAATGGGGAATGCATCTAGTATTGATTTATTGATTGTAAATGGAATTGTAATGTGAAATTTTGTAGGTTTGGATGCACTTTCAATGGTACATTAAGGTACCTTTAGTGCTATGGAGATTTAGCGATTTGGATATTTGGGGAATTAGATATTTTCGCTTTTAATCATGTAGGGTATTTTCTGCTTCAGGTATTTGGAGAAAATAGTTTGACAGATGACATTTGTTATTGTTTTGGGTTGCTGGATTGGATGTTAAGTTTAGGTTGTCAATTACGAACTGAAAACATGAATTGGTTTCTTATTTTGCTTTTGAAACAACGACGAACCTTGATGGAACAAAAAATACGGTCTACAAAGAAACGTAGGTTAATAAAGGTAAGGAATAAGTTTTTTTATTTTGTATATTACAGTATAGCTAGTCGAGTTACCTATTCTAAAAAGAAAGCATAGAAATTACTAGACCTTCCTTTATTGTTTCCAAAGTGTGATGTGTCTCCACTAAGTAATGTTTTAAATAAAATTATCGCATTTTTGTTGTAGGTACATGAAATATTCCAAAAACGATCAAGTTTGGGAACAGCGAGTTTAATTGCAGAGCTTCGCTTAGATTCAGAACGATTTTTCAATTATTTTCGAATGTCGGCAGAATCATTTGATTTACTTCTTAGTATAGTTGGCCCACATATTGTGAAAAAGTATGCTTATAGAACTGATGTAATACCTCCAACTCAACGGCTAGCTTTAACATTAAGGTATATCATTGATTAAAAATTAAGATTACACTATCACTACTATCGTTGTAACTGCGACAGTAAGAAATATATAGAATTTGCCTGTTTAATATGTTGTATTTACTTTTCTTTAATGGGATTCGAAATTCA
Source organism: Platerodrilus igneus (assembly GCA_036346225.1). Lineage (NCBI taxonomy): Eukaryota > Metazoa > Arthropoda > Insecta > Coleoptera > Lycidae > Platerodrilus > Platerodrilus igneus. Next base: position 5,048,167 of record JARFIW010000131.1, on the reverse strand, counting down.
CTTGTGAATATAAACAAATCTCTCCCCAGTTGACTTTCTAAGTGCAGATTTATAACTATGGTGATTAAGTGACTGTGTTAACATATCCATTGCTGAATTAATTCTGTTATTAAAATGTACTTAAATTAATTCTCTTATATTTAGGTTTTTAGCCAGTGGTGATAGTATGACAAGTCTATATTACAGTTATAGAATTTCATTATCATCTGTCTCAAACATAATTAGAGAAACAAATCAAGTCATCTGGAATGTACTTTCAAAGGATGTGCTACTCAGATGGCAAAATCAAAGCACATGGTATCAAATTGCAAAAGATTTTGAAGAAAAATTGAACTTCCCGCATTGTATAGGTGCCATTGACGGAAAACATGTCATCATGCAGGTCATTATATAAATTATTTAAGGCATGACTCAAAGTAATGTAATCTTGTTACAGGCTCCAAAGAACAGTGGTTCATCGTATTATAATTATAAACATACGCATAGCATAGTGCTACTAGGTATCGCAGATGCCGATTATTGTTTTACCATTATAGACATCGGTAGCAGAGGTAGGGAAAGTGATGGCGGTATTTTCAAACGCTCAAACCTAGGAGAACGACTGTATAATAGCAGTTTAAACATACCACCCCCCAGCGCAGTTGGAATATGTATTAGTTGCAGATGAAGCATTTCAGTTAAGCAACTTTATGCTTCGGCCATACCCCAGAACCAAAAATTGTTATTTGCCTGAAATAAAAACCGTTTTTAATTACCGATTATCAAGAGCACGACGTAGAATCGAAAACACTTTTGGAATTTTAGGAGCTAAATGGAGAATATTTCGAAAACCTATAAACTGTGATGTAGAGACTATTTTAAATATAATAAAAGCAACAGTATGCTTACATAATTTTGTTAAAAAAAATGACAAACAGAATCAGTATATACCACCTGGGTATGTTGACACGGGATGAATTTGCTCAACATTTTATAGATGAAGGAGCCGTTCATTGGCAATGGGGCGGAACACATACCTGATTTACTGATTGTACTCACAATAGAATATAAAAAATCATATACTAGAATTTTTTTAATATTTTATTTCAAATAAGAATGCAGAATAAAAAATTAAGTGATTGTTGTTTTTATTATTAAAATATAAGAAAAGAATTGTTTTGTGATTAATTATTAGAAACCTCATTATCAGCAATTGCTTTACTAAGTAACTCCATTATATCTATTTGTAGCTTCATTCTTGGTTCTAATTTCTAAATTTTTCATCTCCATTGCTAACATTTTGCAAAAATAGTCTACACTATCTGATTGTCCCTTATTAATTTCATTAATTATTAATTCATCAATTTTGTTGATTGTAGCTATACTACTTTTTCGTTTTTCTGTAATTAAACTTTTTAATTAAAATTTTATGCACTGCACTTATACTACTAGTAACTTCTGCAATAGGAGAAAAATTCGATCTATCACTAACAGGAGTTGTATCACCGCTAGCTGACGATTTGCTTCCCATCCAATTTGATGTAGAAGGCTCACTTTCTGTGCTTTCCAAACTTGGTGGTGCATTGTCTGTTACACCAGATACAGTGGGTAATCCACTTCTAGATTCATTGGAGGACAAACATAATGAGGGAATGTTTGATACAGTATTTCTGCAAATATCACAATTTAATGTCTTTTTAGCATTATATATATATATATATATATATATATATATATATATATACATATACATATAGAGTGTATTTACCTCTCATCGTTGCGATCATCAAGAAAACACATTTGGGCATAATGTTTCCAGAGTGGTTTTCCCACAATAGTCGTAGCTTCTTGCAGGCTGCATCCACTTTTTATGTATTTATTTAAAATCGCTTTATGCTTCCTTTACTCTTTTTTTAAATATTGCCATTTTTTAGATATTTCTTCTAATGAAAGTTCTTCTACAATTTAACAAAATACATAAGGTTCACATATAGATTAAAACAGAACATTTTAATGCCATAACAAACAGTATAAAGTAAAATTAAGGTAATACAGTACACAGAAAATAAGCAATATATGTATACCATTTAAAGCATAATACACTTTCATTTCAAGTGCTCTTTTAATTCTTTGTGTCCTCTGTATTAATGGTATACGCTCATCATATAATGGAGATCTTTTGGAAAATTAGTGGATAAGCAATTCTGTAGTACTTGTAAATTCTTTATGCTCTCATGTACAGAGTTTGTTTCTTGCGTGTTTTGATAATCTTGGGAATCTTCGCAGGATACTATAGATGAATAGGCATTGTCTGTCGCTGGACTATGTTGTAATTCGAGAGGCACGCCAAACGTCTGTCTGATACTTGGTAAAGCTTCTACTTCAACAACACCTTTTGCTACAATAAAAAAATCTAGTTAATTAAACAATAGGTTTTAATTTTAGTCAATATACTTACCTGCTCTATCATAAAGCAATAGTTTATTGTTATTAATCCTTGGAGTACCGTTTTCAATGTTTGTTATTAAACTATGGGTATCTAAAGAAATAACGGATTTGCTATTCATTTCCGATATATTTAAAAGGCAAAACGCAATATATATATATATAATGGCGAACTACATGAAAAGGTAAGGTTAAGGTAATAACAAAACAAACAATCACGTGCTTTTCTGAATAAACACGCATGCTCCGATCTCAAAATAGCTAGAAAAGTTGAACTTGAACCAACTTTTGGGAGATCGGAGATTCGGCGATTTTGACGTTTCTCGACGGTGTCACGTGATCATATTAACCAATAGGATCATTCTCCAAATATTCAAAACGCCAAATCTCCGTAGCACTAAAGATACCTTTAGAAGAGATTTTGATAGCAGCGTGCCGAGGGGAATAGTGTGACTCAACTTGGTGAGCGGTTCCATAGCCTAGAGTCATTCTAGACGGCATCATCATCAAGGGCTGGTTTGCAGATACCTGCAGTATAATGGTTACCAGGTATCTGCTTTTTATAAAACTCTGTTCTAGAGTTTATTTGATGCGCTTTAACTCTTTGTGTTTTTGAGTGATTATGTCTATGAATTTGATGGACTTGAAAACAAGATCAAGTTTCTTCCACAGAAGTTAATTACATAATTACTACTGTTGTAGATTAAAGGAATACATGTCTTGAATGAAAGATTCAGCATCAGCATGGATGGAACCCACAGGGTTGGCAAACGTCCCATCATTATCTAATGACCATCAAATCTTAGGCAGATTGAAATTGCCAATAATTGGGAATCGCTGTTTTCGGCTAGTATCCTTTCAACAATATTCACAAAACCTTCATAACGCTTGTAGTTAGAATTTGAAGGAAAGTATATCCACATATAACTATCGATAAAAAGTCGTTTTAATTTAACCCACACATCTTCAAAGAAAAAGCTGTTACAGACCTTCATTTCACTAGTCGCAATATGAGAGGAAATAGCAACCAGCGTGCCACCATCGCGATCACAAACTAGAACATCATAATTACGATCATGTAATATTATAATACCCCTGTATCCGGTGTAGCGCAAGAAAACAATGAATTGTTGATCAACTCTATTCTTTAGATTAAAGTATGTATTAGATTTTGGGGTTGATAGCAAACTGTACGCACTAATTATATATCTTTATGTTTAATCACATTAAATGCTTCTGATGTAGTAAAAAATTGCATTTCACATGAAATAAAGCTGTCTGTCGAACTTGTCATTTTGATGAAACCCCCCAATAAAAGCTTTCAAAAACATATTAGTAATTTTTATTATTTTAAATCGATTGTACGGAAGAAGACTCGTTTTATAGTTACTTCTGGTAAACGGTCAGCCACACGAGACATTTTCTATTGTCAATATGAAACAAGCGGAAATCCTCTGTATACGACATTTCTATAATTTTTCCAATTCGTTCGCATTCAGTCCATTATTTTGTATTAATCTATATAACTAGAAAACATTTTCTAACCCAAAAACAAGCACAGCGGTGTTTCAGCCATAACAGAAAGTTTCTGAGTATGAAAGAGGAAAAGTCTTACAGCTTATTCAACTTTTAATTACAACGTTCTATGCATTGCAGAAGTTTTGCAAGCTATTATTTCCTTTTTGCTCTGCATTGTTCTGTATCAGGTTAAACGACAGAAACTTAACGACAAATGAAGTTAAATTCTGCTGGTTGTAAGAACTTGTCGGGAAATTTGTAGAATTAGATTTAAGCATTATGCAAAAGTTCGATGCTTGAATTGTTAATGGAAAAATTGTACTTCATTCTTTCGTTCAGTAATTGTACAATAAAAATTATACGACTTAGTTCTGATAAGGAGCGTCATTGTAGACCTCTATATCAGTTTAATGCAATTAAGTTGTAGTTAGTTAAACAAAATTTAATTACCGGATAAATTATTGATTTCCTATGTATATTTGGAACGTAATTACGAGAAAATTAACGTTTTATTAGCGGAAATATTGTTCCATATACAATATTGTAACATGTCCTTTAGCTGCGGCCTAGCCATGTACAACGTACTAGAATTTGAAAAAGATAAACAGAAAAGATTGTTCTTAGAAATGTGTCACATCTTTCAAAATCAAAATGCAATAAATAAAAGAACTGATATTAATGGCTTAAGTTCGATTTATACCTATCTCCTTAATTTTAGAGCAATAGTTGATAAATAGTTAATGCAAGAATTGTTAGTACATAAACACATAACTCAAGTAACACTAAAATGTATATGTTCATTCATTCTCTCTCTTCTTTCTCTTTCTCTCTCTCTCTCTCTCTAACACACACACTCACACACACATACACACACACTCATGCACGCTCTCACATATACACACATGCACACACATATACACACACGAACGCATACAAATGCACTCACACACACGCATACACACAACACAAGCAAACCCTCCTACAAACAGAAATTTGCATGCACACATAAAAATCATACAATCCATCAATTTAGAAACAAAATTTTTGTTGACATTTTAATACTTTTACAAATTATACAATTTTACAACTTCAAAAAGCAATAAAATCCAAAACTTTTATGTACAAAATCCATTCATTTAGAAGCCAATTTTATTTTCTCAATTTGTAAGTTATATTTATTTTATGTAAACTTTAGCCTAGTTAACATTATTTTAGAAAAGCCTGTGATCAAGGATAAAATATAGATCCGAAAATTTAGGCATTTAAAAAGAGTTTCCTTTTAAATCCTACCAGCTGACCTTAAACCCATCATTGAAGAATATTAATTATACTAGCAAGGTCATTATTCAAACACATTAATATATATATATATATATATATATATATATATATATAGTTATTAAGATGAAATGAAAACCCGACTTTGTATTTAAAGTTGAATTACCATTTCAAATCGAACTAGTAATTTCCTTAAATGCAAGACGTAATTGAAAATCGTTAACAAGAGCCAAGCTTCAGTAGTATTAAGTATAACATCATCAAAACAATTAGGCTAGATAGCTCAATTGGTTAGAGCACTGATCCGGAAAATCAGAGGTTGCAGGTTCGAGTCCTGCTGTAGCCGTTCTTTTAGTGGTTTTCAATTACTAGTTCGATTTGAAATGGTAATTCAACTTTAAATACAAAGTTGTGTTTTCATTTCATCTTAATAACTATTAATATATATTAAGCATTCATTTGCATTCCAAATGTGGATTATTCTTCTCTATTAATTATATATATATATATATATATATATATATATATTATTGTAATACTGTAGCAATACCCCTGTACGCCCTTTTTGTGAGTTAAAAAGGTTAATATTTTTATTCTGTTAATTTTTGATTTTTAATATATAATTATTATTGCGTCGGCTAGCTCAGTTTTTTATTACGCACGGAGCTTGCGACAATACGACAAACAAAGACTTTAAATTTACCTTCTACCTATACGTCTTGTTCTAGTCTTTAAACCAAAACACCATTAAGCACAAATTATTACAATATTCTTAAAAATATTCGCAATGTATGAAATGTTTAAGAATTCTCTAAATAGAACTTTCTTTTAGTAATTGAATAAAAAATTAATAAATATCATTCCCAAAGTTAATCAAAAATCCAAGAAAAATCACCTTTATTATTATTATCTGAAGCCTCATGAACGTTTATTCAACCTCTTTAAATATTTACGTAATTTATAACGTGTATTCAAAAAAACGATCTTTGTTGATCCTTCACATAAATTTATATTGAAAGCAATTTTTAAATTATTCCAATTAGAAATATTCAACAAAACGTTAATTTTTAAAGTATTCAGATTAGAAATATACAACGCAATATTCACAAATAAAAATAATAAAACATACAAATTGGCTAACCTGTTGTTTCCAGCTCGAATCAGTCCATGTAGCAACTGCTTTCGTATTCAGCTTAGTGATTTAATACTCCCAACGTTAAATCCAGATCTGCTTAAGAAATAGTCTGCATTTTTCTTAGCATCTCTTTAAATTATTTTAGCGTCCTTTGTTAAACTTCCTAGTAATTAATAATTGAAGTAAATGCTTGTTGCATTTCCTCATTTGCTCCAGTAAATATTCAGAATCCTTATCCAGTAATTATTCATAATTGTTATCCAATAATCATTCAAAGTTGTTATCCAGTAATCATTCAGAGTCCTTTTTATTAATGTTAATATTAGAATTTAAATTAAAACAACTTTTAGTTACTTACGTTTTTGAAGGGTTAAAACAACAAACCTCTTAATTTTCCGCAATTACCATGTATTATTTCATACTTCACAATAAATTACTTCACGTAAATGTTTTACTTTTAAGTGATTTGAACTAAGCCTTACTTCAAGTTGGACTGATTTGTTTACAAATCCGGTCGTATTTAAATAAATCGTCTATCTATTGACAAGCGCAGAGTTCGCTATTATACGTGATTTTTTCATACCAGATTTTTGGATATTCCGTCGTATGTTATTGTATATTTAAATTAACGCGTTGCTTTGGACACGTAGCATTTCCAGTTAATTGCATTCATTCCCTTGGATTTTCATATTTCTAGATCACTTAGACCATTGTTTATTCAACTAAATTTAGTGAACTTTGATTTTATCCACCATGCCTTGTTTGTTTCCAATATATCAGGTGCCGATTTTCGCTTTCCAGTCACGTATATATAATATAATTTATGTGTTGAATTATATGCGTTTGCTATCTTACGCATTTTTAAACCTGTTTGTTTTAATAGGGATTCTTGGCGTAATAATGAGGCGTTATTCATGCGTGTCGCGTTTCAACTTGCGTTTATGTTGTTTTACGACTTGCCAATTTGTTTATTCAAATAAATCTTCAAAATATTTTTCATTAATTAAATTAATTATGGTTTATATACAGGGCGTTGTCATTTACTTTTCAGCCTAATTATCGCATTTCTTGTTTTCTTCAGAAAGCTGTCTCGTTTTTTGAGCCCTCATTTAATTTATATGAAATGCGCTATACTATTGGTCCTAACTACCCCTAAATGACCTTATTAACACAGTATTATATATATATATATATATATATATATATATATATATATATATTGCCGTGGACGTCGGTAAAATTTTTGTGCCCTACCTGGGCTAACATAAAATTTTCAAAAAAAAAACAAAAATTTAAAAAAAATTCTTACTCTCTCATTAGGACGCCATTGAATTCCTCTGCTTCGCTGGCTAGCTCAGCAATCGGCCTCTTCTTGAATACCTAATTTTACATACATACTTCTCTCACACTTACACCATCAAATGAAATTAACGAAATAATGGGACAATCATACAACCCTTTATTTACACATATTAACAGATAAAATATATTTACACATGTGTACAAACAGTTTGGTACACTTATTAGCAGCTCAATTTATAAAATGCTCTGAAGTCCTTGATTTTAAAGTGATTTTAAACAAATTCGAATAGATATGAGTAGATGGGCCCCACATGTAACTCTAAATTGACTTCATACTGGTGTATTGTGAGCTCATTATAACCCAGTTGTGTTTGTATATGCTTTTTAAACTTTGCATTAATGAAAACAAATTTACAGACCCGGTTACTCCTAACAACACAATTTATAGCCTGAATCAATTTTTAATATATCCTAAATAAACTTTTTTTCAATACTCAAAATTATTAAACTGTCCTGTACATGTATCTTTTTAAACAAGTTTTTAAAATAATAAATATGCCACCAAAAAGTCAACCACACAAACACAAAATATCCACAAATGTTTATTTAAAAACACAAATTTTAAATTTATTACCTGGAGACACCTTCACTCTTTATTACCTCAGGAGAAGGCTACCAGAAACCCCTCGTCGTTGTTTCCATCTACTACATTGATTGCCGGATCTACAGATCTCTACCATCTAATATCTCCGCTACTACTCCTGTTCTCCACCATATTATTCGCTTCGTCTCACAGTACCATTTCATACTAGATATTTCACACATACAATTGATTTCTAGTTCTGCTTACCCCAAATCCCATGCATCCATTTAATAATTTTGTCGTAATAGCCGGACCTTTTATTTAAATAAGCACTAACTCGTGCATCACGTTAATAACTTACTACTACAGTTTTATACTTTCAAATAAGATATTAAATGTAACTTTACTACACACACAAATTATTAACCAAAAGCTTTACTATTATGTTGGTCTGAACCCTTATTCAGAACTCAATAGAAGTAAAAAGAAAAAGAGAGCTTTAATATCCTCGCTCGGGTATTTATATTACTATTCCATCCCCCAATTGAACCCGTTTCATTTGAAAAGCTTATTTGCAAAGCGGCTTCTTAAAATTTTGAACGTAACCGACACTAAATTCTGAAAATTTCTCCCGTCCTACGTGCTGCTTACATAAAATTTGTTTTCTACCTTCCCGTGTACGTTCTTTTCGAAAACTGTTGGCTCTCAACCAATGACAAAGTTTTCTGTCCACAATGCTCCGTCTAACCGCTGTTCGTCTTTGTTCTATGCATGTTTGTTGTTTCCCTTCAAACCCCACTTGAGTTACAGAAAATCGATATTGTCGACGTCCTTCATCAACTCCACGTGTATACCTTACGTGACTTTCAATTCAACGCTTGCTCTATCTGCTTCTCTATCTGTTGTATATTATCGATTGTTCATTCCACTCACTCCCTAAGATGTTTGTTACTATAGCGGCTTATACAAATTGACCGTTGAAAACAATTTCTATGGAATTCTATATTAACGTGCGTTCAATATTCTCTGAACGTAACATTTAACCAACAGGTGTTTCTTGAAATTATCGGCCGTTTGAAAATAACAATTCTTAGATTTTCTGCTGCTTAGTATCTGTGAACGTTGGTTTTTAAAACGACTATATTTGCGTTAGAAATTATTGATTTTCTTATGCAAGCATGCTCCCTTTATGCTTTCGTGCGTTTGATTAAAAGAAATTATGATCAATTATGCGTATCCTTGAGCTTTTATATGCTTTAAAGTTTTCTTCCTTTATGTAATTCTAACATTCAAATTATTTAAATGTAAAAATACCTTAATACTCGTCCGTTTTCACTATATGAATTAAATTAATTTGGCGCGTAAATAATTTGCTCTTTTCTATATATACGGTTGCTAAATTTTGATTGTATACACCTATTTACCCCTTTAAATCTACAACAATATATATAAATATATATATATATATATATATATATATACAGGGTGAGTTTTTAGTGGGGCAACGGCCGATAACTCCGTTATTATAAAAGCTACGTAAACCAAATTTGGAGGCATATTAGGCATACCTAAAGTGCACATTATGAAAATATTTGGAAGTATACAGGGTGTTTAATAATTCCAGGGCATATTAAACTTATATTTTTTTAAAATAGAACACCCCATATATTATTACATTTTTGGAAAACCCATAAAAAGAGCTTTAATTTGATATAAAATTGTATATGTCTATTCCTTTTAGTTTTTGAGATATTCAACTGTTTTTAGAACAAATGACCCTGATTAGATACATTGCTACTGAACTAATACACAACTTATGTTTATTTTCAAAATGCACAAAATTTTACTATATACCATAGTATATTTGTAAATAGCACACTTTTGAAATTTCTTCACAGTATACAGGGTGTCAGGTATAGCAAAATGCAATTTTTAAAACTTTTTTTAAATGGTACCCTACCAATTTTATTGCTATAATGGATAGTTCATGAAGTGTCCTTTCATTTTTGTTAAGCATTCCCTATACCTCAATCCATTACTTTCTGAGATATTTTTGATTTTCTTCAAATTTTATGAATGTTTTTAATTTACATAACTAAAAATAACTTACTATTGGAGAATATTATAAAACAATTAATACATTTTGATTAACAATTAACTACACTTATCCAATAACAGTTTTCACTAAAGATATAACAACCTACAATAATACGCTATCAACAGAATTCTGCCAGATCAACAATATGCACTTTATAGAAAATGTTCAAGCAGGAAATCAGGCAGGCTTTGAAAAAAATAACAATTACAATTAAAATGTCATTTAGGTTTATTAATTTTAGTGTGTTGTCATTTAACAGGATATCTCTCGGTATGCAATTTCTTAAACTTTCTCCCAATATCCAAATCATATCTATTTGTTCTTCCACGGTAAAATTCATTTTGAAAACTCTTTCAAAGATTACATTTAAAACAGAACTGATAATGTGTTAAATGACAACACACTAAAATTAATAAACCTAAATGACATTTTAATTGTAATTGTAATTTTTTCAAAGCCTGCCTGATTTCGTGTTTGAATATTTTCTATAAAATGCATATTGTTGATCTGGAAGAATTCTGTTGATAGCGTATTATTGTAGGTTGTTATATCTTTAGTGAAAATTGTTATTGGATAAGTGTAGTTGATTGTTAATTAAAGTGTATTAATTGTTTTATAATATTCTCCAATAGTAAGTTATTTTTAGTTATGTAAATTAAAAACATTCATAAAATTTGAAGAAAATCAAAATATCTCAGAAAGTAATGGATTGAGGTATAGGAATGTTAACAAAAATGAAAGGACACTTCATGAACTATCCATTATAGCAATAAAATTGGTAGGGTACCATTTAAAAAAAGTTTTAAAAATTGCATTTTGCTATACCTGACACCCTGTATACTGTGAAGAAATTTCAAAAGTGTGCTATTTACAAATATACTATGGTATATAGTAAAATTTTGTGCATCTTGAAAATTAACATAAGTTGTGTATTAGTGCAGTAGCAATGTATCTAATCAGGGTCATTTTTTCTAAAAACAGTTGAATATCTCAAAAACTAAAAGGAATAGACATATACAATTTCATATTAAATTAAAGCCCTTCTTATGGGCTTTCCAAAAATGTAATAATATATAGGGTGTTCCATTTAAAAAAAATATAAGTTTAATATGCCCTGGAATAATGAAACACCCTGTATGCTTTAAAATATTTTTAAAATGTGCACTTTAGGTATGCCTAATATGCCTCCAAATTTGGTTTACCTAGCTTTTATAATAACGGAGTATCTGCCGTTGCCCCACTAAAAACTCTCCCTGTATATATATATATATATATATATATATATATATATATTGTGCTAATATTGTAGAAGGAATTGGTTGTGTCTGCCAATAGTATGACGCCACCCGCAAACTGCAAAATATATAATACTAATGATAGTGGATGTACTAATATCTGGCAAGCAGGTCTAGGTAGAGAGTTAATAACATTAGCGGTCACGTGGTTGACCGATTAGCATAAACAAAGACGGCGTTTAGTTAGCTAGGTGATGAGGTTAATGTATATTCATTTCCCTTCCACTCGCATATAGTCTATATAAAGAAAATTACATTGAAAACCTTACCTACTGCTAATCTTTGTCTTATACATATAGAATTCCATCTGCCGCTTTTTCTGCAACAGTTTTTCTATATTTGTACTACTGATTTGGTATGCTGTGTTGTTGCTCAAATTAGTCAGGCTTTTTGAAAACTTGCAATTCAACAAAGCATTGCAATTTAAACTCCTTTATAAAACAGACACAGCGTCAATGATTGTCATATCACAAACCCAAATTTATTATTCATTACTCATAACTTATTTTAAAATCACTCCGTGCTATGAAAACTGTAGACCAAAACCAATTTACATAAATTGAACCGGGAATATATAATAACCCACCTTATTTGTAATAGGATTTATGAAGGCCTTCGTTAAATACAGGAAATCAGGTGGTTCACAATAGTTGTCATAGACCTAAAATAGTTAACCGCCCTTTAATACATTATTCAGGGCTTAAATGTAAGGCGTTAAACGTATTCGACCATTCCATTTATCTCCATCAGAAGCATTAACTCTTATTTAAATACTGCTGGAGGAGCTGATATATTAATAAAGATAAAGATTGTATCGTAAATGATTTAATATCAACAAGAGGTTATTTAAATTACTTTCAATAGTCACACAATTTACGCCTAAATTTATAACTCAGCTCGCACCAGGTGCGTTGCTATCAGCTAATAAGCGCATATTCCAAAGACCTCTTCAATATCTAATCTAAATGGGAACCGCTTAGGTGTTAATTCTATAATTATACAGAAGGTGATGCTTATCTAAATTGAAAAACTGTCAAGACTTTCTTTTATTGCTTAGTGTGTTTTATTTCCGTGAAGGTTATAGTTCGCGTCGGCGTTTACGTTAATCTATACAAATGAATTCCATGTGTTTAAATGCAGAAGATGCTTTGAAATTATTTTCAATGGAAAGAAATATTTTTTAACATTCTTCTCTCCAAAAAAGTAAACCAGGAAAGTATGAATGAATATTAACGGTGACAAGTGAACATCACTTTAAAAATAAAGGTAAACGTGTTAAAAGGATTGTACAGAACGTGATTAATTTTGAATTCGGAGATGTTGGAATGTGTATGAGGCTAAAATGGACGCCGTGCAATTTTCAAAAAAATAACATATTTGGTTCGTTTGTGACCATTTACCCAGGATAGTGCAATTCATTACGTGTTTGTGTGCAAAAATTGCGCAGGTTATACGTTTTTTAACTAGCCAATCTAGCAAAGGAGATATTAGATTTAATAAAGAATAGAAGAAAGCTTAATCCTTTCAGAGAATTGGATAGTGAAAGACAGGAGCAGATCCTGGCAAAGTTTTTAAGGGGGGGGGGCACTTATTTTATTTCAAAACAGTTTTTATTCAAAACTTACATACGAAACTACACAGTAATATTTAAATCTACACAAGGTAACTGAAAAATTAAATAAATCCAAAAAGAATCAAATTACAAATTCAACTTTGCGAGTACTCGATTTTGCAAATCTTTGAATAACACTGTCAGTATCGATATCAATATCCTTTTGAGTATGTAGTAAGCATAGTCCAGTTTATCGATCTTCAGTCATTCTTGTGCGTAATCAAGTTTTTAACCTTCGCAAAGTCGAAAAAGATCCCTCTGCAGTAGCAACGCTCACTGGCAGACAGGTAAGTATAAGTAATAATGAGCGAATTATAAGGAAAACGTCTTTATCGCATTGATCAATAACTTCCATTACATCATTAGGAAACGGTTTTCGCATCTTTCCCATTTTTGGCGCCAAAAGTCGCTTTCTCCCTGCAACATCAACTCAGCTTGCGCCTCTTCATACCTTACATGTGATTTTCCAATGCTCCACCCGAAGGTACTGCATTGGCCAGGAAGCGAGTTTTTTTTACCTGGAAAATTTGGAATTTTGCCGAACCCTTGCTGTTCCAAGCAAGGTAGGGATCTTTAACGTGCGTGACAACACTCACACATGGAATCTCCATTTTACCTATCATCCGAACGAGGACTTATTTTTGTGAAAAATGCTCGCCTAACATTTTTCAAGCGGACCGTGTCAGGATTCGAACCCGGGACCTTGGGCGTAGTAGTCACACACATACCAACTACGCCACGGAGCCGCCTGCCTCTTCATACCCCAACAATTGATGAAATTTTACAACTAGTATTTTCTGCCAGGATAAATCGTTTATATTTTTTGATTCAAAAATGTGTCAGGAAGGCGTTTATTACGATCGAGACATTCCAACGATTCTTGAGGAAAGCGAGATTTTAGATTGTTTATTATACTTTCAATCAGAGGAATAAACAATGATATCCTGTAGTATTCTTCTGTATTATCTGTTGCATAATTTTCTCTGTGGCGCTGTGCAGTCACACGCCGAGGCAAACGAATTTCTGCACCAAGTTGGAAAGCCAAGTTTACAGCTTTTGAATATATATGCAAATGAGTTTTCACAGTTTCTTCTCTTTTCTTCCAATACCTGCACTGTATCATTCACTATTTGAGACCCTTTGTCTAGAGAAGTTTGCGGAGATTGTAATACTCTACTCAGTTGCACAGTCGACTTTAGTATATCCGTTGTTGCTACAAGGGCTACAATAAAATCACTTTGTGATAGTGAAGCTATCAATGTAACTGCCGTAGAACTGCTGTTCTTATCGGTCCAAGAAGAAATGTCTTGTAAAGCATGAATTACTCTAGGTAAAGAAACTTGAAATTGTATAAAAGAAGAAGCGGTTGAGCTCAATCCAACGTGTTTCAAACAAACTGTTAAGCTGACCACTTAGTCGTTGCTTCAAAATCAAATGTCTCTTTGCTGACTGTTTGAAGAACGCAATTATTGATTTAACAATTCCTACAGAATTTTTAATAGAGGGGATGTTATTGGATTATTTAAAGCGTGATTGTAACAGGGACATCTGGATACATTTTTGGCAAAGAGCAGAATTTCTATAACTGTTGTTACCGACTTTATCATTTTCAAAATCAATTATTTGAATGCAAGCGATAAGCGAGCTTAGGGCCAAACGGCCCTGTGTTACATCTAACTTATAGTCTGCAGGTACATATTTATATACAATATTGTATTAAATGGAAAAAACACAAGGCAGACATGCACAACACACAAAGTATAATACATGCATAAACAAACTATACTTCACAAATCACACACACACGTTCACATTCACGCATGCATTTGCATCAGGCACGAACAAGGTAGACCTTACATGTGATTTTCCAATGCTCCACCCGAAGGTACTACATTGGCCAGAAAGCGAGTTTTTTTACCTGGAAAATTTTGAATTTTGCTGAATCCTTGCTGTTCCAAGCAAGGTAAGGATCTTTAACGTGCGTGACAACACTCACACACGGGACCTCCATTTTACCTCTCATCCGAACGAGGGTGTATTTTTGTGAAAAATGCTCGCCCAACATTTTTCAAGCGGACCGTGTCGGGATTCGAACCCAAGACCTTAGGCGTAGTAGTCACACACATACCACGGAGCCGCCTAAATAAGGTAGACCGTAGAGTTTTAGCAAATTCATGAACGGCTGTTAGTGTCATTGATGAAATAATCGTACAATAATTCACGGAATTTTGTTTTTGAATAGACGTTCCTAATATTTTGTGGAATTTAGTTCCAGAGAAGCGAACCTGTGACCAAGAACGAAGAGTGGTACATTTGAGAATGGTGGATAGGAATAAATAGTACATCCATTTGCCTGGTATTGTAAATCCTGCTTAAAAGTGGGGAAAACTGCGATGATAAATATGACGGCGACCGGTGTATCAGTAGTTTATAAATAAAAAAGCTAGGCGAAGTTTGCGTCGTTTATCAAGCCTAAGCCAATTTAATTGAGAGTAGAAAATGCTAACTCTGGCGTAGTATTTTAAATCAAAAATATAACGAATGTATGTATTTTGTACCCGCTGTAAACGCATACGAAGGTCTGAACATAAATTTGTATAGATTAGGTCACAATAATTGAAATGGGGTAGTATAATAGCTTGAACTAGCGTCTGTTTGAGTGGTAAAAAACGCCTTAGTCGCTTAAGTGTGTGAAGAGTTAAAAAACTTTTTGCAGACGTCAGATATTTGAGCGCGCCGGGTTAAATTAGAATCTAAAAGGATTCCAAGATTTTTAACGGTTGAAGAAATGCTGATAATTGATTTGTCTAGCAGTAGAGGAGGAACATCATCAAGGTTAAGTTGGTTTAACATTTTTTGCGTCCCCAGGAAGATTGCTTGACATTTTACTGGATTTATGGTGAAGTTCATACATGCACCCCACTCAAGAATTCTAGTTAGATCATTGTTAACTTCATTCAGTAAATGCTTGAATGACATTGTTCGGATTAAAGTGACGATACAATTAGACATCATCAGAATAACAGTGGTAGCGACAGAATTTTAAACAGGTAGAAATATCTTGAATGTATAAACTAAATAGATGGGGGCCTACTGCGCAAATGGTTTGTGTAGTCATTACACTGCCACTATCAGTTTCAATTCCGACACAATGGTCCATATTTAAAGAAATGTCATTTATCAGTTTGATAATAATTTGTCCGAGAATTGTTCTGGTTATTTTTGTTTCTGAGTTGGAAGTGTCGTTTTCTAGTGCTACTTTATATGCATCAATGAATTGAAAAAAGTCTTCTTTGATTTTACCTAGATGTACATAGCGAGGATTAAATGACATTTGTTCCGTGTGCTACATATCAGTTGTTTTGTCGAAGATAATACTAAATAATTTAGCTTCCTTAATTCTAGTTAGTATCACATCTTAAACTTCTTTTCCGCAACATTCAATTAACTCATTTTGAGTGGTTCTTGAAGTATATGTGGCACGCGATTCAGAGTTTTCAAATGTTTTTTAAGTATATTGTCACCAGCACCATCTCGGAAGCGAAGCAGTTCCCTAAAGTTTCCTTCATTTGATTCGAATGTGGAATCCATTAACGCACCTCAAATCTCGATGACCACGCAAAGTAATATTCTGCCTACCCAAAAACATGATTGATTTGTATTATAGACGAAGTCTTGCACGGTTTTCTTCTATTTGTTTCAATTGCTCCTGGTCTAACTTGTTTCTAATATCAGCCTCGAGGCAATGATAACTCTTAAGAAACGCTTTGCCTTTATGAACATTATCTGTATGATACTTATTTTTCTCATGGCTCAATAAATCACTGTCTTTGCCTGTAAGTTTTCTGAAATTTGTAGCGCTTCGGTAACCAAATGTTTCAAAGGATTAGTCTTATTATGACCTCCCTTTTCTTGACCAAATTGAACACAATATTTACAATAGAGTCCTTGGCGTAATAGAGAATATACTAACCAGTGAAATTTTTCTACATGGTGCCATGATAAATATCGTTTCACTTGCTTTGTTGTACCACCTTCATTTTTATTCTGTATTGGATGAGGAAAAGCCTACCCTGCAGGTAGTTTCCAGGGATGCTCAAGAATTTTGAACTTTTGGAAGCTGTCAACGCTTTTACCTACAAAAAGACCTAAATCATCCGAGTTTAATTGCATGTTTTGTTGAAAGTTTAAACTTGACGTTTCAGAATCTTTTTGAATAATGCATAAAGAATCTATCGATTCAGGTGGAATCGTCACGTCTGTTACAAAACTATAGGTATCGTACAAATCTGAAGTTGATTTTTGAAATAGAAATCTATAGATTTCGAACTAATATTTTTTCGTATGCTCATTATTTTCTTATTATACTTATAGGTAGTTTGTAGGTTAATATGTAGGTATCCTGGCCTCGCCTGAAAACACACGAGAACTTAATTATCTACTTCAACCTCAAGACTCTGTTAAATCTGTACAGTACGCTACACATAAACATAACACGTGCTCTCCAATTTACCCTACCACACCAGCAACCACATTTACGATTTGCATAACATGAAGCAGACAATAACAATAAAAGATGCAAAATCTTTCCTAATAGTCTGGCATCGGCATGGTATAGTCCATTCGCGTTAACATTAGGATGACGTCACAACTGGATAAAATGCTACGTTGCCAATGTTAAATCTATCGTTTTAATTCTATAGATAAAGGTTGTATTAAGTGTAGCTTACTCTAGGCATGCAGGCAGCGTCTGACAACAATGACACATTCCATAAATCAAAATAAAATGTTCTGACAGTATATTGACATACAAAACGGTAATAAATTATTAAACATCTTCTTGATAACATAGTTATACTTTATCTTGCATCACACAATTTAGGATAATATAACAAGGAGCTTGTAACGTAATTTTTGTTCTTACTGAAAGGACCACGTTGTAAACGCCAGTAAAGCGTATTTTTTTTACGTGGGTAGATTGTTTTTTTTTGTTTCATGGGCGTGGCGTCAGTGTTACTTATTTTTGCTAAAATCTTCCGACAAAGCTAGGGGTCTATTCCTGGGTAGAGCAATGAGAGGTGGGGGGGGGGAGTCGAATTCTGTTTGCAAACCAAAGTTAAGCTAAATCAAATAGGCGCCACCATGTCCTGAGATAATTACGATAATTGCAAAGCACAGTTCTAAGGGCGGACGTGGAGACCCAAAGAAAAAATGATCGCCTTCGTTAACAAAAACCCGTCTTAACAAAATAAGACGCAGCTCCTGTAAGAAATTGTAATGGTTAAATAAATAAAAAGGTGGAACACCATTTGCGTCCTACTAAAATATATCAAGAAATAATAAAAAAATATTTCCAATATAATATTGGCAGCAATTTATTGCTCAGAAAGGTTTTAGCTTTATGTAATTAGATTTGATCGCACTTGATCAAAATAAAAAGATCTTCAATTGTTTACTAAAAAAAACTTTGTTAAAATATTGTAACTTATAACAAAATAAAATTTTCATCATCAACTACATCAAGATTAAACTTTTAACTTTCCTTTTTTTTGTCTTTCATTATTATTAATCAAGCAACTTTACTTTAAACATGAACTTGTTGTACAAATTAAAGTACTAATGGTTGGCAAGCATAACACAGTAAATTAAATTCTAACCTGGGCAGATCTTTTTAGGTAGATAACAAATTATTAGCTCCTAACAATATCAGAATTTGAGCTTTCAAAATTACGTATAATAATCTAAGTGTAGATAAAGCTGATCACAAAAATAGGCATGTTTATTCAAATTGCACTACAGCTGCTCAAAGCATTTGCTTTTAAGGCAATATCTGTCAGCTGTACAAAGTAGAAAAATATGACGTCGAAAACACCTGTTGAACTTATCGACGTTTCATATGGAACAAAGCATGTTTTTTTTAGAACGCTAATTCAGCAAAATTTCGTTTTACAGCTTGTAAAACCAGCTCAACAATTAGTTGAAACTTTTACAATTTCCGTGTATTAAACATAAAAGCAAGTTAATGTGTTCTAAGTTTTGAAACACATGCAAAAAAAACTTATAGCTAATTACGAACCAAAACTGCAATAGTCGCCTCACAACAAGGCAAGATGGGATCCCCGTTCTTCAAGCAAAGATAACAGCGTTTGCAATTTGAAACGAGTCCATCCAAATCAACTTCTATAATTCCTTCCTAGACAAATTTCTTGTTAGGCAAAGTTTAAATCAATTATTCTTGTCGAGTTATATTTGTTGCGTTCCACGTGTTGAATCTTATCTTGTCGCATTATATTTTATAGTAGTCGTGTTCTCAAGGTTGAATTCTAATTTGTTGCATCCTAAGTTGTATTCTAAATTGTATTCTAAGTTGTCTTCTAAGTTGTCGCGCGTTATTCGAAGGTATCTTCACCATTTGTAATGGATTCGAAGATTGCCGGCCTCTAGCCAAGAGTACATGTTGATGAAGTTATCGCCTGTGGCCGACTATTCATCGAAGCCAGAGCCGAGCGGTCGCGCCGTCAGGGGGGGGACACGAAACAATCAAACAGAGATATACTTGCAAATAGCTTTATGCGACACAGATATCTGAACATAATTAGATTACTAAGGAACGATGCACGCTTAGCGCATTATTTTTGAAGTTGTATGCAAATAATTATTATTGAAAATAAAATTGCCACACACAGTTATTGTAATATTGCTAAAAAGTGAGGTTCTTAAAATTTACAGTATATTATAAAGTATTTGAGGTCATAAACTGTTGAAGGTTTTAAGTAAACTAAATATTTATGGGCCAAGGCCAAAAAGTGTCTTGTGGCTAAGTAATTGATTCTTCGCCACAAGACACATTTTGGCTTTGAATGGGCTAGTGAGTCTGCTAGTTCAGGAGTTCTTCTCTTCACACTTTAACTTGTCTACTTAATATTATCTTATTTATATTTTTTATAATTTTTATTTTATTACTTATTTTTTTTCTTGTCCTGATGAAGCCCCTTACAAATGTGGGCAAAACGTTGACTTTAATTTATAAAATAACACGGTCCCAACCCGGAACCATAAATATTTATAATGACTCCGGCCGTGAAAGCCTCCGACAATATCACGAATGTTAAATATTTGAGATATCGGAGATCGACTACTCGAAATTCGAATTATCAAGACATTTTTACATGCTTGTATAAGGAGATATTCCCCCTAATGCCATGAAACTTTGAGTAATAGAAATCTTCTAGTAATCGAAGTTTGACATGTCAAGCTTCCACGTTCCACTGTATCTAAATCTATAACAATGTGTTGCTTTTACTGAATGCTACTTCTAAACTTGTGGACCAGTTGCAGCAAAATTAAAACTGTGAGCATCTCGTGATGTCTGGTATTTTTTCAAATCAAAATTAACAATTATTCATCGCGTTGCTTCTCCTCCAAATAATTGTCTCCGTCGTGCAAGAAGCGCCGTTCTCTATGCTGAATATAGTAATCAATCATTAAATCGAACTATCATAAAGTGTTAGCAGGATGGCATGTTGGTAGCGATTCATTGCTTAGGCCTTACCATAACATATAACTTAATAAACGTCTCTATGACATAACTCACAATTATTTAGCGGTCTGGCATGTTGGTAGCGATTCGTTGCTTAAGTCTTATCATAACATATAATTTAAAACTTTTCCTTTTTTGGAGGGGATAACTAGGTAATATTCCATTTCCTTATAAATGGGAATCATGTAACCATGTTGGAGTTCTTTAACAACCATCAGGTTGCTAATATTTATGTAGAGGCAGGTAGCTGAGAAAAAGATAGAAGAGTATAGAAAGACCTAGACCAAGCTGTATTAGTAAAATTATTAGAAATTTAAGTGTGTGAAGGATATGTAGAAATTTTTAGATTAGCACAGAAGAAAAAAGAAGTTAGAGCTGCGTTAAACCCGCCTTAAGTAAGGTCGAAAACAAAATGATGCTTTGCAGTAAGCTAGAATAGACACCATGTTGAACTAAAATTTACATTCACTTGTTTTTATTGCTTTCGTTTTTTAATCATTTGCTGGGCCAATAACTAGGTCTTTAAGTTCAGAATGGTACAAATCACTGACGATGTTGTAGTTCATGGCCAGAATGAGATTTCCAGGTATTTTCCTATTTTTAGTGCAGTTTGCAAAAGCTCGTTTAGACAACCAACTCTGCTAATCTTTTTAATCGATTCACGATTCCGCATTTGCTATGTTATATTTTCTTTTTCTTTATTTAGGCATATATTTGATAGTCAGTAACTTCTTGAATCTTGCTATTTTAAATAAAATTGGAAATCACTCTTTGTATCTTCGTCACTATATTTTCGAATGTGATTTGCATGGGTTCTTCTGTGATAATAAAATAAATTCAATGGGGCAGTTACAAAAACATGGTGTAACATGTACTTTTGTTTTTACGTGCCAGGTATTCCTTTAATGGAAATTTTAATGATTCTAGCCCAGATTTCACTGTACATTTTTAGTAGGATACTTTACTTTAACGTTTTTAAGTTTTCTGAACTAATGCTTTCTTGGTCGTGCCAGAAAAGTTGCACATTGTCAATACCGCGCATTTTGTTTGGCTGCCATTGTATGCAGGCGGCCGTAGTGCGGTTGGTACGAGTGTGACTACTATGCCCAAGGTCACGGTTTCGAATCCCAACTTGTCCGATTGAAAAATGTTAGGCGAGCATTTTTCAGAAAAATACGTCCTCGTTCGGATGAGAGGTAAAATGTCGGTCCTGTATGTGTGTGTTGTCGCGTACTTTCAAGTTCTCTATCTTACTTGGAACAGGAAAAGTTCGGCAAAATGCAAAATTTTTATGGTAAAAAAACTCGCTTCCTGGCCAATGTAGTACATTCGAGTGGAGCATTAGAAAATCAAGTGTAGTGCGGTTGTATGCAGATAAAAGTTGTGATGAGATAAGGACCTTGCAGTTATCTAAGATTCTCAAAAGCGTACGTGAGTTACATATCTCCCAAATCAATATATGTATAATTAATAGAAACTATTAAGAAACTTAAGTTAGATGCTTCAAGGATAAATAAAGAAAAGGTTAATAAAAGTTCACAAGCAAGTTGTGAGAACGGATATGAGTACAATGTACTCCAGGCGTAAGTGATACTTTAGCTGCAGGTCACAGATGGTTATAAAAACCACAATTATTAGAATTAAGATTGTTACTTTGTATTGTATAAATTAAATAAAGAAATAAGCAGACATGAGCTCTGCAGTTCTCACAGAAATGTAAAGGGCAGGGACAACATAAACAGCCCGGGAGCCCTAAATCAGTCAGTCAGTCTTAAGCCTAACAGCTTTTACATTGTTGGTTGTTCAGGCTACTCGCCCTAATTTAACTTCAATTATTAGTAATTTGGACTTAGATTAATTTTAAACAGTTTGTCAAAATTCCACATGTAATTTCTGAGTAGTTAAATATTGTTACAAGAAGTTTTGGAAAAAGACTTTTTAAAAAGGCAGCTCCCAAGGCCCAAAACGTAACTAGTGTAGTAACATAATTAAATACCAACAGGTACAATTGTTTCATTTATTTACCGTACGTGGATATACTTGTAGCAGGTAGAAATTAATGAGCAACACATTGTCTATTTAATACTGTCATTATTAGAATAAGGATTCAATGTAGGTTTCTGTGATAATATTTCTATATTGATGGATAACTGTGTTAATTGGTTTTTAAATTATAGATAGTCTTAATAATTATCGATCAATTGTGTTAGTGATTAATTATTGCTATTGGTTTGTTGATTGTGCCTACGCGCACTATTGTAAATATGTTTTTTGTCTTTATGTTCTTAGTAAGTAATTAAGTAGAATTTGTTTAGGATTATTTGTGTATTTAGAATTTGAAATTGTGTTACGCTGCTTGTAATGCCTTTCATGTATCATCGAGTTCAATAATTGCAATCTGATTTCGTCGTCACGTTCTTTGTGTTTAACCGTCGTGTAATTGTAATTGATTAGTTGTTTGCTGTGTCAATGCAGAAGGTTATTCATTACATGTGTTAAATGATAACCACCGTTTAGTTTGATTGTTAGTTAGATATAATTAATATAGTACTAGTACGTAAGGAGAAAACAATTCAGATGTCGGTCTTTAAACCAGCAGTTTAATATTGTTTGCTACTAAAAGTTGCTTATTAGAGTTATATTTTACATGTGCTTCTGTGTTTAGTTATTATTTTAGGTCTAGATATTCTAAAAGGGGCAAATCGTCTTTGCCCCCTCCCCCAAATCTCCTACTGTGTTTGCGCGGCGTTCGTTTGCTTTTCTTCCCACGTTTGTTACACGTAATTCGGTCAAGCATTCCGTGACCGATCTCGCTATTTTCTACTCATCCGCACACCGTATAGGTAAAAATTCTATCAAAACTTTCGAAATTATTAAGAAATTTCAAAATAAATTGTCAGCTTGATACACCTTCTATCCCTTAAAAAAGCGACTGGTGTAACGTATGTTAAACTAAATCGTAATATTTTGGTGTATAGTGGCCTTGCTTTAAAGATTGCCCACTCTTAATGAACCTGAAATACTTGTATTCACAGCTGCTCAGTGGTTGTCTACCTCGTTCAGCTAGTCAGACTAAATATCGGTACCATGGATAAAAATCTAAAATTCTATCACAAAATCGCTGTTTCATCATCCATAAAACAAAAAGCATATGACACCAACCAAACCATCTCAGCTAGTATTTACGTACTTATGAACAAACAGAGGACAGGGTCCAAATATGGGTCACACTTGGTTTTTCAAAAATATTTTATAGTATTTTTGGATTAATTAACCTGTAATTTAGGAAATGAATTACTAGGAGCATCTATTCAAAAGTTATATAGAAACATTTTTGAAAAAATTGTTAACATTGGTTGTGTTTGTCAAAATAGAATGTCGATTTTTAAGATTTGTGAAGAGTGTTTGAAGTATGAATCACCCTGTAAAAGTAACAAACAAATCGCATTGAATTGTAAAAAAAAAATGTATTTTTAAAGAATGTGACACAAAAATTGCAATATATTCTCCGCGTTTTGACACGATTGATACATTAAACAGCACACCTACAATTCGCACTTGCCACTTTCAGAAAAAAGTCCACAGTAAACGCATGTTGCCTCTTCATCTTCAGGATGAGTTTTGAATTCTTCCATGTCATTATCTTCATCATTAGGAATAAATATTTCACCAACTTCATTCACAGAGTCGGACGCTTCAACTGTTTTCTTCCGGTTTTGAGATTTTGATTGGGATTTCGATTTACCTTTGACCAAAGTTTGACAAACACATTCCGTTTTCCTTTTCACTACTAGTTTTTACTTTTTCAACAGATATTTCTAATTCGCTTTTGTACGGAGAAGACGTTATAGTTTCAAACTTAGAAAACTTTTTATCGCGATCAGTTATTTTATTTTTTATTGATAGGAATGGGGAAATAGCAAAAGGCGACTAAAACCTGAATGATTTTGACGGACCAGAAAAAGTAGGGGTAGGACAACCCTTGTAGCATCCAGGTTGTATATTCATATTCCCGGAAAATGCAGAATTATTGACATTTTTGGAGCATTTGGGTTGGGGATTATTATTAGAACTTTGCGATCAGATTAAGCATTTTTATTATTTTCAGTTGATGGATTGGGCACTAAAGAGGAATTTTGATCTTGAGACGTATTGCTGTTGATAGACATTTCTTTAGAACTGCTGCATCTTTTAACTGCTTTAGCTTCCTCAGTAATAAAATCAGCAGCACAAAAGATTTTGCCTATTAAACTAATAATTTCCCGCCACTCGAAAATCGTTGGTAACAATTTGTGCAGTCTGTCGTTTTAGGAACACTTTCATAGTAACTTAGCTATTTCAAAAACTGAAAAAGGACGCTGAAATAGAAAATATATACACGCTTGAATAAATGTTTACAACCATCAGAGTTTCAAATTGTCCTTTGCTTCTTTACGCTACGTATGTTTAAAAAACCGAACCCATACCAGTGAAATTAATCATCAACTTTGCGGTATTTTGGATTCTAGTGCCTTCAAGCGACGTTAGTGGATCTCATATAATCTCATGGCTCCAAATAACGTTCCAAAATCCGATTTATATTCTGTCGCACTTAAGTCCTCATGATCATTCCAACACCTTTGGTCTTAAATGGAATTTTAGTACTGTTCATTTAAAATAATCACCTTCACCTTCAGTTTCATGTGCCGCAAAGTTTAGCAAAAAGATAATTTCTTTTAGTATTTCCCAAACTTTTAACATACTTTCTCTTCTTACACCCTGCTTCATAAATGCAAAAAGTCTACTGTAGCATATGTGGTTAGAAAACTTATATTGGGATTATCCAGTTCCAACTAGAATTGAGTGCTTTTGGACTAATTATCATAGTAAACTTATGAATCTTAACAATTTAAGCATTTCTAGCCATGCCTTATATCCAGGTCCTATTGATGTTTAGCCTCATGATTTTCAGGACTCTTCAATTCGTAGTTACGGCTCTTGTATACATTCCCTCTATGGTTAGGAATAACCACGTTCAAGTTCATTTACTATGTGCAAAGTCTTAAGTTTCTTCCCTTGAACATGTAACTGTGCCAAAACTCGAACTTTCTGGAGCATTACTTCTTACTAAGCTAGCAAATCAAGTTCTGAAGGTTTAAGAATCTCAAGTTGTTTTTCCAGTCTGCTTCCACAATTGTTGTACGATGGTTGAAGACTAGTCCAAACCTGCTAAAATTCTTTGTTCACAAATATTCGTGCAAATATTTAAGAATTGTTGCCAGACGCAAAGTGGCGTCACATTCCAACCAAATTAAATTCCGCTGACTTATTGTCTTATGGAGCCATCAGCAAACCGTTGAAAATCTCCTATCTTCGGTAGCATGGCCCATCCTTGCTTGCTGAGGAATCTGCTTCTTGATCCAAGTGTGAGTTTTGTGTCCCTAAACTGCAAGACCTATTAAGATAACTTCAATGTTTGTTGATTTTTACTATTTGTCTACACCTTCCTCCTCCTTCCACCTATGATTGACACATCTTTGGAATAACTAACGCAATAAATCTTTAGAATTTGTTGGAGCTGATGTAGAGTTAATGTTGTTTGCATCGGGTAAACATAGTAGTCCACAACCATGGCTATGTTGGAAAAAGGTAGTATTTCCAGTTGCACAGACTGGATATTCTTATTTCTTGTGAATTTTATTCAATACCCTATTCGGTTCCCTCACGGTTCTCTTCCTTTATTTGTGACCTAGAAATTTCGTGACATTCTTTCTTTTTCATCTTACATATGAGTGAGATGCTTTCGTTTTTTTATATCTTTCTAGTTATGGTGGTATGAATTTACTGTATATATCTTTCTCTTATAGATTTTTGATATCTTTGAGTTGAGTATGCCTATTTTTGAGAATAGCAAGGCATGGCTTGGTTTTTGTATCTTTTGTTGAGTAGAAGGTTCTTCAGAGTTCCTATTCCTTTTAATTGGAAACAATTTCTCTCCTATTCGACGCTTGTCTAAAACTTAAGATTTTAACATCCCGCTGTCGCCTTTTCTGCATTATTTTTTCTCGGACGAGCCTGTCTTAAGTCCCAAAGCCTACCGCCTATCAAATTAGGTTAGTGCTGTCCCACTCCGGGTTACTGACTCTGTTTCAACGAGTTAGGTAGCGCTTGGCTTTCCACTTTGTTTACTATCTTTTCCTGAACGCGAGTCCTTCTTTACTCTTCACCACGGAGACCACTATGGCATCCAACGGAGTTTAATCTCCTTTTAGTTCCTTTTCCTGTATATATTTACTTTCCTTTTCTGTTAGTGGTCATATAGTTTGGGGACCAGGTAACCTACGACGTCCTGTTGTACGAACCACGACTTAGCCATACGCTGTAACTGTCCTGGTTTCAAGCGGTGGCAGTGCTTTCTTGTCAATTTATTTGCCGATGGCATATCTTCTTGGCTTCACACCTTGAGCACACACGAGTCTGTACCTTTGGTAAGTCGTTCTTATGTGCTTTCAACAGAACGGGTATTGCTTCACGAACCTCCATTTTTGGCATAAGAAAACTAAATTTTTTACGGTTCTACGACAGCCCCGTCTAAACTTAGTTTTAAATACATCTTTGTCTTTATCTTAGAATTTTATCTTTATCTCGAGGTTATCTTTAGAAATTACTTTGGAATTTTATCTTTATATTGGTGTTATGTTTTAAACCTATTTTAGAATTTTATTTTTATCTCGGGCTTACTTTTGGGAATTATCGTGGGATATTACCTATTTCTTAGGAATACCTTGAACATTATCTTGGGACTTTATCTCTTTCGTTGAGCTTGTCGTGGGGAATTATTTTTTGTCCTATATTTGGACAAAATTTTTTAGCAAAATTTAATTAACTGACATTTTGAAACCAAGATTTAAATAGCTAGGGGAAAAAATAAAAGTTGAAAGGAAGAACCTAATCAGCTTTAGCTTCACAATTTGTTAGGGCAGTTAGAGAAAATTGTTTAAAATTTTTTTGATTTAGATGCCAAATAGGCATGGTAACATTTTGTGTACTTATCTGTATTTTTGTAAATATTTTATACACTGTTTCATATATTAAAATGTTATAAAAAAAATTGAAGAAATAGCTAGTTGAACTAAGCCATACCTTAAGACTGCGTACAATACCGAGGTAATCGATTAATTAGTGTCTACGTCTACCTTTCCGTTTCCTGATTTAGTGCGTGTTGATTCAAGAAAAATTAGGTGGCATTTAGAAACTTTATTTGATCATTAAAGCATTTAGGGTGGAAGTAGTCGCCCGGATTTGGGAGAACAAGAAGGCTTTTCCTTTTTCTGTAGTTTTGTCGCCATTATTACGCGTTAAGTGAATTAACCTGTAACATGCCAATTATTGGATAACCAGTTTTGATGTCTTATGTTTAATAAATCCGGTTCTGCATACGTTACAAATTATGTTAGATTGTAGGTTTAGAACGATTTTAATATGTATAAATACGTTAAGATGATCTTTTGGTGATTTTTTGGGTCTCTTCTAACTAAATTCCAACACAATATCGTATGACTGTACACAGAACTATACTACAAGAGTCCATAACACATCTTTACTCTATGAAACCAGCTACAACAAAAGTTGATCAAAATTTATTTTTGTGTGTAAAAGGTTTATACTGAAAAATAGTTTTATTTTGTTTACACTGGACAATGTAGTCATTCTTTAGAAACGACTGTAGAAATATTAAAAAATGAAGGGCCTAATTTTCACAACAAACGATATTAAGGTTAATCATTTAAAATTGGGAAGTGTCTGTACTAAGTGTATCCCAAATTTCAGATTTTACAAAATTAAAAAAAATGGTGTCCACGAGTCTTTTCAACAGCACACTAACTAGAGAAATTCCTTTTCATCTTTGATTATATTTTTAGAAACCCTTATCAGAAATAACTTATTCAATTAAAATTATAGCAGAAAAATAAAAGCATGTGGAAGTAATAGAAAAAGTTTTGTGTGGTAGCGCACAAAGGTAAGAGTAAAATTAATTTTAAACATTTTTCTCTATGTAATATGCGGAGATATACGCTATCTTACAGGACGTTTAATATAGTCCTGCCACCTGCACAAGCTTGACATTATAGAATGATAAGGTTTGAGCACAGTTATCCCTTTGTGTTTTACTTGCATTTGACGGCCTTTTACACATCATAATGTTAATCCTATAGAGAAATCGCTTTACAGCGAATTTTCCTAGTCCCAATTAGGTCACATTTCAAGGCACTCCTGTTATAATACCTCTACATTACGATATTTTTTAAACAGTATACTCTTAGCTGTCTTTTGTAATTAATTAAGGTGCTTAGTGAGATAATTAGCAGTTGCCTTGGAACGTTACTAACAGACGAGACGCTACATATTTGAACGGGTTAGAGATATAGCAAAAATACGAATAGCTTTTGTGACTTTGTTTCATAATAATAACGCCTATTTAAAGATTTGCCATAATGTTTGCCTGTTTTAGTAAAGGTAAAGATATTTTATTAAAACCAAGTTTGAGTTTAAGTGAAGCGTAATATATTATAAGTCAAAGGTGGAGTCAAGGACTAGAATTAAAGGGCAGATGCAGGGTTTTAAATTGATTCATTTTCGAGTGGAAAATGGTGGCAGAAATCAACTTATTAAACATAATGCAGTAGTTTTTAATATACTACACTACTGCGTACTATAACTGTAGAATTTTAAATAGCGATTAATAAATTAGTTGTTTATATATTCGAGTATAGGCGAAGTTCGAATCAAGCTAACACCATATTATAGTATAGTTAAGCTTCTATTTTTCAAAAGTGAAAGTACTGTTATCCACAAGCAACGCCGAGCGGGAAAAATTTCGGGTTCTTGGTTAAAATCAGTGGCAGGCCCGTTTCTTAGTAAAATACCTGATCATCTGGCAATTTATTTTAAAGGCTAGCTATAACCCTTACTACTAAATAATCTTTTCCATCGAAATAATAAAAGGAACTTGTAGCGATAGCGCATTGATTATGCATGTATTGGTATATAGGACAATATTCATCAATTTTAACTGGTTTAGAAACCGTGGTATCAAAATGTACAAACAATTTTATAGAAGCTGGGAAGGTTTATAGTTTAATAATAGGCCTATTTCATCATATCTTTATCCAGAAATTGAAAACCAGGACAAGCGCTAAACAAGGCACGTGCAGGTTTGATTATACCACTTTTAACCAGATAAGAATAAGTGTATTATAGCCAAACTACGTTTACTATTTCAATAAATAATTTTGAAGGTTATAACATAATTTATACACTGATGGGTAACATGCTACGGGTTCTTTTTCTGCATTTGCAGCAGAATTATAAAATAAATATTTAATCGAAGGTTTGCCGGAACTTTTCAATAAGTATTTAATTGAAGATTTTCTAACGAAGCGTTGAAAGGCATATTTTATTGTAACTTTTACGAAATTATTAAAGGAATATTTGAAGTGCAATTTAAACAAGTGTCCAAAGAATTATTAAATGAATTAATCAAAAGAATTATTCAAACGAAGTTATTAAAAGAATTTTTTAAAAGACATTATAAAAAGAAATTATCCAAAAACGTTATCAAAAGAGCGCTACAACAAAATTATTTAATTTATCTAATAACTTATTTTCAACTCTTACCATTCTTAAAACCACTACGCCTAGTGTTCAGCGCACTAGGGCTCTACTACCGCACAAGGCCAGACGCAAATTACATGCTAAAACCTTTTTGGTTTCCATGATGGTTCTCGACGAGAGCTCTAGCTAAAGTGAGTGCTGATGCAATATGCACGAAACAGGAAAGCTGCTTGGCCTTCATAATATTTATACTAACATTCGACGCCTGATGTTAGCAACCAAACTAGCATTTCTGTATGGCGGTTAGCACTCATAATACCAATACTGGTATTTATTTATTTAAAAATGGTTTACATGATATGAATGACTAGACAAGAGTTTGTAAAACTAAAAATTCATTGACGTTGTGCAGTGGTCAAAAAAACTGTTACAAGGTGGCTTTTTATGCTTTTACAATTCTAAAGAAAAGGACTAACGAATGTTATTTTGGAACATTTAGATATGAAAATAAAATTTGTTTGTAAGAAGTAAAATTTAATATTGGCAATATACATGGTGGTGTACCAAGAATAATCAAAAGTTAACGTTTCGTAACCTCTTTATGCATTATAAAATAATAATGCTTCAGTATAGAAGTTCATACATATTAAATTTAAGGTTATGTTACATTAGAAGGGGTTATTACTATTTACTTGTTATAATATTACTACATCTACCGTTTTTAATCTTTTATGAAATTCATGCCTTGTGTTGATAGTAAAAAATTCGTTTTGGTAATAACAAAATAAATTTCCTTGGACTTCATGTTTCTAGACATGTGTGCTGAGTGTAAAATTTTTTCCGCTACAAAAAATGGCAGGAGAAATATCGGTAATCGTTCGCT
Source organism: Platerodrilus igneus (assembly GCA_036346225.1). Lineage (NCBI taxonomy): Eukaryota > Metazoa > Arthropoda > Insecta > Coleoptera > Lycidae > Platerodrilus > Platerodrilus igneus. Next base: position 5,016,905 of record JARFIW010000131.1, on the reverse strand, counting down.
AACTGTTGGTTCAGCTGGACACAACCATTGTCGCCGGTTATTTACTTGATTTGTTGGAAGACCTTTATCGTTAATAGCGGAACTCACCCGGTTACCCTAACTTACTGCCTTAGATTCTTTTCTGTGTGGGAATGTAGAAAATATGGCCTTTTTCAATGCTTCTACTACCGCAGATGATTGCAAGGGACGTATATTAGTTGTTTTAAATTCTTTAAGTCCAGAGCAAATACAGAATGCAAAAGCTCAAGAAATAATGAGAAGCATTTTAAAATGCTTGGATCAAAATGGTCGACAAATAAAGCATTTGTAGACATACCAATATGTTTTTATTTATTTCTGTATATCCTTTTAGTTAAGGTAAACTAGATGATACATTATTTTTTATATAGCTTATACACACCAAAAAAAGTTCTTTCTTTAGTGTTTTTGACAAATAAAATTATCAAAAAAGAACTTTCTCCTTTTGCCAAGGTATTTTTTTTATAGAAGCGATTAATGTAAAAAAATATGGTAGGTTTAGTATAAAAAATCGCATTTGACATTTTAATAGTTAAACTATAAAATGAAATTTCTAGCACCATGTAAGCTACAATCAGATTTTCTTAGCGCGCTGAACTATCATCAAATATATTATATAAATATATATATATATATATATATATATATATATATATATATATATATATATATGTATATATTGTTATGGATTCAAAAGGTTAAATTTGGGGTAAGCAATGCAATTTCAAACACCCTGTATAGAGAAAAGAACTAATTATGTACGCGCAAAATTAATTTCATTTATTTAATTCAAATGAACAATTATTGAGGTATTTTTATAATTAATGATTGAAAAGTAATAGGTTCATAAAGAAAAACCAGTTTTCAAAACAAATAGAAACGATAATTAATTTAATTTTTTTAATTCAACGTGTAATAACGTCAGATAATGCATCGGGGTATATAAAATCAATAATCCCAAGGCGAAAAGGGTTTGTTGTAACAAACAAGGACGTTAATTGTGTCGAATACCGTGAAATATAAACTCCAAGAAATGTTATTTTAAACGATCAATAATTATAAACACCTGCATGTTGGAATAGTCATCATCTTCGTATTTATGAACATAATAATACGGGTTTCAAAGAATATATTTTCCAACCGTCAGTGGCTTCGAATAAAAGCTAACAAGAGTTCCTTAAAGAGCAGAAGGGATGCACAATCAATAAGATGCTACAGATAGAGATGGGTATAAAAGCATTCGATTTCAAACGCACGTATTCAACCCACGTGGAGTCCATAAGATGCGGTCAGCAATATTGATTTTCTACCACTCAAGTGGGGTTGGAGCGCAACATCCAATATGCATTAGACGGAGATAACAATATTACAGACGGAGTTTCATGACGACACAGGACTGTATCATTGGTTGAAACAAGTAGTTTATAAACAGACGAACACGCGACAGGTGAATGCGGTTGTCCGGATGATAAGGCGAGTTCACAAGGTGAAATTCTAAGAGCTTTGAGGCGGTTATATCCAAAATTTGGAGAAATATTATTTAAGTTAAGTATTTTGCGTTAAGTGGGTCCGGGAGGTTACATTTTGAACCGTATAAATACGGAATCGAAGCTATTAAGTTTTTCTTGACTACTCTTTATTTTCGCATCGCTTTAACTACGTATAACAAAAAAACCGACGTTATAGTAGAGTTTTGTGTGTATTAAAATTTATTTGTAACATAGTAAGATAGTACTAGCTCTTATAACTTGTTATTTGGGGGCCTTATAGTTATTAACGCGAGTAGTGGTGAGTGATTTAAATTAGCTGAGGTCCAACTAATACCATGTCAAGCTAGTAAATTAATAAAGCAATAAACACAAGTGTAATATACGTGAATTTGGATGCTGGGATGGTATGGTAATTGGTAGCACGGAACTCAGTGTAGACTGAGTTGTCATCTATAAATATCTGGTGGATCAGAGCGCATAGACGAGAAGCCTAGGGGTTTTTAAAGGACAGCATAATCGACGAAGATGGAGCCTTAAAGCATTTTCCAGGTAACTCATTTGAATTTGCTGTTATTTGATAAACTGTTGGAATTATTTGTGATGTAGAGTGAATTTTGGGGTTATTTATGTTTTTTAACGTATTGGAAAAGATACGTGTACTTGACTATGATGAGGGTATTTTAAATATTAAAAGAAAAAGGTGTATGTAAAGTTTACTAAATTTCATTATGAATTTAAATTGGATTGTTAAGGATACATGGATTATTAATTTTGTAGTAATTTTATGCAGGGTGAAAAGCATACATTAATAAACTGGGTTACTATGAGCTCACCATACTCCAGTGTGCAATAATAAATATAGGGAATTATTTGGGGCCTATTTACTCCTATTGTATTAAATGTGTTTGCAATGAAAAGTTTAAAACAATGACTTAACAAAATAGCACTTATGGAGTTGTATCTAGAGTACCGAAATGTACATATCAGTGAATAATTTTTGTAAATAGCGGTAAATAAAGATTGTATGATTGTTGTAATATTTTGTGATTCTTAATAGGTGTGTAAATGGGAAGGAAGAATGATTGTAAATTCAGGTATCTGCATAAAGGCACAGCTGAGCTAGCCAGGAAAGCTGCTGAAAATATTTTGTTACAGCAGAAGAATCCGGGTAAGGAATATTTTTATAAAATTTTGTTTTTGAAAATCGGTTGTTGACGCTGGAGAGGTTAAACCCACTGATCCCCGACCACAGCAATCTTATGACGGCCCAATCCGTGGGGCAAGAATTTCTTTTGGCGATCCACAGCAATCTTATGTCGCCCAACGATGGGGCACGCATTTGGTGAGATCTACAGCAATCTTATGGCGACCCGAACGTAAGGCAAGAACATCAAATAAAATTTAAGCAATTTTATTCCAGGAAACTGGCGATCTGAGATAGAGAGTCTGTCTGAAATAAAAAAAAAAAATAAATTTTGAATGTGTGCGAGTAATTTAAACGTATGCAGAGAAAAGAGTGGTTAAGAAGCCAAGGAGTTGAAATTGGTAGTGACGATAGTGCTTCGTTTGATAAAGCAAGAAAAATGGAGGAAGCTGGAGTTAGTAGGGATCAGTCGAGGACGGAATCAGGAGAAACTGGGAATGAATTAATGATGAGAATGTTAGAGGAGATGAGATTAAGTAGGGAAGAATCTAATAAGAAATTTGATCAGATGAATGAGACGCTGAGCGGTGAGAGAAATGGGTGAAGAATTAAAACGGATAATGAAACGGATGAATGAAACCTTAAGCGAAAAGATTGACAAATCAACGAGAGAATTTTCCGATTTTAAAAATAGCTTGAACGTGAAAATGGGGGAAGTTGAAAATAGGGTAGTTAATAATGAGCGCGATATCAGAGGTTTAAATCAGGAAATGGGACAGTTAAGAACAGAAGTAAAGATTTTCTGTGAGGACGAGATTAATGCTAAAATGACTGAAGTAACGGACTCGTGTAAGGATCAATTAGGTAGGGTCGAGAGAGAAGTAACCGGAATTAAACAAAACGTATCAACTTTGATGGGGGATGGTCCAAGATTTGTAACAGGTAATATGTCGCTGGATTAACAAATGAAATTTTATGGGGATAGTAGGGTAAACCCTCAAATATTCATTAATAATATTAGAGGTTTGGTAAATAATTTATATGACGAACAGGCGAAACTTAATGTTGTGAAAGCTTTACTAAAAAACCATGCTGAAGCTTGGTACAATTTAATTGTACAGAAAATTGACACGTACAGTGACTTTGAGGACAGTTTTCTTAAACATTACTGGAGTGACCACAGACAGGACCAGGTACGAGACGATCTTATCACAGGTAAATTTAAAGGGGAGTAGGAAGTAGGGAGCAATATGCTATACGAAAGTATAGCATAGCTAAGCAACTTAATCCACCACTGACTGACAGACAGATAGTTAAATATTTATCACGACATTTTGAGGTTGAGGTGAGGCAACATGTAGCGTTGCAAAATATTGTGGACAGGGAGATGTTTTTGGAGTACCTGCAAAGGTATGATGACGTGAATAGTGGACGACCTCGGGAAAGTAGGGAACGACAAGTGAATGCAGTTAGATTTGAGCAAAGATGGGACAACTACGCACGACGGGGGACTAATTTTACATATAATATACAGAACTGGGAACCTAGACGCACGTTTTTCAGCAGCAACAGTGTAGGTAGGAGATTTGCACCTAGACCGGGGGTAACTAGACAGAACAGTTCACCGAACACGAGGGGGACATCAACAACAAATAGGGAAAGTGGCAACACGAACAGAGTAGAAACGTCTAGGACATATGCTGAAGTGGTGGCAAGACCAGGACCGAGTAGGGAGACCAGACAAGGACAGGATTTTTAGACAAGGACAAACCACTAGACATCACTGTGTACAAGTATGAACATACAAGGGAATTTTAAAAAATATAGCCAGAAGTTGAGCCAGAAATAATAGAAAAATTTTGTTTGCCCATAATTGATATTAAAATTTTTGAGAAAAATTTAGGAGCGTTACCAGATTCAGGAGCAGAGGCGAGTTTAGTATCGGAGGAATTCGTCAATGAAATTAAGGATAAAGTGTGTGACAGGATAACGCCAATAAAAAGAAGTCAACTGGTTGCGCCGAATAAAAAGCGATTTGCTGTTGTGAATAGCGTAGTTATTTTAAAAGTAGAGTTAGGTTCAGTTAGCTGTGAACAGGAATTTATAATTGTACCTGGGTTATAGTTTAAAGGGGTCGATTGTATGATGAAGTTAGGTGATATAATAGATAAGGAGAGAAAGATAGTTAGGATTGGGGGATAGGTTATTGCCCTGGAAGGCAAGTTATGAAGTCACAGAGAATGACATGGGGTTATACATTAATAGTATAGAGGTAGATGAGGAAAAGGTGAAAGAGATCGACTCAGGTGAATATAATGAGAAAAAGTTAGAAGAGGTACAATTGGTAGTCAACGAAGAGGCTGAACAAGTAGAGGTAAAGTCGAGTGCAACATTGTTAGAGTATAACGAGTCAGAAGTAATAAAGGTAGAGGTGAAAACAGCATTATATTACACACAAGAGTTAAAAGTAGACATAAGTGAGTTAAGTGGCAAAGATAATTTTGGTAATTTGAATTTAGGAGATTTGTACAAGGTGAATATTGTACATGAAGGGTCTAGAGAAGATGAAGATGGAGAGATAGAATCGTTTGGTTTGTCCGCAGAAAAGGTAATAATAGTAAATGAGAATCAGACAAGTGTAGAGACTGAAGAAGAAATATTTAAGATTCAGGATAATAGAGATAATTTTATTTTATATGAAGTAAAAGGGATGATAAGTATAGAAATACAAGAAGGAAAAATAGGGATGAAATGTGTGAGGATTGTGAGAAGAAAGACATGGAGGATTAAGAAAAGAGTCAGATTTAAATAAAAGAAATGAAACTTAATTGAAAAAATATATAGAGATAGGTGTATGGTAGTGCAAAATTTAAATAGATAGGGACAGAAATAGGTGTATATAGAAAAGTGGAAGTAGGTGTTTACAGAAAAATAAAATTAGGTATAGGATAAATACGGAAGATAGTTAGATGGACATATAGAGTTAAGTGTGTATAGATAGGATAAGATATAGATAGGTATAGTAGGTAAGGTGGAAAAATAACAAAAGGACATAAGTAAAAGAGGGCTACTCTTGTATGAAAGTGAAGTTAGATAGAAAAGTACAAAAGTGAGGTACGTAAAGAGTCAATAAATGACGAAAGGGTAAACTAAAAAAGAAAATAGACAAAAATAAGAGAGTGAAGAGTTAGTAATAGATAGAAATAGTTAGATAGCAGGTAGTGATAGGTGTGAATAGTTAAGTATAAATAAAAATAGGTGTAGATAGATAGAAATAAGTAGAGATAGGTAAAAATAGATAGAAATATGTAGATAAGTAGTGATAGGTTAAATAAATAGGCATAGGTAGGGTTAGGTAAGTAGATAGGTGTATAGAAATAGCATGTAAGATTAGATGGTAGATAGGAAGATATTTAAATTCTAGAAAGCAGTGGGGAGCTTTCTTAGAATTGAAATAGGGGGATTATGTTATGGATTCAAAGAGATAAATTTGGGGTAAGCAATTCAATTTCAAACACCCTGTATCAAGAAAAGAACTAATTATTTACGCGCAAAATTAATTTCATTTATTTAATTCAAATGAACAAGTATTGACGTATATGGAAAAGATAACAAAAGTTTCTTAAAGAGCAGAAGGGATGCACAATCAATAAGATGCTACAGATAGAGATGGGTATAAAATCATTCGATTTCAAACGCACGTATTCAACGCACGTGGAGTCCATAAGATGCGGTCAGCAATATCGATTTTCTACCACTCAAGTGGGGTTGGAACGCAACATCCAATATGCATTAGACGGAGATAACAATATTACAGACGGAGTTTCATGACGACACAGGACTGTATCATTGGTTGAAACGAGTAGTTTATAAACAGACGAACACGCGACAGGTGAATGCGGTTGTCCGGATGATAAGGCGAGTTCACGAGGTAAAATTCTAAGAGCTTTGAGGCGGTTATATCCAAAATTTGGAGAAATATTATTTAAGTTAAGTATTTTGCGTTAAGTGGGTCCGGGAGGTTACATTTTGAACCGTATAAATACGGAATGGAAGCTATTAAGTTTTTCTTGACTACTCTTTATTTTCGCATCGCTTTAACTACGTATAACAAAAAACCGACGTTATAGTAGAGTTTTGTGTGTATTAAAATTTATTTGTAACATAGTAAGATAGTACTAGCTCTTATAACTTGTTATTTGGGGCCTTATAGTTATTAACGCGAGTAGTGGTGAGTGATTTAAATTAGCAGAGGTCCAACTAATACCATGTCAAGCTAGTAAATTAATAAAGCAATAAACACAAGTGTAATATACGTGAATTTGGATGCTTGGATGCTATGGTAATTGGTAGCACGGAACTCAGTGTAGACTGAGTTGTCATCTATAAATATCTGGTGGATCAGAGCGCATAGACGAGAAGCCCAGGGGTTTTTAAAGGACAGCATCATCGACAAAGATGGAGCCTTAAAGCATTTTCCAGGTAACTCATTTGAATTTGCTGTTATTTGATAAACTGTTGGAATTATTTGTATGTGTGAGTGAATTTTGGGGGTTATTTATGTTTTTTTAACGTATTGGAAAAGATACGTGTACTTGACTATGATGAGGGTATTTTAAATATTAAAAGAAAAAGGTGTATGTAAAGTTTACTAAATTTCATTATGAATTTAAATTGGATTGTTAAGGGTACATGGATTATTAATTTTGTAGTAATTTTATGCAGGGTGAAAAGCATACATTAATAAACTGGGTTACTATGAGCTCACCATACTCCAGTGTGCAATAATAAATATTGGCAATTATTTGGGGCTCATTTACTCCTATTGTATTAAATGTGTTTGCAATGAAAAGTTTAAAACAAAGACTTTACAAAATAGCACTTATGGAGTTGTAACTAGAGTACCGAAATGTACATATCAGTGAATAATTTTTGTAAATAGCGGTAAATAAAGATTGTATGATTGTTGTAATATTTTGTGATTTTATTGATTGGTGTGTAAATGGGAAGGAAGAATGATTGTAAATTCAGGTATCTGCAAAAAGGCACAGCTGAGCTAGCCAGAGAAGCTGCTGAAAATATTTTGTTACGGCAGAAGAATCCGGGTAAGGAATATTTTTATAAAATTTTGTTTTTTTGAAAATCGGTTGTTGACGCTGGAGAGGTTAAACGACCACAGCAATCTTATGACGGCCCAATCCGTGGGGCAAAATTTCTTTTGGCGATCCATAGCAATATATATATATATATATATATATATATATACTGGTGCTTCAAAAAATGTATACACACTTTGAACTTCCATAGAAAATTTATTTACCGTTCTACAAAGTTAAATTTCAGGAAAATAGAAAGCTGAAAGTCCAATGTAAATGAAACATAAATAACAAATGTTAATACTGTTCAAATTGGTGACCTGTAGCATCAATACAATTCTGAGTACGAGTCACCACAGATTTTGTACATCGTATCAAAACGTCCAATGAGATTTCTCTACACTGCTTGAATCTCATTCCAAAGAATGTCTAGGTTACGTGGTTTACGTTTGTACACCTCATCTTTTACTGTGCCCCACAAGAAGAAATCCAGTGGTGTAAGGTCTGGAGAGCGTGCTGGAAACTCGATTGGCCCCTGCGTCCTATCCACTGGCCCGACAAATTTTGATCCAGGTAAGCTCGTACGTCCCTGTGATAGTGCGGCGGAGCACCATCTTGTTGAAAATAAAATCATCATTACCGTATAATGCACGAATGGCAGGAAATATGGAATCAGCAAGCATTGTTAGGTAATTAATACCAGTTACAGTGCCTTCAAATCGAAAAGGTCCAATGAGTCCCCTTGAAGACAAACCGCACCACACATTTACACCAGGCAAATTTACAGCTTTTTCAATTGTAATGTGAGGATTTTCTTCACACCAGTAAACACAATTGTGCCTATTGACAGTTCCATTAAGTTTGAATTGGGCTTCATCCGACCAAATGATGCTACCCATAAATCCCGGTTCACGTATCACCATCTCCTGAATCCATTCACAAAATTGCAACCTTCGATCTGGATCGTCGTCATTTAGCTGTTGCACCAGCCTTGGAATGTAAACACAATACTTGCCTCTCTTCAGAATGCGTAGCACGCTGCTAGCACTTACATCACTTTCACTTGCCCCTTGCCCCTTGCATTGAAGATTTGTTAGGAGAGCGTTGAAACAGTTCCAAGACTGTCGTTGATGACTCATCACTTGTAGCTGTTCGAGGCCGACCTGAATGACCTTTATGCACATCACACACTGTTCCATGAACTTCGAATTTGTCTCGTATGCGTGTAATTGTTAATCTTGAAGGTGGTTCTGTATCATACTCCCTTCTCCACTGTCTTTGAACTTCATTTACATTCTCAAACTTCCAGTACCACTTAATAACCTGCTTTCGTTCTTCAAAACTCAAACGTACGTCCGCCATGTTGATATTACAAATTCCAACTGATAATATAACATAGAGGGACGATTATGCTGGCACCTGGCGAAGAAATATAACATTAGCCTTGTAGTGCGGGAAAACTACAATAGTTTAAAGTGTGTATACATTTTTTTGAAGCACCCAGTATATAAAATATATTATTATATATTATAGAACTGGAAAATTATCCACTTTGTAAGTGTGTTCAGTTTCTAGTTATTCCAATGTATGTGGCTACATTTGATTTTCCAATGCTTCACCCAAAGGTACTACATTTTCAGGATGCGAGTTTTTAGGTGGAAATTTCTTTAATTTTGCCGAATCCCTGCTGTTCCAAGCAAGGTAAGGATCTTTAACGTACGTGACAACACACACACACGGGACCTCCATTTTACCTCTCATCCGTACGAGGGCGTATTTTTGTGAGAAATGCTGGCTTAACATTTTTCAAACGGTTCGTGTTGGGAGTTGAACCCGGGACCTTCAATTTATGTGACCGCGTGTAAGTGTCAAATGTCCAAAAATATCAAAAACGGCATTAAATTCAGATATGGATATCGTATAAAAGCTCACATATAATTCGACAAATATTCAAAAATGTATAAATTGCAGAGCATTCCATTTAAAATAACGATGGTAAGGGCGACTTCGGGTATAACCGGAAGTATTAACATATTGAAACTATTTTAGTCTTTTAGAGTACTCGCTAATCCTCTATTGCAAATGTTCAGATTCGTTCTAATATTAGTTTTCTATATACAGATAACCTACCACTTAAAAAACATCCTGTAGATTTAATTCAATTGTACATAAACAAGCTGAAATAACGACGTTCATCGATGTGCATTCTATACAATTGTATTGTGCACAATGATGTTAAAGCTGTAGACCGAACAAATTCAGACTAGATGTCATTACTGAATCTGCTAGTAAACTCAAATAGAACAACAGGAAACAAACATTGAAATCCCGAGGAAGCAGTTTTACGTTTCAAATTAGGCATCTCATGTACTGCATTCTAATGCATGGGAAAAATATGCTAGCTTGCGAATGTGTACGTGCTTACCCAGAATTGAATCTAAACTATTGTTTATGTGCAGAAAATAGAATTCATCATTTTCAATTCTACACTTGTCACCAAAGAACGAAAAAATTATGTTCTTAGTTTCAGTTGGAATCTATAAACGATCGAACGCCGATAACACAATGAGGTGTAATTGTAAATAATTAAAAGCCTCTAAAGAAGGATTCAAGCACATAAAATAAATTACATTTAGTCCGTCAAATAATAGCTAAATTTAGGGCCTCTGAAGCGTAAGTAAATAAACAAGTTTTTTAGTGTAATAAAATTCTCTCTATGTTTCAATGCAATAGGGCAAACATTTGTGAAGTGATTTGTCTATGTCCTGAAATCTACTTATTTTTTATCTATAATAAATATTAATAACCAGAAAAGTCCAAGAAAATTTTCTAAAGTTGGTGTTTTCCTCATGTGTCGTTATTTAAAACCACTAGCGAGAAAGGATCAAACAACCTCCCTTCACATGTGAGAAAACCGAGCGCGAAGAAGTTAGACGTATCCTTACTCTGTCTCTGGAATTTCCTTCCGGTATCTCTAACAACCTGACCAAGTATTGGAATTGCTCATTATTGAAGCTATCTTTCTTTAAGTGTAAGGAATAATTATCACCCATGTTCCTGGCACTGCCCAGATACTGTGTATGCCTGCCTTTTCGTATAACCACTTCTTTATATAACTTCTCCTTGCTTAAAAAGAAGTACTTGTGTCTACCAGTTATTACAGCTACAACTTGTTATCTTAGGCATTTCGAAAACTTTCTGAAATAACCCGTACTTTAGCCACATTTTATAATAACAACATTAATTCAAAATATTTTTTCTATAAATAGATAAAACTTTAAGGCAGTATAAGTTTTTCTTATGCAAGAATGCCATAATGCAAGCATTTATGACGAGTATCTTTACTATTTGGAATTATTTGCAGGTATTATCTGCTAATTAACATTGTTTGTAGAGGTTTTTCTTTAGAAGTCCGTCTGTAATATACGTCACCCTTTCCCATTCAAAACTACTAGAAAAAAGAATAAATGAAAGTGAGACAAACTTGCTAATAAGAAGAATAAATGAAAGGTAGAGAAACTCGCTCCTATGGAGAAAATGAGTGCACATGAGTTAGAGATATTGATTAGTTTTAATTTGTGTACCCACCTAACCTTAACATAAAAAAGGGTTCCAACTATCACCTTGTTACGCTACATTTGACTACACAACGATTTTATTTTAACAATTAATCATGAGGTTATTTATTATAAATTATAATTTAGCCAGAAAATATGTCATGTTATTATCTTCGGGGTTTTAAAATTAGTTTCTATTATTAAGTAAATACGGTTTCGAGTTCCCAGCAGTGCTCGTAGAATTAATTATAATTATTATTATGTATTTTACAGAGGAAACGCTTTCCCACGCTTTGAAATAAATATACGCCATTGCTTCAACTAATGAGAACGCGATACGTACAAGGAGTGGTGGACAGTTAAGATGAACAACGGTGGTCATGAGCCAGTCTGTTTGTGACTATCTTACCTTTAAAACTATTGAGTAGTGCTTCATAAATTATTGTGGTGGAGGTTACCTCTCAAAATCATATACCTGTTCCGATTTATCGTGTTTGTCTTGTTCCTTTCACTTTGTAGGTAAAAAACAAACTCCGACAACGAATCTTTTATAGGAGAGGATTCAGATTTACGATTCTGCTTATGTAGGTGAACAAAACGTAGTAGGGTTTAGCAAGTGGCGCAGTAATAAAGAGTCTGTAGAAATGGCCTCACCGTAATTTAATTATCTAGGACTAAAGCTAAACTTAATGCTAGTATACTTAACCTATGCTCATTTTGTAAATTATTCAAATAATTATACTAGTAAATTAATGGAAATTGATTACGCCCTCTGCACGGCACGCTATCAATAGTACCCTTTCACCTGTCTAATTGATAAATACAAACCTGTTGTTAAAACTACCCATTATTGATACTACTACTTTTCATTTAAAATTATGTTGTTATGGCTACCTTTTATATTGATTGTGTGTTACTATTACTATCTGTTTAGGCACGTACTTCTTAACCCGTGTGGATGATGGCTACGCATCGGCTGCGTCTCCAGGTGACACATATGGCAGACTCAATGTCACCGTACAAAAAATCACTAGCTGCCATCGGGCTATGTGGAAGAATAAGTCTAGCACTCGTGACGATCCAAAGCGTTGAATGGCCTAAAATCTACAACATACGGGGGAACGAGTGTACGTCAGTACGGCATAAACCCCGCATGGCCTATAATCCGACCCATTATCCACACTCTGTTTCGTAAACGCCTTACAATTGAATTTTCCCCTAATATCCTTAAACAATCAAACATCACACTAATCCAAAAACCCACTAAACATCTGAAGAACCGTCCTGTTACAGACCAATTGCTTTTCTCCCGACCATTGGTAAACTCCTGGAAAAATTATCTTCCAGAAAATCCAAAACCCCATCGAAAACAACTCCCTCCTATCCAGAAACCAATACGAATTCCGTCAGAGCAAACATTACATGCCTTACTCACAAAAGTCAAATTCTTAAACCTTAAGTACGTCGTAGCCATTTTCCTTGACTTCCGCTAAGCATTTGATCGTTTTTGGTGGCCGAATATCCTAAACCAACTTAATACACTACAATTTCAATATAGAAAAATCCTATTTACCATCCCGCACAGCAAGCCCTAGCACTAACTACCATTGAGTAAACAACACCGTTCTCTAAAGCAGTCCATAAGGCTTCATCCTATCACCGACCTTATGGAACCTATCCATCAATCCACGCCTAGACCTTAATATACCAAACTCTGACACCTTAGCTTACGCTGATGACCTCACGTTCCTAGTCCACGGCAACACCAAACGTGAATTAGAAAATACAGGCAACATCCTAGTAAAGCATATTGAACCATAGTCTATCCTCAACAAACCACCAATTATTTCAACAAAATCCAAAATGCTACTTCTTAAAGGTTTTGCCCACCCTTGCCGTAGTCCAAAAATCCATATCCTAGAAACACTCCTTACTTTCTCAGACTTCGTATCCTATCTTGGAATCCACATTGAAATCCGACTAGAAGTGCATATTCACCTACAAAGAGTCCGCTCCAAAACAACGTTCATCCTGTGCAACATCCAACACTCCTTACCAAAATCCATTTTCTTATCCCAACCTAAAAGCACACTAATCCTCAACAACATTATTGTCTCCATTGTCCGCCACGGTTTATTGGTTCCCCCTCACAACTCTTCACTCACGCAGAATCCTAGATCCAATAACGCGTTTTTCCTTCTTTACAAATCACGAACTTTCCAAACCACCACCACCGCGACCCTGTACACACTCCTACACATCCCACCTTTCAAAATCCAAATACAAGTAGCCTAACAAATCCGTAGCTTTAAGTTCGAATGTCCAATCCAATTACATAATGAAATTCTTCTTCCCGCTCAATACCACATCATTCCCAGCACGGAAATCAAAGCCCGAATTCAAAACTCCTTACTGTACTCCTGGCGATCGCTTGGCTCCCATTCTAACTCCGAAAGATTATACCTTTCAACTTTTTCCTACCATAACAAATATGTCCGCCCACATTCGATACTTGTAAAATTTTAGAGTTCCCTATTGGCCATTGCAAATTCCGTTATAAACTATATTCCTTTCATTTTGTCCCTTCTTCATTTTGCCCCTGCCAACAAAATGTAACCTGAAATACCGACCACTTAATCCACAAATATCCAAATTTCTCCCAGCTTCAAAAGAACTTTAAGAAGAGTATACACTTAGATCCATTCTCCCCTCTTTCGAACTTAAACTTCCTAACGCACTATCCCCTATCATTAAACCATTTCTTTCAAAAGATCTTTGATAACAAACCTCCTATCCGCAACTAAAGCCCTACCATGCGGTAATCAGCAATCAATAATCAGCTAACATCAATACTCAAAACAAAGAAGCAATAGAAGGCAGTCAAGGAAGAAGATATAAGAAGTTACTTAATTGGAGCTAAGAAAATTTTTCTTTCCCAGAGCCATTCATCTAAACAGATAAAAATTTCAAACAAGTTTCAGAATTTCCTTAACTTCATTATTTAAATTCTATCTATTGATTGATATTTTTTTTGTATATTATGTTACGGCTACTATGGGCCAATGGCCTGGATATAACCAGAAATAAAATTTATTACTACTACTACTACCACCACCAAGGTGTGAGTTGAAAGTTAAAACAAGCAAATAGGCATATATATATATATATATATATATATATATATATATAATTATGTAATGTAATGACCTTGCAAACGTCTTCAAAAAATTCAACATAAAAATTGCTAAACGAAACCTTTTAACTTTAAACAGTCTTTTTTCTAAATTAAAAGATAAAACACCTTCCCTTCTACGACGGAATATTATATACCAAATAAAATGTTCCGACTGCAACCTCACCTACATTGGTCAAAGCTCACAACACTTAAAACAACGCTTAACTCAACACAAAAGTGACATTCGTGTTAAACCAAACGCTTGTGCTTTAACCATACACGCAAATACAAACAAACATAAAATAGATTTCGATAACCCTATAATACTACAAATTCAAAGTAAACGATCCAAACGAAAATTCTTAGAAATGTGTTACATATTTAAAAACGCTAACACTATTAATAAAAAAACTGATATCAACGCACTAAGCTCCATATACACCTATCTACTTCATTTTAAATAAAAAAACAAATTCAACGTAAATGGACACATCACTTAACAAATCGCAACATATGCACACTTACACATACACACACACACACATGCGCACACACACACATACACACACATACACACACACACACACACATGCCCACACCCATACACACACACACACGCTCGCATATGTATATATTTGCATGTATGTATATATATATATATATATATATATATATATATATATATAAATAATATAAATTCTTTAGTTGTTGATTTTCTTCTTTGGGAATATGTTCGTCCACTAATTAATAAGAAAAACGCTCATTTATAAATTTGCCGACGTTTCGGGTAATTTATTCCCTTAATCATGACCTATGAACATTCGTTATAATACAAATTTATATAACTGGTGTTACGGCAAATTTATAAATGAGCGTTTTTCTTATTAATTAGTGGACGAACATATTCCCAAAGAAGAAAATCAACAACTAAAGAATTTATATTATTTATATATATAACGTCCGATAACACAGCTGGAATATTATATATATATATATATATATATATATATATATATATAAATACATACATGCACACATCATTAAAATATATATAGCTAATTTCGATCAACTTATTAGAAAAATAGTTACATCTAGAAAGTTATCTCAGCAACTGTCAAAATTATAAAGGAATTGTCATTCTGAAACATTCAAATGTAAATAAGAATACCACATTATTTTTATTTTTGTTTAAAGCTTTATACATCACTTTTTATTTACATTTATGAATTTTATCTTTGTCAACGATTCTGATTTAAAACCTCACATTAGTAAGTATTTAATTATTGTATGCCCATACTAACGTTTCACAATTTTTAGTATTCTTGAAAAAGGTTTAAAATAAAAAACGAAAGCTTGAATTATAATAAAGAGTTTATTTTATTAACCAGCAGACCTAATAGCCCGTTATTATAGACATTTTATTATTATATATATATATATATATATATATATATATATATATATATTATAAAACTCTATTTTATTGACCAGGAATCTATGTTTAATATGAAGATGAAATTAATGTGTTGGGATGTTTTTGGTCATGAATAAAACAACTGTCAAATAATCATTCGTTTTGAACTTGACGTTTCGATCATTATTCAGATCTTAATCATAAGCTAAAAGTTAGGTAATTAGAAACTAAACAATACATATATCAAAACTTACATAAAACTTGATTATTCTTAAATTTAGGGCTAGTGTAAAATAATTTTAAATGACATAAAGCAAAACTTGAGTGACAGAATTAAAATTGTTTTGTGTATGCAATTTTGATGTTACAGAAACTAAGCTTATTTAAGTACAATGATTTTGGATATAAATATAAATATAAATATAAAACCTCACTGCAAATTTTCAGAAAAAATGTTCATTAGTACTCTAAATCTAATATTCAACAACACATACTTTACATATGAAAAAACTATCTATTTACAACTTTATGGCACGCCTATGGGTTCACCTCTCTCACCAATCTTAGCCCAGATTGTCATGGATCTACTTTTGGACAAAATCATTCCTAACCTTCCATTTCAAGTTACATTTTTAGCTAAGTATGTAGACGACATAGTTTGCTCTGTACCACAAAATCAAGTTGAAACCACTCTTGAACACTTCAATAACTTTATTAATGAACATCTAAAATTGAATTTGAAAAAAGAAGAAGACAGAAAAATGCCATTTCTTGATACATGGATTATTCGATCAGAAAACAACAGTTTGATTTTTAACTACTATAAAAAACCTACAAATTCTGATAGATACATTAACTACAACTCCAGTCACAGCAATAAACACAAGGTCAATACCATCTTAGCACTAAAAAATCGAATTGCAAAAATAAGCAATCCAATTTTTCTAAATAACAACATTAAAGAATTAAAACAAGTTTTTATCAGTAATGGTTATCCCATTCAAATTGTCAACAAATTATTAAATACCAACATTTTATCACAACAAAAAACAAAACAAGAACTGGTCTACAACAAGCTTCCGTATATTGAAAAACTAACTCCACAACTTACTAGAATTTTAAAAACCAAATATAGGCATCGCATACTACTATGTGAAGTCAATCAAAATCTTTTTTCGCCCCTTAAAGATAGAACAAACACCGAAATGTGCAGTAACGTTGTATATAAGATTCAATGTATATGCAACCACTCCTACATTGGGCAAACGGGTCAGTGGTTAAAATACAGATTAACTCAACACCGCAGTGATGCAAAATTGGGAAAAAACAACTGTGCTTTCTCAACACATATACATTCTACCAAACACACACCTTCGCTCAAAGATACCAAAATTTTAGAAATAGAACAAAAT
This sequence comes from Platerodrilus igneus, assembly GCA_036346225.1. Classification (NCBI taxonomy): domain Eukaryota; kingdom Metazoa; phylum Arthropoda; class Insecta; order Coleoptera; family Lycidae; genus Platerodrilus; species Platerodrilus igneus. The sequence goes on along the minus strand of JARFIW010000131.1, from coordinate 4,999,599 downwards.
TACAAAAACGGTTATTACTTGAATCATTTCATATACAAAAGAAAAAAGTGCATCAACAACAAACAAGACTTAAATAACTTAAGTGTTGTTTACTCCGATCTGTATAAACATTAATTGTAGTGCTGTTATTTAATGGACAATATTTATACATTCTTTTATTTTATAATATTTATATCCAAAATCATTGTACTTAAATAAGCTTAGTTTCTGTAACATCAAAATTGCATACACAAAACAATTTTAATTCTGTCACTCAAGTTTTGCTTTATGTCATTTAAAATTATTTTACACTAGCCCTAAATTTAAGAATAATCAAGTTTTATGTAAGTTTTGATATATGTATTGTTTAGTTTCTAATTACCTAACTTTTAGCTTATGATTAAGATCTGAATAATGATCGAAACGTCAAGTTCAAAACGAATGATTATTTGACAGTTGTTTTATTTATGACCAAAAACATACCAACACATTAATTTCATCTTCATATTAATATATATATATATATATATATATATATATATATATATATATATATATATACAATAGTTAATAGAAGACAAGTAAGAAGCACAAATAACGTAATTTCAATAATAAGCTCAATAATATAAAAATACTAAATCCCATAATAAGTTAAACAATAAAGAGTAATGAATCCAACACTATGTACAATAATATCAATATTAATCGATGCCACAACACTGACACCGAACGATGAGAAGATGTTAAGCAGTGGTTACGGTACACCGAACAGCACGAACGATTCAAGGGTTGTTTAAAAACGTTCTGGAGCTGATAAAATGTGGAAAAGTTCTCGTAGAGGTAGAAGCTGGTGCGATAGTACCACCGGTGTAAAGGTGACCGAGGAAAAATCTGCAGTTGATGAACGTGCAGGTTGCCGTAGAACATGTCAAAGATACCATCGTAGATGCTATTGAGGCTGAAAAGGTTTCCATAAGGTTCCAACCTGTCTTTCTGTGTTGCTGAAATGACCCAACACTTGTTAAATACGATGCTACAAGACCTTAAATTGTCCACTTTTTGTAGAAAACCCCGAACAAAAGTGCGAATATCTTTGTAAAGCATGATAAAATGCCCGCAGACACATAAAAGCTGGGTCATCGATGCTATTTATGCAACAAGATTCATGGTGCACGCTTACGTACATGCGTATGCATAATCACATATGTACATGTAGAACCGACCATAACGAAATAAATCCTTTTCCTCTTTCCGTTGTCCTCTTGGCAGTCTGGAAAGTTTTTTGTGGTTAACTTTGACAACCGTATTAGAAACATAGTTTCACTTGCTGGTAATTAAGGACATTGTGTTGTTGGCAGTATTTTCCTTGCAGAAGTCGTCGCCTCCTGGAATTCCGACGGGTTGCACAGATAGCGATTCCATCTACTGTTGTCCCGGTGGCAAACATAAGTCATAATAAGTGTGAGTATCCCAAGCGGTTCCATCAGATGACATATCGTCTAGCTGTCGTTTGCATCGTAGGACGTCGCTCCATTTGGTCTCGGTAGTACCGCAGCTGTCCTGCAACCAATGGGATAGAGCTCCAAAGGGCCCATAAGCAGAAGTAATCACGCCTATCGGTATACTTTCCGTACAAGAACCCCCCTGTCCGGCTACATTCGCAAAGCTTGTAACATAATTCTTGTGAACTGTGGATTTTGTGGTATTTGTTTGTTTTATACGTTTTGGTCGCTATCAATCTAATGTAAACAGCAACCAATATTATTTAAGTAGTCTAAATTACGGGAAAATGCAAACGTTGCAAAGCTATAAGTTTTTGTCACGTATGCTCGAAATGGCAATAGCTGTGCTTGATTTATAATCAGTGCCGGTCTGGACACGTCGACTGCTCGGCGATCGCCGAGATCTCGGACGTCTGAAGGGTCAAAGGGTCAAAGGAAAAAGATAAAACTTTACAATAAAGTATTGTATGGTAAACTGAAATTTCAGTTATTGTCGTAGTATAATGGAAATACCAAGTGCTATAATGATTTCATCATCATTAGGTATTCAGTCGTGGAACTGGTTAGACGCGTACCTCATTATTTCCTATTCAGAACTAACCTACACATTTCCCTGAAATTTGCACAGTCTGCATCTATCACTATCTGATCTAGGTTTACTGCTACTTGCTAGTTGTCATTGCGACATATCGTATTAAAATAAAACCATTCTATACTAGTATGTACTACTCCTATTATGTTTCAAACGTGCGCAATTCAATAGTGTAATTGAAAAATTGATTTACGATTTATCAACCATAGCAATATAGGTGTTTGCATTTTAGGTTCATTGGTTTATTGTCCATATAAACAAAACGGAAACTATTACTGCACATGCCTAAATTCTGTATTCTTTTCGATATGATGATAAAAAATAATGCATGGTTTCCTACTACTATTGAAAGCAACTTTTAATACTTGTCACCGCGGATAGTAAACGGAAAATAGATATAAATATTTATACGTCAATGGTTCCTAATGTGCTGATAACAGAAGACGGGTGGCTTGCTCAGCCAGTAGGTCGTGGGCGGAAAGCTTCAGCTAAGAACCAGTATGGCAAAGCTTAAAGTGTTATGGCGCCAGAGTTTTGCCATCATCATTAAGTCTTCAGTCCTGAACTGATTGGACGCGTACATTGTTTCTTATTATGAGCTAACCTACACATTTCCCTGAATTCTCACAGTCTGCATCTTTCACTATTTGCGTGCAATAGTTTGATCTAGTTTCACATTTATCTCTCCTTTTTTTATATCTGCTTGTAATATAGCTCGTACTGTTCCCCGAAAATGCCTAAGAACGTATCCTGTTCTTCTGTCTTCTATGTTTTGTGTTTTTCACAGATATCTTTATTCTCTTACTATTTCTAAAACCTTTTTCTCATTATCTTTATCTGTCCATGCTATCAGCACCATACATCTGAAGCAAAGCATTCTAAAAGACTTCCTTTTTTTCCTGTCAGCTTCTTTTTCTGTCCCTATTTCATAGGCGTACAGTGCCTGTGCTCCACACACATGCGTCCAACACTTTTGTACTTATCTCTGTTTGTTGTCTTCGAACATAGCCTCTGCTCTTGTTAGATACAGTTCGGTTCCCCTTCTATTGTTTTGCAAATCTGTACCGTATCTCACCGATATTCACTGGTATGTGAAGCAGCTTGTGGATCCCCAGCTCTTGAACATTTGCCAAATTAATAGTTTTCCAATAAATTCTTTCACACAATCAGGATTAGTTGAAAATATTGAAAAACCAACACATGTATTTGTTTCTAGAACTCGTCAGGTTTAAGTGTAATTAGTTTTTCGTCATTAGGTTTCAGTCTTGTAACAAGTTGGGCGCGTACCTCCACTGAATACTATTTTGAACTCGCCTACAACAGTTCCCTAACACTCCTACAGCCTAGATACAGCTTGGTTCCCCTTCTATTGTTTTCTAAATATATGCTCTATTTCATTGGCATTTAGTGGTATTTGATGGGTGTTAAGCTGCCTGCGGCTAACAAGATTTTCCAATACAGACAATTGCCGAATTAATAATTCTTTATTAAATTTTTTCACACAATTAACATTAGTTGCGAATATTGCAAAACCAACACTTGTAGTTGCTTATAATAATTATCAGATTTAAGTACAATTATTTTGTTTTTCGTAGTAAAGTTTTCCGTCTTGGAACTGGTTGTACGCGTACCTCCATTGATTTTTATTCTGAGCTAGCTTACACATTTTCCTGACATTCCCACAGCCTACATCTTTGACCATCTGTGTTCAATAGTCTATCCTAGGTCTACTTCTACCTCTCCTTTTTTCTATATCTGCTTCTAATGTATTCCGCACTATTCCTTCATACCGTAGTATGTGACCTATCAACCAATCTTTCATATTTTTACTGTTTTCTACATATTTCTTTCTTCCCTTACATTTCTAGAATCTCTTGTTCCTAACTTTGTCCGTCCATGATATCTTCATCATACGCCTGTACCACCACATTTCAAAGGCTTCTATTTTTTCCCTGTCCGCTTCTCCTACTGTCCAAGTTTTACAAGTTTCACAGCCGTACCGTGCTGTGCTCTACACATATTCTTTCATCAATCTTTTTCTTGTTTCTATGTTTGTTTTTGAACACAGTAATTGCTTTTTTTGTTAAATATAGCACGACCTTGTGCTAATCTTTGTTTTATATCTTTTGCGTTTTTCCCATCTTCCGTTATTTGGCTTCGCAGGTAGCAGAAATCCTTAACCTTTTATAAATTCTCGTTTTCTATTTGAATTCTAATTTTTGATTTATTTCCCTTCCTTTTTTTATTTTTATTACCTCTCATACCCTATTTCTCTGTTAAAACTATTTCCATTTAATTAAGAGCTACCTCTAACTCATCTTTGCTAGATGCTAATACCGCTGTATCATTTGCAAATATAAGCATATCAATCTTTTGTCTCTGCATAATATTTTTAAATCGTCCTGCATTTGACAGCATTCATTGGCTCCAAGATGTACTAGTTAAAAATTGTTGAGGATAGAGCACTTCTTTGTCGCACTCTTTTTCTAGTATTTACTTCTCTACGTTCCTGCTCTCATTCTATTCCAATCTATTCCAATCTTTTTGAGTATTTGGAATTTTTTTTCCATTTTACGTTGTCGAATGGTGTTTCTAGATCTACAAATCCTACACACGCTGTCTCCTTTTTCTCTTTTCTTCCCCCTTATCACCCTCAGAGCTAAAATAGCCTCCCGCGTTTTTCCTATTTAGCCTAAACCCAAATAGATCTTCTCCTAGTACTTCTTCGGCACGTTTTCCATTTGTTCGAAAAATTTCACAACTATCCCCACCCCTCTTTTTTGGTATAGTGACTATGATGTTACGTTTAAATTCTATGGGAGTCTCGCCTGTCTCATACATATAGCTTACAAGGCGAAAGAGAAGTTCTGCTACTGCTCTTCCGGCGGCTTTTAGAGTTTCTGCTGGCACCTTATCTATACCTATAGCTTTACGATTTTCAGGCCCTTTTGATGCTAATTTATACATCTCTAAGTAGAGGATATCCATAGTCATCGTCTTCAATAACTGATTCCTGTTCTAGTGCTGATAGTTCCTCTCCTGCGTATAATTTCTGTATATATTTTTGCCATTTAACCACTTTCTTTACATTTTTCTATAATGATGACTCCTTTCGCGTTCTTTATATTTTTGCTATACGGTTTTATATCCCTAAAATTCATTCTAATTAGTTTGTATGCTTCGTCTGTCTTTCCTATTTCCATCCTAGTTTGTACCTCTTTGCACTTTTCATCAAACCATTGCTCTTTAGTTTTGTTGCATTTACGAATAATTTCCCATTCTATGGCTTTGTATCTCTATTTTCCTGTTTCGTCTTATCTATTTTTGTATCTTCGTTTTTCTTCTATTAAATTCAGGATATCCTTTGTTATCCATGGTTTCTTAGTTTCTTTTTGTGAATATCCCAGGATATCACCGGTTGCCATTTCTAAGCTGGATTTAATGTTATTCCATACTGTTTCTATTTTCTTAGTATCAGAAAATTTCCCGATATCTTTTAGCAATTTATTTGACCTTTTTCAAATCTTTCGTGGATAACTTTATCTTTTAGTTTTTCAAAGTCAAAGTGTCCTTTTCAGTTCCTTTTCCTCAAATTTTTAAATTTAAGGGTGCCTTCATAATTACAATGCTGTGGCCAGTGTATATATCTGCTTATGGGTAGCTTCTATAGTCTTTTATTTGATTCCTAAACCGCTGCCTAACAAGAATGTAATCTATTTGATATCTTCCTATATCTCCTGGCATCTTCCACGTGTATCTTCTTCTAGCATGATCTTGAAATAATGTGTTTGTGATGGTTAAATTGTTTTTGTCGCAAAATTCTACTAACCTATTTCTCCTGTTGTTTCTCACGCCTAATCCAAATAAACCTACTACCGCTCTCTCCCTGCCCTAGCCTACCACTACATTAAAATCTCCCGTAATTATTAACTTTTCATGTCCTTTTACGTATCTTAGTATGTCTTCGATATCTTAGTAGATCGCTTCTACCTCATCCTCGCTGTAACTGAAGGTGGGCTTGTATGCTTGTATTATTACTATATTTGCTGGTTTAGATTCTAATCTAACCATGAGTACTCTTTCGTTATTTTGTAGGTAGTTTTTGACACAGTGTCTTATCTTTCCTCTCATAACATCCTCACACCCTAATTTCCTTCCTCTTACCCTGTGTGAATTACCCTAAATTCTCCGCTCCAAGAATCCCCTGACTCTGACCACCGAACTTTACCGATCCCTACTATCCTACTATCCATTTCAAGCTTATTTACTTGCTTATTACTTGCTTATTTACTTATGAAGTTCCACGTCCGACTCCCAAAATGTTCTCGACTCTTATTCTGAACTTTCTGATCGCATTCTCCTAAGTAGTCCCCTCCCGGAGATTCGAATGGAGGACTATTTTAATTCCGAAATTTCTAACCCCAGAGGATGCCATCATCTTAAGTAACAATTTATGTACACTGTGTAGTTGGGAGGTAATGTGGTGGTTTATCTAATAAATTACTTACGTTCTTTAAAGCATTAGGAACATGGTTTGGAATTGTATTTCATTAAACAACCATAGTAAAATATTGGCTTCTAAAATAAAAAGTTGTAATAGAAAAATCAAAATAAAAATCTTAAATTTAGAAGCTAAAATCACACACATCATAGTAGAAGAGTGTAATAAAAAATTAGAACATATAAAAAAAACCGTATTAGAGTAGATGGTTATGGGAGTGACTGCCGCCTCATTTGCTCCAGCATCCTCATTTGCTCCCTCATCTGGACCAAATTTACATGTAAATTCCCATAAGGAGGAAATGAGGGAGATGAATCTTCTTCTTGCTCCTCCTTGCTCGGACACCCCCACAACGATTTTGATTACGTCACACCCGCATTCTTTCCACCCGCGAGATATTCTCCACATTTCCACCCACAAGATAAATCTATATTGTTTGGTATCAATTAATATTAGAATTTTCACAGCTACCCAAATCTCTTTAAATTTTTTAAATAGCATCATCCCCCAGACAGCTACCCTAATTTTAAGATTTTTTACCGCTAACATTCTGAACCAAATAGTTTTCTTCGACTAGCCATTTCCACCCACGAGATAAATATACCTTGTTTGGTATCAATTATTATTAGAATTTTTTCAGCTACTTGAATTTCTAGGAATTTTTCAGATAACATAATCCCCCATAGAGCTACCATCATTATAAGATTTTTTGCTAGTAGCGATTTTTGCCAGTCCTTATAAATTTTTTAGCCATACGACACATCAAATTAGTCTAGAATTTTACGTACAATACGAATCTGTAAACAGATTTAAAATAGGACCACCCCTTACAAAGTTACACACATACCTTCTAATGGGCATGCCGCCACCGTACCACTACTCGCATTTAATGTCATACCATACTTTCTAACTTGTTTAGCTCATCTTTCGAAATAAATATATTTTCTTTGGTATCAATTAATATTAGATTTTTTCAGCTACCCAAATCTCTAGGAATTTTTTAGATTACATCGTTTCCCAGGGAGCTACCCTCATTTTAAGATTTTTTACCAGCAGCGATTTCTGACCGTCCTTATGAATTTTTTAGTTATGCAATACATCAAATTAGTCTAGAATTTTATGCAGAATCGGAATCTCTAAATAGATTTAAAATCGGACCACCCCTTACCATTTTACACACACACACCCTCTAAATTATAACTTTCCTGCAGCTCATACCTAAAATAAAATCTAAAAACCATTCTTAAAACTTTTTATTACAGACAATTTATACTAATACAGTTTAAATTTTGTAAACCACATTTCTAAATACAAATTCACAATTTTTATTCTTAACTTAGAACTCCTTACATCGGCTTATACTTATTAATATTTATTTCTAAATAGAGAACCTTTTCCAAAGACCAACCAGACCCACGTGTTTCAAATTCCTCTGATTTTGTTCTCATGGTTTCGCTTAAGATCTCGTACATATTTTCCAGATTACTAGAAGACGTTATAACCATATTTTCTGTGTTAAAGGATTTCACATCGGTAGTCTCTTCCCCCATTTTTGTGTAGACGCCATAGAGTTCGCAATAGACTTTTATTGCTGTATGTTGTGTTCTGTTTTAATTAAGTAATCGAATAAACCGCTCTTTCTGCTTCCAAAAAAACTCGGACACTCCATCGTCGACACTAGCGTTCTTTATGCGATAGCTAGCCGTACGGTTGTTAAACACTGTGCTAACCATTTCTACACCATCTTTGCCAGTAGCGGTAACTGTTGCATTTTTATGTCTATTGCTCCTTAAGTGTGCGGCATAGGTAGTCTTTTCCATTTCGAAATCGCAAACTTTACACATAATTCGTAGTTGTTTCGTACAAGACCCATTAACAGTTGGCGGAGCTGAACGTTTACGGCTTAATAACATACCGTGCTGTTTTTCCTTGTGTCGCAGTAAGTTGTCCATTCTCGTAAAAGCGATACCGCAAGACGCACAGTTTAAGTACTTTGCTGCTGACGGATGTATAAGCGTAACCGTGGACGACGTTACACCACAACAATTTTACCCTATGAAGCAATTTCAGCCTTTGGGACAATTTCACCCTATGGGACAATTTCACCCTAACCTAACGTCCTACATATATCCGGACATATGTCGATGCGCATCCCTGCCGGCCTAGGTCGGATAATAAAACAGTTCCTAAACAAGAGAATGTAAGCGATATGGCGGTGTCCGACATATTCGGCTATCTTCGGCAATATACGCCCCCACTCTGTAGGATACATAAGGGGCAATATTTCGTATTCAATATAGTATTCGATAGTAACCAGAACGGTAAACAAGAGCGTCTCCAAGGTGATTAACGTTTCTCAACTTCTTGGAAAAAAAGTGAAACCGACAAATGAGCGATTTGGATTATGGCTGTTGACAGAAAATATGTGCAGATGTGACAGATATTGGTAATATTTGTTATGTCGAAGGTGAACAGATGCTGGCTGGTGGACTACACATACCTTACAGAACTATTTTGTGACAATATAATGTTGGTTAAAATTTGCGACCTTTCTGACGCCGAGCAAACATCTGCAAACTAAAGGATGTTTATCCTAAAAAAAAGAAATTTGTGGTGCATTTAACAACTATTTACGAAGAAAGTTCGACCGATTTGTTTCCGCTAGGCATGGTGTTAAAGCTAAGCTTCCGTTTTCTCTGGAAAGTACTAACAAGATGGGCCGGGGAGTAAAAAAATTGTCAAAAAAAAACACCTCGAAAGCATTAATAAAAAATTCCAAAGTCCTATATGGCGTCCATACAAAGTGGAACTAGCAGATGTTAAGTTGGAAACTTTATTGGAGGAACTACCAGATATATTAGACGAACTCGAAAAAGATTATTACTATCTTTTTGACATGGATGTAACCCAAGATTTTGCTGGCATATTTAGCAAGATGAAGATGTGTCATTATTTAACTACAAACCATAACTTTTACTGTAAGGGCAAATACGAAGAAAAGTGCAATATTATAGTTGATAACGATAAAACTGTGGGAATTGATTGTTTAACATGGCTAACAACCAATGCAAGAATTAAGATATACAACAAATTTGTGTGTCAGATAACAAGTCCTGGTGTTAATAAACAACTTGGCAATCATATCCTAGATTTTTTACGTTGTCTAGATGTACGTTTAAGGGAACATGGAACATGGTATTACGCGATTGGAAGCGACAATATACAACTGTACAATTGGAAGCTATGCCGGTGCGGAACGGTTGTATAATCCCTTAAAAGACTGTTTAACCTTATTGGAAGATAGTAAGTTATACTTCCTAAAGGCGCCAATGTACTCGGTACCACTTGCCAAAATGTGGAGTAAGCTATCGGACAAGCTACAAAATAGTTGCTGTTTAGTGTATAATAACCTACTACAGTACGTGTATTTGGGGGAATAGCAATACAAAGAAATTGACGGGTTTGCAAATTAAGTTGTCCGAAAAACCAGAGGAAAGGAAAAAATTGATAAAGTATGTGCTTTCGGCCTTTAGTTTTAACTATTTACCTGTAAATTGTTTGGAGATAGTAGAAGAGGAAGATAGCCAAGATAAAATAAAAATCTTTCACAAGTGCCACATTAAAGCAGGTAGAACATATTTTACACAATCTGCAACACCATATTCTACAATTCCAAAAGAAATAGTCATTTCGGAATTGGGGTTGATAGATACGCTTAACATTCGCCCATAGGCTGTACGACAAGGCGTAAATAATGACAGTAAACGATATCCGTTTACGCTAAAGGAAATTGCCCTATTATGCACGCCATACGCTGTAAGTGGAAGAAAAAGGCAGCTGGAATTAGAGGAAATGGATGCAAAAAGACGAAAGTTGGACTAAATGGAAGACACTGCGACAATACGCGAACAATACAAAGATGTGTTAGACAAAGAACATTTTATTAGAGAAAGAGGAAAGGATTAAAAGATTATTTTATGTGCCGATAGACTGACTTAGATACATCCGGTTTCTACCAGCTGTATGCATTTGTGGCTAGTAAAAAGGACTCTTTTAGTTATGTAGGCGTCCTTGCGGAAAAGGATGGTACTAAATCCGTATACTTTTTAAAATGTTATTTTAAAAACGTATTTATCGAAATGGCAGATAACATAGACGAACTAAAGAATGCGGGTTTCGTAACCTTTGCGTACACCACACGCAAAGGGGTTCCGTTAAACATTGTATATTTGCCTAGTAAAGAACCTTTCGGATCATTTAAAACCGAGGGTCTTACAACCTATAACAACCATATATTTCTAAAAGTGATGGACATGCAACTACGCAACAGTGAGTGGGAGAATAAGGATTTCCTCCAATACCGACAAGAAGAAGTCGATCAAGCTGACAAGAAACGCATGCAGTATATAGTAGGAGAGCCACGATTAAAAGATTCTCACAAGTTGCAAGAATTACACGAAGCAATCAATCTGGTTGTCGGTGGAATCAAATACTTTATATATAGAGACAAACTTCGGTACACTTTGCAATTCGAAAACCTAGACGGTCTCTATGTATCAAACTATTGGCTAGAAAAGGAGATAGAGGACTTGGGTGTCGATTTAAAGTTTAAGCTGCGAATAAAATTAGATAAAATTAAAACCATTTCAAACAAACATAAAGAAAAGACTGTCTTCTGTGTATAACTTTGTATTAAAATTAAGTTTAAATGACTTTATTCTTGGTATTAAATATGTTTGAATTTTGTTATGTATAATGTCAGAATAAAAATTTTAGAATAGTATTACAATGTTCTTTATTTATAAAAGGCTATGACGTCACCACGAAATAGCAGTCGCACAGAGAGGGGTGCGCATGGGTAGGGGCGCGCATGGGCTGGATTGCGCATGGGCAGGAGCGCGCACAGGTAGGGATGCACATGGTCAGGGGTGCGCAACCGCTGGGGTGCGCATGAGCAGGGGGTGCGCGCAGGGGTGCTCATGGGCTGGGATGTGTCTGGGCGTACATGAGGGAAGCAGAAGTTAACAGTCACCAAGCATCTAATTCTTTATTTGGGTGGTAAGGAATACTTGCCGGTGTATGTATCCGGAGTAAAAACACGCGGATAATTAATAAAATTAGTTTAACAAGCGAAGATGACAAAATGAACATCATTCCTAATAGTACAACAACCTAGGCATGGGGGCATAAAGATATAAGATAGATGTTTATATTTGTATAGATTTTGTAAATCTATTGTATATATTAGTTTTTAAATTCCATAATTTTTAAGTTCTTCACCGACCTTCCCTTCTTCCAAATCCTTCCTGCTTCTATCCTGGTGGGCAGAGTATACGTGTTATCTCCGCGTGGTGTTCGCGGGACACAGCGGTTTTAGATTTCTAGGGAAGTGGATGGTTAAAGCATATGTCTTGGGTAGCGAAAAAGGGTTTTAAAGATGGAGTTAAATAAAGATGGGTAAAAATTAGATGTTTGGGTCTTTAAAAGGCGTGACTTTGTAAGGGGAGGTTCCATTTAAAATCTATTTGCAGATTTGCGCTCCCTAGAAAAATCTAATATAGGTTGATACCAAAAAAGATATATTTATCTTAAAAGAGTGACTACCCCGCGGATAATAAATACAATATACCACCTGTCAACAAAAAAGTTGTAGGGAAATCCAAAACGGAATTTAATGGGAATCTAGTATTATAATTTGTTGGTAGTACGGCTAAGTCCTACTTTATGGTATGCGAGAAAGACACGACTAAAAAGACTAAAGGGGTCTCACGAAGTGTAGTTAAGTAAAAACGCGGGTGCTACAACCTATAACGAGCATACATTCCCAAAAAGGGTGGGCATGCAACTACGCAACAGTGCGTGGGAGAATAAGGATTCTCTCCAAGAAGAAATTAAATTTTCCATGTACGTAGTCAGTCATTGGGAAATGGTAGAAACGTGGAACCTATAAAGGCGATTATTAATTGTGCTTTAGAAAAATAGTAGTTTTCGTGGACTAAATAAAATAGCTTAGACTGATTAAAATATATGGTTACATATTCTCGTACACATCCACAAATATCTGCTTACGTCCGCATACGGACATGGCGATGCCGGTATTTCTTGTTTAACAAATAGTGGGAAAGATACGTTAGGTGTTAGTATGTGGAAGCCCATCGGATCGTTGGATTCAAAAAGAACGGTGCGGCGGAATGTATGGTGGTTTCCGTTAGAATAATCGAAAGTGGTTAATCGATCGTATTTGATGTTTAAATATGTGAAGTGTAAAAGCCTACATGACCAAAATTTAATTATCAGACAAAAAAGTGCGCGATATGCTACACTTTTAAGGAAAGTATAGAATGGTACTTTGCAGCGGTCCTAGCAGTAAAAAAAGGCGACTGACTTTTTCAAGCAACTACAAGAAAAGCAGAAGCGCAGAGAAGGGGTATGCATGTATTATACAGCGCACTGTTACTATAAAATATGTTAGTTTACGGGTAGCTCGAACGTGTAATTGATCACGACTTGTAGATCCCTCGGAGGTTTAAAAATTCTGAGACCATTATCGTTTGAAAAATGTTTGGAAATTATCAGAACGGGAGCGGGCCGAAGTATAAGCTAGATGGATGATTGACCGAGTTTTTTCTACCTTTTACGAGGGAATCGAAAGTTGACAGACATCGAGCATCTAATTCTCTATTTGGGGGATATCGAGTACTTGTTCTAGAAATCATTGCGTGCTACCGACCGCTATGCGGTAGATTTGGTTCTAGGAAATGAGCAACCTACGAAAGCACAGAATACTTGGTATTAATGCTAATTGGTTTAGTGATCGCGTTTGTGCACTCTTCGAGTGTCTTCGCAATCTTCGATTGTTTCCAAAGAATATATTCGAGCCAGCCATTTCTAAAATATGACTTAGAAGTTATTTAAAATTAAATTGCTTTATTAGTAAGTATCCTGTAGACAACAAGTTTGGCATTCTCTTGGTAAAGGTTTAAAGTGTTTTATTAAGTTTCTGTTTATAGTAGCACTGCATCTTCTACTGCAAGACTTGCAACCAATTTGTGTGCGTGTGTTTCTACTAACTGCATTCGCAGCATGGACGATGCGAACCGGGTGCATGCATTGGTGCTAAATGTACTGGACGAGTAGTAAGAATTGGCAAAAGATGACGTCATTTAGTTCCTCGCTGAATCCTCAACTTCGTTCGGCCGTCTTCGGAAACCTTCGGTTTGCATTCTATAGGGTACATAAAGCAGGTACGCTAGAGTAAACTTTTTAGTTATAAGTTAGCTTGCTTACAAAGTCCTATAGTGCGGATTTTGTTTTGTACTAAAATGGTACCCGCAAACGTTTTTAAATGCAACTTTTGCGGTGCTTCCTATACCTGGAAAAATACTCTCAAACGGCACCAGAACGAATGTTGTGGTGTAACATCGTCCACGGTTAAGCTTATACATCCGTCAGCAGCAAAGTACTTAGACTGTGTGTTTTGCGGTATCGCTTTTACGAGAATGGACAACTTACTGTGACACAAGGAAAAACAGCACGGTATGTCATTAAGCAGTAAACGTTCAGCTCCGCCAGCTGTTAAAAGGTCTTGTACGAAACAACTACGAATTATGTGTAAAGTTTGCGATTTCGAAATGGAAAAGACTACCTATGCCGCACACTTAAGGAGCAATAGACATAAAAATGCAACAGTTACCGCTACTGGCGAAGATGGTGTAGAAAAGGTTAGCACAGCGTTTAACAACCGTATGGCTAGCTATCGCATAAAGAACGCTAGTGTCGACGATGGAGTGCCCGAGTTTCTTTGGAAGCAGAAAGAGTGGTTTATTCGATTACCTAATTAAAACAGAACACAACATACAGCAAAAAAAGTCTATTGCGAACTCTATGGCGTCTACACAAAAATGGGAGGAGAGACTACCGATGTGAAATTCTTTAACACAGAAAATATGGTTATTACATCTTCTAGTAATCTGGAAAATATGTACGAGGTCTTAAGCGAAACCATGAGAGCAAAATCAGAGGAATTTTAAACGCGTGGGTCCGGTTGGTCTTTGGAAAAAGTGCTCTATTTAGAAATAAATATTAATAAGTATAAGCCGATGTGAGGATTTCTAAGTTAAGAATAAAAATTGTGAATATGTATTTAGAAATGTGGTTTACAAAATTTAAACTGTATTAGTAAAAATTGTCTGTAATAAAAAGTTTTAAGAATGGTTTTTAGATTTTATTTTAGGTATAAGCTGCAGGAAAGTTATAATATAGATGATGATGAAAGTATGCAGAAATTTGAAATTACTTTTTTTCTGTCAAATCGCTCGTCTAATCAAAATTTTACGAGACAAAAAAGTTTCCAAATTTAGTCGGCTACTCATAAAAAAAAATTCGTAGTCATTGCATAAACAGGAAAAACATAATGGTCGGATATTTATACAATACATCATTTTTGGGACACTCGTATTCTTTTAAAATTATTGCGTACACTGCCAAAAAATGTCAATTAAAAGTGGAAACTCGCACCCTTTCGAGTTATTTTAAAATATTAAATATTTTTCACGATTTTTGAAGCCCTCTAGCGGCTAAATGAAGCAACTTGTATAATAGGTAAGTTGGCTCAAATCGATCTATTTCGAGCCAAAGAATCTCTGTTCTTACGTTGTACACGTATTTTCCGGACACCCTGTATACAAGCCTCTTGTATTAAATTAAGAATTGCATCCTATTATTATTTAAATCTTTATTATTCTAAAAGCTTCTGATCTATATGGTTTATACAGGTTGTATTTTAACCTAACAGCTATACGCTTATTAAAAATATCCTTAACCCATAATGTTTATTTAAAAAAAATGCGAAATCGTTACACATTCTACAATTCGGAAGGAAGTTGAATAGTTAGACAAATTTCAGTTAATGGTCTTTTTTTCTTTCAACTTCATTATTTTCTTGTTCGACACACTTTAACGATATCAAGGGTTGCTACTCATACGATGTACCACCCCATTCTATAGGACTACCTAAAATGATTATGATTAAATAACCGTATTATCTAAAGTTTAAGAAACAAGTATAGTTCATCAGTTTTATGAAAATTTTAGAAAATTTTTACACTAATAAAAAATTGCTTTAAATATTTTAGGAGTTCCATTTGCAACTAGTAAATTGCATTTTTGTCGTTCAGGATACTTTTCAAAAACACTGTCATTCTTAATAATTACAGCTTTTCCTGTTATCTGATCTACCTCTGTACGAAGCGTCTCTGATTGCTTGTTGGTTGTTCAAAAACTGCTATACATCATGATTAAGTAATTCGGGCGTATTTGTAAGAAACTGTACTTGAATTCAATAGGACCTTTCACGGCTTGCTTGAAGTTTTATCAATAACTGTCAGCAGTAAACAATGATAAATTTCTGTACGTCACTGTCAGATCTTCACGTCTCGGCAAAGAAAAATTCTTAAGTATAAGATATAAATATGGAAGTCGTAAGTAGCTCCACGTTTAAAGAAATTGAAGATCTCTATCACAACTTAAAAAAATCGCACAATGAAAAACTAGCTGAACAAGGCTTAGAATTAGGAGAGCTTTCAAACAATAACAACGCTGAAGATGAACATTTTGTTACACTACTGGATAGACTGGAAACCATTTTGCAAAATCTATTTACTACAGACCCTCATTATATGAAGGTATTGTCTATGAAGTCATCACTGCTATATGAGCAGGCAAAAATCTTTATAGCTCTTGAAGATCTTGACTCATCTCAATCTCTGCTAGAAAAAGCTTTGGCTGTTATCGAAGAACATCGCAACCATCCCCAAATAACATTTTTATATATGCGACTGATTAACCACTTGGCTTATTTACTGTCAAGGCGCGGAATATTCGATCGTTCCCGCGAACTACTCGAAAGCATTTTGGATGGTAATGAACCAAAGCATGATATCATTGTTTATAGTACTGAAGAACTATTTAGTTGTCAAGAAATTGATCAAAGTCAAGTTGTTTCTAAAATTAACAAGCTCGTTGCAAACAACTTACAGATGCTAGGTTGGATTTACGGAAGACTTGGAAAATCTCACCTGCATGCTACTAAACAGCATCTGGCTTTAGATCGACAACTTCAAGCTGGTGATAAAGATCCAATTGGTTGGGCTTCACGGTGTTCCCGTTTAGCTCTATTAGACCTCCATAATTGCGCATGGGCTACTGCACGGTATCATTTGTTAGCGGCTGGTGTTGTTCTTGATCGCTTGGAAAGAGAATTTATTCAGGACCCTGAATTAGCACGCGCCCAAGCAGATTTAGCACGCGGTTGGATCAATTATGGCTTACATTTATTTACAAATAGTAAAGCACATTTTGCAGAACGTCTGTATCCAGGTATTTTCACGGAAGAACCGGTTGCTCAAGGAGGAAACCCGGACGACGGGGCATGTCCTAAATTTTATGGGATGGAGGTGGCTTCAGACGGTATCCCAGTTAAACCAATACAAACAACCGAGCAAGCTCGAAGATTATTTCTTCACACACACACGTGGCTGAAACGAGCTCGCCTTTATTATACCTTACGGGACTTTCCAATTCACTACGTAAATGCTGTTTTAGATTTGAGCGAATTGTACCGCTTTCTGGCGTTCTTTGAACCAGATCTAGATTCCCAATATAACGTACAGAAGAAAAGGGCGGATGCTTTAGAAACGTTAAGCGCTGTTTTAAAAGAGGTTAGGCCACAATGCTATATAGCTGTTAGTGTAGAGCTACTGCGTGAATTAGCTGAGACACAAATTGAAATGATGGGCATAAATTTGCGACGGTTGCATGTTACCGGAGACGCTGTCGGAGATGATGAAGAAACCTTGAAACGAAAAATATCGGCAATTTCCGAAATTCAGCTAAAATTGGATGGTGTTGGAGATATGCTCGGTCATAGCGGGTTAGATGACAGGGAAATTGAACAAGGGGTAAATAGTGTACCTAACCAAGCTTGTGTTTCTGTCGATGAGTGCATACCGGAGGACGCAGCATTGTAATTCGTCGTTTTTGTGCAGTTTGTTCTAAATATTGTATTGTCCTAAGCAGAATAAAGAAATACTATCAATAGTCAACAGATATTATGTAGCTAGTTTTGTTTGTGCTTCCTTTGTTAACCTATACCTATGGCTGAACGTAAGTAGATAAGCGGTGCGAGTTTGAATACAATTATACAGGTACTAATACCAAGCTTGAAAATATTTAAACCAAGATACAAACGTTTGACTGTTTTTTTAAAATTGTGATAATCCTCAGAGTTCTCAAACTTATAAACCAAATCTCTGTAAACGAATTACCATTTTATTAATTATATGTCAATGTTAAGGATCAACGAATTAATACATAAAAGAATTTATTTAAAGTAATAGCAGTGCCATGGTTTTTATTACTGTTAGTTATAAAAATGTGCTAATGTAAGTTGAATGGTACGTTATAACTGCCACAAACGAAGTACGAACCACTTTAATTACAAGAGAAAATGTAAAACTAAGAAAAGGCAAATACAAGCGTCCTGAGCATAGGTGTAGGGCGGCAATCCTTGGTTAGTACAGCAGTGAGCGAAGAAAGTTCCAAAAAATTAATTCCGTCCAGCGACGGTGACCGATCAGGTGCAAAATCGTATACCAAGTACACGGCTCCTAAATCGTGATAATTTGTAACCCCACGAATATGACTTACGAGAATTCTCACGATAACGGCAGCTACCATAAGCCACACATTTCTGAAAAAAAAGGTTACGCACCTTACCTAATGAAAGAAAAAAGCAACATATAATAAATTATTAGCATAAATAATAAAATAATTACTAAGTAAATACTAAAATAATTTAAAATATGCTTGGGATTTATTTCATCAATATTAGTCAACTATGAGTGTACACCTGAAACTGTGTATGAAATTATAACTATATTTGACAGATATAATGGGTTATTCCATATAGTTCTTACGTCAACAATAAGTGTTCGAATCCAGCGCTATAAGCCTTTACTAAAAAAAACACTCTTATGTTATATGAGGTTGAGAGGGTGTAACATACTGTTTTAATATCGCTCTAATTAGTTCTATGAATTCTAAAAATAGTTATTTTCTAGTTTAATTTTAGCATTTTAAATTATTAGAATGAAGGTCTTGGAGCGAACGGCTTCAAGACTACCCAAGTAGCGTCCTAGCAAAGTTTCCAGGAAGATCTAATCCAAGAGTCAATCAGTTTTCTAAAGGCACTTACTTTAAGGGCACTAAACACGTCAGATTAGTTGCTATCTATGATTAGATGTCAATCATGCTTTAGGATCCTATTTATGTCAGGGTGGTCTGAAGCAATTTTTCAATTAGCGGAGCACTCAACTAAAATTAGTTCCGAGATCTACTTGTGTGGCTATCTTAGGCAATGGGCAGTTTAATTAATCTTAAAGATTTACGACCGGCGCATCCTAAGCCGAGTATGAGAGCCAAGAAAGGTGTTATTTTTCAATTAACTTAAATGTATATAAGGATGCCAGCCGGGGGGAATCGGGGTTGTTTATTTCCAGACGCGTTAGAGTCTGAAGCTCGCGGTCTTGCAAGATTGAGTAAGTGTTTTATTTCTCTGAATTCAAGTGCGTGCCGTTATGTTCAAAGTTAGTTTATTTTTCTGAGTAAGTAATTATTATATATGGTATTACTATGAACTCAAAGCTGTGTTATGCATCATAGTCATTTACTTGTTTAAATACAATATCTGTCGACTTTCATAACATACAACTTCGGGTTAAATCTCCGTGCCAGTAATTTTATCCCGTTAGGTTATTGTTAAAGACCGCATCTTTTGAAGGGTTTCTTATTTTATTGTGTTTCGACGTTGTCCGAGGTTTGTAAGAACTAAGCCACGAATTCCGTTATTGTACTATTTGACCCGTGTGAAGGTCGTGTTTTTCCTGTTATTGATGACCCCGGGATTAAAGGAATGTCTTTTCAGTATGCAAGCTAGTTAGACTACGGTAGCGTTAATTAATTATATGTATTGGGGTGTTTGCACCCAGAACTGTTGTTAATATTCATAAAATAAGGAGTTTAGAATGGTTTAGTTAAGTTGTGTTTGTGCTAGCCGGAGACTTAATAACATTTGTCCCAGTGAAGTGACGTATTTTCTGTCCTGCAATCTTAGTTCATCGCCACGAACAAAGTGCGACGAGAGCTATTACCGCGATCGGTCCATGGGCCGTTTAATTCCCATGGTGGCGCCCTATTGTAAATATTGTTAATCACTGTATAATTTTGTATACATATGTAATTAGGTTAAGTTAGTTAGTAGGCGGTTTAATAAAACAATTGGAATTTTGTCTTAGTGTGTTGTTGTTTAATGAACCTCCCCTTCTCACCGACTGCAGCAGCTGCGAGGCAATGTCCCGAAACGTGAGGGTACTATAGTGTTAGAGGTCTTTCCCATTTATTATTTATTATTAATTGGATACCCTCACGCGGTAGGTAAATATTTTAATTACAAGGGATGCTACCATAATCATTAATTCAAATTATTATCTCCATAAAATAAGGTCGCGGAATAAGAAGTGTAGTTGGCCAAAGTTTCAAAGTACAAATTACCGTAATATTTTCATCTCAAGCAAATTCTATAGCGTACATATTGATGTATATGGTAGTCTTCCGCTACAAGCAACGCAGCAAAATAATCAGGACCGAACGCTTACAACAAATTAGGTTACGTCATCTTTAATCCGAGTTGTAAATGAGGTAAAACTTTTTGTACAATCCTCTTAGGACAGTTGTACAATAAATACTTAGAACGAACACTTATCCCAGGCACGAAACAGCAGGAATAAGAGTCACGTCAGCACCAGTTTATGTAGAAAAGGCTTTATACTAGAAACTACTGCCGTAGTTCTTAGATGTCGCAGATAGTGCAAAATGTGTTAAGCGGCGTAAACAAGTACAACTAACCAAAACGATATTCACAACAACAGCAACCCGTTCGCAAACAGGTTTGTTTAAACACACTGTGTTATAAGCTTAACAACAAACACTGATAAGAATAAATTTCAATCATCGATTATAGAAAATCCGAACACTTAAGGAAATATTAGGTAAAATTAACATTTAAATTTACGCTAAAATTTATACAAGTAACTTATTAGCTGCCAAAATACACGGAAATTAACAAACGTCTAAGCATAAGAGCATCTAGAAATCAAATCAATTCGTGAAGTCGTATCTAATGCTTTGATGACAAAGTAATACCAAGTTTGGAAGACGAGCACGCCCCCTTAAAAAACAAAAGATGAGAGGCATAATAATAGTAATAAATTATTCAATAAGTCATTGTTGTCCCATATGAGGTAAAACTACTACTTGGCTAATTCAAAAATTTAAACCCTAATAACTTCCTTGCCCATAAAAAAATTGTATCCGTCAAAACAACAAATATGCGACTTACACCATGGCACGTCGAACTCAAATCCCATGCTATAACCCTACTAATAGCATACGTTGCTCCAATGCTTTGTTACATGCCAAACTGGTCATGTATCATGTTTTACGTTTAGAGATACATTTTTAGGTTTATTGCCGCGTATTTTGAAATGAAATAACTCCGCCGTTGGTGAGGTCGATCAGAGGAATGCGGATGTGCGCATAGTAACGAGACATCAGCAGCAACGTATCTAAGTGCGGTGAGTTGTTATATCAATCATGTGCAGTACAAAGCTCAGTTAAGACGAGTAATAACTAGATGCGTTTCATAGTGCTGGTGTAGTTTTTTCATCTAGATTAGTCATATAAAGCTCCATGAGGTAAAAAGTTGCGTTTTAAACAATAACTAAGGCCTTACCAGGTACTGGTTTTATTTCCTGTCCAAGATTAGAAAGCTGATCCAGAAAAAATTCCCTTTAAACAGTAATAATCTTGGCCAGGTACAGTTCGTGGATTTAAAATTAGTTTACGCGATACCAAAATGGATTAAAAGTTTGGAATGATCTCAAAAAGAAATTCTCTCTGATAAAATAGATTTGGCATGGTACAGTTACGTGAATGCTTAAAATAGATAACAAGCGATCCAAACATTGGCATTAAGAAGTATTTCGAGAATGAACTCTTCAATTAAGAAACTCCATAAAAGGTTATTGAGTTTCGATTAGACATAGTTATGCTTAGAGTTGTGAAATCTAAACATTGTTGAAATGATTAAGGCCTGAAGTTTTAGTTCAAGGAATCTAAGTTATTA
Organism: Platerodrilus igneus; assembly: GCA_036346225.1. Classification (NCBI taxonomy): domain Eukaryota; kingdom Metazoa; phylum Arthropoda; class Insecta; order Coleoptera; family Lycidae; genus Platerodrilus; species Platerodrilus igneus. The sequence continues at coordinate 4,977,784 of JARFIW010000131.1, read as the reverse complement.
GTTTGTTCGACAATGGCTTTATTAATGTCAAGAGATTCGTTTGATTAAAAAGGTTTGTGTTGGTTCAAGGTTATGTTCAAGGAATTAAGTTTCCTAAACTTCTCGTGTTGACATGTTTATATGAAACCTGATACGTTTTGATTAAACGAAGTTAATAGTGTTCGATCAAATATTATTTTCAAGAGATTGTAAGTATAATAAATTATCGTGTTAGGTTTGAAGTAATAGATACAAGAATATAGTTTAGTCAATAAACTAATAGTTTCTGAAAATACAAGTTTTTTCTAAAAAGAAATTCGTCAAAATAATATTGAATTAGACGAATGGTTTAATAAGTGCCAATACAGATTACATATAGATAGTTTCAATGAAATATAAAACTAAGGTAATAATAAAAATTCATCGTCAAGATAGTATTTTAGACCACGTTTAAAATTATTAAGATAAGTTTAAAGCAAATAAACAATAAATAAGTTTCTAAGAAATATAAATTACTAAAAAGAAATAATCGTAAATCAAATAAGTTATTTAAGTGAGTTTAAACAAGTTAATTAAGTATAGTAGTACTTGATTAACACATTCCAAATATAAATAACTGAAAAACAAGTTTAAATTAATCTAATTTCAAAATTCAGGGTCAATGAAAGTATTTGAACAAAAGTTTTTAAAGAATTTAACATTTAAGACATCAATAAAGCAATTACAGTGAACAATTATAAGATAAATATAACTGAAGATAACTAATTTGTACATTGCCAAATTAGATATTTTAATTTAACTAGAAGTTAACTTTCAATTGAAATATAACTATAAAAAACAATTTTTCCAAATATAAATTACTCAAGCTTAATCTTACAAGTTAAATTAAATTACTTACTAAGATTTTAACTTCAACATCTGCAGGGTCCAATGTTAGATATTGCCGGTTACAAATTACGCTTATATTAAAGGAGTTCTCTAACCATTGTTTAACATTACAGATCATGTATTTTACCTATGAAATGGCTCTCTACGTCAAATACAGATTATTAACTTGAAGTTAAACTTCAAATTTGACTTACGTGATGTGTTTCTCTCGGAACTTCATCTCAGGGTCCAGCACGTGGTTAGAATTGTGATTGCGCCGTGTTGGACAAAATAGAGGCAAGTCTTTCTAGATCATTAAAATTCGTACTGACACTGCATATAGAAAATTTAATTTCTTATTAAGATTGACATTTGTGTTGATTTTGGATTTAGTGCCTGGCCCTCCCTTCCTCACTGTAAAAAATAATCAGTATTATTAGATTGCCCAAATAGTGTCGCAACTTTCATAATCTGTGCTATTACGTTTTGGAATGGTTAATTTTGTGGCTGTGTGTTCGTGCGTGCGTGCGTGCATATGTGCGTGCGTGCGTGTGCGTGAGTGCGTGCGTGTGTGTCTGTGTGTGTGTGCGTGTGTGTGTGTATGTGTGGGTCGGAAGAAGTGGTAACATTAAGCTGACCTCTTTCCTCCACGTACAGTAAAAACAAATAATGATAACAAGTCAAATGCCCTCGTTTGTTTAGTTTGTACTTATTTTGCATCAAAAATTCAAAAAGTATATTTAATATTTCCTCAAATAAATATATGTTTAATTTCAACTTTAATTAGTGATATAGTGATTTTATTCCCCTACTCACTATCGGGATTTTCAAACAAATATTACGAAAAGTACAATGGCGCCAATTTTGGTTTTTGTGGCACAAGGCGCTTAATTTGCATTCAGTATGTCTTAAAAAATTTAACCGTGAATTATAAAAGTAATTGACATCAGCAAAACTATAGCACACATTATCGACATAATAAAATTGGTAAAGCTTTGTGGGGTATCCTAACGCACGTTATATGTGTAATATAAGTACAATTTGGTATATCCTAAAGACAATCATATTAGATTGCGCACATTGCTCGGCTTGGCTCGAAGCTCGGCTTGAATTCGAGACGAGTTTCTAGCTGAGCTAAGGATTTAATGTCAAGCCGAACCTCAAACCGAGCTCAACTTTAGTGATCTCGAGCCGAGCCGAGTTGATGCATAGCTCGTCTCCGCTCGGTTCGAGTTCATCACTGCTCAATAGATGCAATACTGGTAGACACATTTTTCACACAATTTAGCTCTATGACCTGGATATATTCTGGCCATAGGGTGTGTTTTTTATTATAATATGCCCGAAATAACAGCCGCAACTCCCTCATACTGCGCTCTACCGGGTTTGATTGTGGATGAATTTCTTACTTCAATGTCGTGCTAGGCCATCGTTTCCCGCCATAGGTTATTAGTGTACCGTGTTCCATGAATTGAAAGTAGACACAGAGGTTTACATACATTTGGGATAAAACCTTTAGTTAATTTATTGTGTAGAATTTTCGCATTTGCTTGTATAATAGGATATAATTTAATAAATTTTGAGAACACATCGCGTGCTACGAATAGATGTTTTAGTCCACCTCTACCAGTGGGTAGTGGGCCACATAAATCAATTGATATCAATTCCAAATGTTGATTAACTATTATGTTTTTTTATAAACGCACCTTGTTTAACATTCTCTACTTTGGACTTCTGACACAACTCACAACCAGAAATTACTTTATCTACTTTTTATCGCCAATTTGGAATATAACACGTCATCATCATTAGGTCTTTAGTCCTGGAACTGGTTAGACGCGTACTATTATTGTTTCCTATTCTGAACTAACCTACAGATTTCCCTGAAACTTGCACAGTTTGCATCTATACTTATCTGATCTAGGTCTACATCTACTTCCTTTTTCCTATCTCTGCTTGTAATATATCCCATACGATTCCCCAAAAATTCCTTAGAACGTACTCTGCCCCTCTATTTCTTCTATTTTTTTCCACAGATATCCTTGTTCCCCTACTATTTCTATAACCTTTTTGTTATTAACTTTGTCTGTCCATGCTATCATCCTCATACATCTGAAGCACACTATTTTCTCTTAGTAATTTTTTACCCCAGAGGATGCCATCATCTTTACTAACAATTTCTGTCCGCAGTGTACTTGGGAGGTAATGTGGTGGCTTCCCGTTGCCTTCCACATCGCTGTAGTGTGTCTTATAATGCCATACCGACCCCTATGGTTTCTGCCACTCTAAGTACCGACAAAGCTGCTGCCCTTTTTTGGGGACCTGTCTTAGTCTGGTTTCTCACTATAGACCTCACTAATTTGATTAAACCTATAGTTCGGCTCTTTAGCTCATTGAAACACGTACGCCATTTTACCCATTCTAGTATTTTAGAACTTTGTCAATGTGCAGGTCCTTCAGAATGGTTACTAATATATAATAAATATTAATTAGTAATAATATTTATTGCCGTTTTGCCAAAAGTTAGCGGTTCTCCAGCATTACAGCTTCTACAGAAAAATTGTAATTACACCAACAATAAGTATTTGAATACAGCGCTATGAACTGTTACTATGAAAATCACTCTTTTATGTTCCATATAGTCGAAGGGGTAGCACTTTAAATCTCAATTTAGATTATTATCTCCTTAAAGTAAGGTCGCATAATAACAAGTTTAGTTATCTAAAGTTACAAAGTACAAATTATGTTAATCTTTTCATTTTAAGCAAATTCTATAGTGTACAGATTGGTTTATATGGTATTCTTCAGATACAAGCAACACCACAATAATTATGCCCTATCGCTTATATCAAATTAGGGACGCCATTCTCAATACAAGTTGAGCATGCTTAAATGGGGTGAAGCACCTTTTTCAACTCTCTCCCAACAGTTGTACAATAAACACTTGAAGCGAACACTTATAGGTCAGTGTAAACAAACTTACACCTGAAGTACGCTATCTAAAAGCTGAAATAATCGTCATTTCAACACGAATTTATGTAGACAAGGCTATATACCAGGAACTACCTCCACTGTTCTTAGATTGAAACAAATATAAATTCTTTGGTATCGAATTTTAAAGTCGTTTCTATTTGTTACAGCTCTGTGGTATCTGATCGTTTTGTTTGCGTAATAACCTCAGAATAAACGATTTCACAATAGAAGTAAATGATATTACCATGTAATTCGCTTAGGATTTACCGTAAAAATTTATTCAATTATAACAAATATTTTAAAATTGTTCCAAGAACAAGACGTCTTAAAATTATTTTATAAACCAGTCACTTGTGTTGCCCAATTTGTAGGCGGTCTGCATCCACTTTGAAGGATTACCGGGTTAATACAGCGCTTGCGCAGAGTGTCACGAAGTGACGCTTCTGACAGATCAGCTGTTCTTTTAGATTGACCGTATCGAAATGGGAACTCTAACATTTTGCTCGACTACAGCAGTTTTTAAGAGCAGAAGTAATTTTATGTGCCAGCTGGTGTCTCAGAATAGCCATCTAGGTAGGCGGTGAGTTCACGGTCGTTCTAGACGAGGCCCGGGATGGGAAGTTTCCTCGGAATGCGCCCAGGCGACCAGAACAGAGAGTGAAGCGACAACCTGGTTACCGGCCATGAAAATTCATTAACGGTGAGATGATAATTTTTAAGAAATTCTAGTGCTAAAAGAATGTTTAATTTTCTCAGCGCATCGGTGGATTGCGAATAAACTCTAGTAATAAGAAGAAGTGGAGGTCCTCACATGGTGTTTATTTAGTAGAAAAACATGATGTAAGCTTTTGGATGGGAAATTTTTTATGGAGTTGGAGTTTTTATTATACGTAGGAAATTCAGGTATTTACAATCCTTATGAATACAGGAATCCACTCCCGGTGAGTGTTTCAATTCGTTTGTGTGGTTATGGTTGAAGCAATAATTTCAAAATTATAAACTTTTAGAAATGCTCCTAGAGTTTCTTGAGATATTGCATTTAGTAAAAGTATAAATTTTGCATTTAGGGTCTAGTATAAAAGATTGTAAGAATAATCATGTTTCAATAGTTGTATATCAAATTCATTTTTTTGTTCAGTGTCGAAATTTTAAGTCTAATAAGAAAAAGGTAACCTTGTTTCGAAGATGTAAATCGAAATATTTAGAGATACATGTAAGGCATACATGTTGCCTTTATAAAAAAGTTCATTAAGTCCAAGTCTAAAAAAACTTATCTATTTATACTATGCATGATAATTAGTAGGTTTACTGTGTTATTCCTGTACTATGTCAAATTATATTATTTAAATTTATTTATCTGATTTCGAATACTTTTTCTGTAACAAATATTACGTGTGAGATTTATTTGAAACTTATTATGAACCAAACTAACAGATCTGTCAATTGGGGTTATTAAAATTTTTTTGTTCTTGAAAATAGTTCTAAATATTGAAATTTCATTATTTAAAGAGGAAAGGTATGAATTCTTATTCCATATAAAAAAGTGATTTTACTTTTGAATAATATACTTGAGATTTTGTTAACATATACTGGAGAGAAAGAAAAGAATACTTTAAATTATATTTTTGGTTCAAAGCACTAAGTCTTTTATTTCCGAGTATTTAAGTTAATGACGTTGCCGCTCGAGAAGATAAAATTTGAGTAATGAAACTTGAGGGAAACCCAAGCACAGTTATATTATAGAAGTGATGAAAATGATTTTCTTGAAACCCTTTTTTGGGTATAACACTTTTAGAGTGGTATTTTATTGCTGTTTAATTTATGACTATTGTAGTATTTATTTTGTAAGACGCAAAATGTGTCTTTAGATTAAAATCTATTGTGTACCATTTTCTTTCAGGATCATCGCAACAGGAGCTGAAGTAGTTACTTTCGAGAGGTTTTCAGAAATGCTGTTTTGTTTAACTTGTATCTGCATCTTCTCACAGGATACTTTAGATATTTATCGTCCATATAGATGCGGTGGCGTTGAATCTTCCTCCTTTTCGATTCCTGTTTATAGTTGAGTTTACTTTACATCCACGCCCATTCTCATTGGTCACCCTTGGTGTAATTCTCAGACCAAGTCGTGAATATTGTGAAGCTCGTGGGTTTACTGGAAGTGATAACTTTAAGAATAAAGTCTTATCAAATAAAAATTGCTTCGCTGACGCCCAACGACAAAATAATAGTATTGGTGTGTCCTCACTCGTACCCAAAAAATAGCAAGTTCACTTCAAGATGTCGCAGATAGTGCAAAATGTGTTAAGCGGCATAAACAGGTACAACTATCAACAACGACACCACAACAACAACACCCTGTTCAAACACGGGTTTGTCCAATCACAGGCTGAAGTATAAACGTAGGAACAAGCGCTGAAAGAACATATTTCTTTCTTAGATAATGGAAAATCCCAACCCCAAGAAAATATTAGATGAAATTAGCATTTAAATTTACCTTAAAAATTCATTGAAATAGCTTACTGACAGCCAAAATCTGCAGAAACTAACGAATGTCCAAATTTAAGAACAACTAAAAATCAAAACCATTCCTGAAATCACATTTAATGCGTTGTTGGTAAAATCAACATTGAAAGATAAGCACGAGCACTTAGGAAACAAAAGGCGAGAGTGCATAATAATATAGTGATAATTTATTTATTAAGCCATAGTCGTCCCATATGAGGTGAAACTACTACATGGCGATTCAAAAATTTAAACCGTAACAAGGTAGAGGATCTATTGCATCTACACAATTTTCTATAAAATCTTCACTTTTTATAGTCGACCATTTCACTGACTTAGGCGCAACTTGTTTAAACGTCATTGATGGTTTACAAATGCGTTTGGTAGCATTCAGATAAATGGCACTTCTATTTGAACGTAAATTGTTTCTGCCAACATATTTCAGGTTTCTGGATATCTGAAACGGTGGCATTAAACTGGGGATATGCAAAACGATGCAGAATTCTCAAGAATTTCCTCGGCTAGAGTCTTAAGATATTACTAAACCAGATTGCCTTGTTAGACCAATAATACTTACAGTTAACAGCTTAACAAGCAGATGTCCAAGTTCAGTTGAAGTGGAAACAATGATCAAGCAGTAAGACCGCTACTGTTACAAGGCGAAGTATATGGATAAGCAAGCGTGACTCTATCAAATCCTTGCAGCTACTAAGAAACAAATCTCTAAATTCCATGAAAACTCGAGAAGCGTGAAAATACAGGAAAGCGTATGCGAAGCGACACTTTCCCAGATTAGCCGACTACTTCCTTATTAGTTGAATTACTCATCAACTGTCTTTCTCGCAATTCCTTAAGCTATGTACACCAAAAAGTGATTGTACAAGAATTCTGGTAATATAAAAATTTGTCGGTTTGGTGATCGTTTGATGTTCCTGAAATAAATAAAATAATTTAAGGAGCGTTTGAAGCTTTTGAAAACGTTTCATTGAAATTGGAAGCCGGGTTATGTTAAACGTTTGGATATGATAACTGCAAATTGTGAATTAGAATCAATTGTTTAAAATCAAACTACTTTATGCAAGAACAAAATACGTTTTCAGCGTAAAACTTGTTCTTTACAAAGCATGTACTAATGCAATTCTGTCCATTGCGTCATAGACTATGAAGACTTGCAATCAATATTTAAATATATATTTATTTCTTTTCTAATATGACATCTAACAATAGCTACATAGCTAATTTTGTGGATAAATATTATCATGACAACTATTCATTCTGAGATCGTCATTTTGTTCTCTATGATTAAATGACACTTATTCACGACACTACCTAAACATTTTGTAAGGAATAGGGATTTTCAGTTTTTTATTCGAACCAATACACGTTTAAGTATTCGCAATTATTTACAGAGAATTCTTAATGTACTGAAGTGCTGCTGTAGGGATCATTGATGATAATTAGTATAATATTTGCCATTCTAAATTCGTTCTTAAAACAACTGCACTACATTTATCACTAATTTAACTGCGTAGTTTAACTAAACTAGCTGTTCTATCCTAATTATATAGGTGTTAAGCGTAATTATTAACAATTCGAAAATCAATTAATTACATATCACTTGTGGATTAATATTCGGAACTGAACTAAACTCTCGGTCGGGTTGTATGACTTATATATAAAGCTATTATACATTCAGCGTTATTTTGGCAGTCTCCGGAATTTTGTACATCCTACAGAAATTACCTATTTTGTTAGCATTGTATTGGTTTTTTAAATACTCCCTTGTAGCTGTCAATCAATTAATTGTTCCTTTAACCACTAACAGTTCTAGACCGTTATTGCATCAGTTGTTATAATATTATTTAGTTATGAGTACCATCTTAAACAGTAAAAGCTGTGACGTAGTTGACTCCGCTTACATAGATATTAGTTTTGATATATTACAATTAAGGAAATTTAAGAAAACTATTAATATTGGCAAATACAAGTAGTTGGGTAAATGGTGCTATGCGACTCAATTTAGTGATATTCCTGTTTAATACGCTAAGAAAATTATTGACAATAAACGAGTATGAGTCGCTAAAGTACATTAAAAAAGGTTTTTAGTGTAGATCTATTTATCAGCAGTGATGAGATTTGTTACCTCAAACGTAACTCTAACATAATGACAGAAAAGGTGTGACTCATGTCTCAATCAACAATGACCCACTTAATTCATTAACTTAAATTGACCGACTAGCCCAATTAACCCACTAACTCAAAGTGACCATTGATTCAAATCGTATAATAACTTACTAATTACTTTATAGGAATTAATTTATATCAAAAATTCGCGGTCTTTTATTAGTTAAATTTGATACTATAAATCTTTGTAAAAAACATTTTTTGCTCACACGAACATTATTAACACGTCCTTGGTTGTAGCAAATCACATTAAATAACATTGCAAATTAAATGGGGATAAAGTATGACTGTCGATTGTGTAAAAGAGTAACAGTGGAATTATTTTTTCAAAAAAGCAGCAATATTTAAAAATGTTTTGTTTTATTTTGTAAATGGGGTATAGATATATATTGATATGATAATGAGGTTACAAAAGGTCATAGAGCACCATATTCTGTGAAAAAATCAATCTAAAAACGAGAAAAGTAAAATTGTCCAATACTTGAATTTTATACTGTATAATGATTTTCAGCAAAATAAATGTATTCCCATGTAAAATAAAACGCATTAAGGACATATCATTTAAGAACGAAGACCAATTTTCCATTTTTTTAAATACGTAAAAATAAAAGCATTTATTTCAGCTGTGCGTAAATAATTATTCTAGAAATATACCATTTAAAACAAGTTTTTATTGCATTGTAGCACGAGTCTAAAATGTAAGTTCTATCCTTTTTAGAAAGACCACAATATACGCTGTTTATTCAAAATATAATTCATTGCATTTATTGAAAGACAAATAGTTCCAGAATCTTCGAATCAAATATATTTGCGTTACCAAAATAAAGAATACGGTATTCATTCGAGACGTGTTCTCAAAGCTATAAATCAGCATAGAACTGCAAATTCATTATCTTGTATGCATGAATGACTTAATTTGCTGAACATGATAGTACCGGCAGACTATAAAGTCAGAGAGGATTACGAGTTTAATAGCTCTAAATATTCTACAGAAGTTTGTAGGAAAGAAATAACCATACATTCATTAACAAGCGATGCAAAATATTTTACTATCGCCATAAATTTTATAACAGTCAACTCGTTAGAAATGACAAAACACGAAGTTGTGAGTAATTGTAACATCATGCGGTGACTAATGTGTCGAGAGCATAATTAGAAACGAGACCTATGACGTATTGCGATTATTTATTATATAAAGATTGAGGTGAATTAGAGCGGAGCATTCAAAATTTGTAAATTATTCTGTTGGCATTCCACATGTAACATAAATTTGAACACAAGTTAAAAGGCATAATTATTTTATAGAGTATAATGACGATTTGATAATTTAATAGTAACACAATCTTTACCTTAATTAAGTTGTCGGTAGATAAATCAAACGCATATAAGCAAAAAGGGAGCGTGCTTGCATAAGAAAATCAATAATTTCTAACGCAAATATATTAGTTTTAAAAGCCTACGTGCATTTAGACAGATACGGAGAAGCAGAAAATCGAGGAATTGTTATTTTCAAACTGTCAATAATTAACAGAAACACCTGTTTGTTAAATGTTACGTTCAAAGAATTTGAACGAACGTTAATGTAAGATTTCATAGAAATTGTTTTTAACCGTCAATTTGTACAAACAGCTATAGTAACAAACATCTCAAGGAGAGAGTGAAATGAACATTTCGTAATCTATAACAGATAAAGACAAATATATTTTTACAAATTAACGAATACATAATGTACAGATTCCAAATAAGTAGCTACTAGATAGCCTAGTTATATACAAAAACAAAATCGAACAATTTTACATGTACTTTCTCATAAGAACATCTTATGTCCTTTTGCAAATTTTTGTACCCACTATAGGAATTCCATAAGAAAGAGTAAGGTTCATTCTCGTTATTTTTTGTGTTCTTGGAGAAAGATTAACGTACCAGCAGTATGACCGGCTGCATCTCTGTATCTGTATGCTAAACCATACTCTTGCAAAAGTTTAACAAAATTCTAAATGTTCAAAGGTTAAAGTTCCCTTCGTCAACGTTGATAAATAGGTATCCTTCGGGAGCATCATCAGAAGCTGATGTCATATCAGTGTTAGCATCCACCCATGCAAAAGGTTTATAGAGCAAAGGTTGACTCATCGCCCACCCATACGAAGAAATGGAATGCTTCAAATACACTGATACAAACTAAACGTATGTATTGACAAAAAATTTAAGTGACCTGTATAATGCGTGCGTACGTGCGTGCATGCGTGCATGCGTATGAGTGTGTATGGGTATAAGATTAAAATTTTATGTAAGCGTAGTGTATTGTATCCCTATGCATTTTCACTAGATTTTTAATTTTTCAAAAAAAAGCCTAATTATTATCAAATTCACTAACAAACATATTATATAAAAAACTATTATATACAAGAAGATATCAACTGTATTTCAAAACACCTTGTTACGTATTAAGTGACTAACTGTAGCTATTATTGGATAACCAGTTTCCTTTTTTTTATGCTCATTAAATTTATTGTATTTAGTTTAAAAATAAAAGTAATCCCCATGTTTCGTGAATCCGCTTTTAGTAAGTTTTAAATTAGTAGTTACATTGTAGGGTTGGAATGATTTTTTATGTATAAATACGCTAAAACACCGTTTCGGGGATTTTTATCGTCCTTGCGGAAATGATGTAAAGCTTTTATTGTACCTCGAACTAATTCTGTCGGGAAATTCGTGGACACTTTAGTACCGGTTTTCGCGGAAACAACTGTGCTTGCCCAAGGTCCCGAAGTTCGAATCCCGACACGGTCCGCTTGAAAAATCTTAGGCGAGCATTTTTCACAAAAATATGCCCTCGTTCGGATGAGAAGTAAAATTTAGGTCTCGTGTGTGGGTGTTGTCACGCACGTTAAAGATCCCTACCTTACTTGGAACAGCAAGAGTTCGGCAAAATTCCAAATTTTCCAGGTAAAAAAATACGCTGCCTGACCAATGTAGTACCTTCGGATGGATCATTGGAAAATCACATGTATAAAAGCAACTGTGCTAATTGGTAGTGGTGTTACCGTGCTTCTTTCGATGTAGAGAACGCAATTTGTCGTTCCTACATGTTCGTACTTTCCCTTACGGCGCTACAAGCGAGGATGCAGACAACCGTGGGATAACAAATTCAAGAAAACCTAATCAACGATCCCTCAGAATAAATCTCAACGACCCGGCAAAGGCTAATGGACTAAATGTAGGTTCTATTAATTTTATTACTGTAATTAGGAATTTGCACAAATAAGCTTTAGATACTAATTAAGGTAATATGGGTTCTTAAAGAACTACTTATAACAAATGGCGCTACAACTTTATGGGGGGTCTTTTCTATAATGTATGGCATTTTAAAAAATGTTGAGGTTAGCTTATTTCCTAATTTAACGATTGTATTATGAACTAAATGAATTAAAAATATCTTTTATATTTCCAAGCAAAAAAATAACTTTCAACTTCATAATAAATATAACAGTTTATGTTTGTGGGTATAATATAACTACCTAAACAAAAAAATCAATGCTACTACAGGACGAGGAAACACCTTTTAGTAAGGCTTGAATATAAACGTGTGACTTTTTTGTGAATCATCATCAATAGGTCTTCAGTCCTAAAACTGGTTGGTCGCGTACCTCCATTGTTTCCTATTCTGAGCAAACCAATACATTTCCCTGAAATGCCCACGGTTTACATATTACACTATCTGTGTGCAATAGTCTACTCTAAGTCTACCTCTACCTCTCTTTTTTCCATACCCTGCTTCTAATATATTACACACTATTCCATCATGTGTATGTGTCCTATCATCCTATCTCTCCTATTTTTTTTTAATATTTTCCACATATTTCTTTCTACTCTATCATTTCAAGAACCGCTATGTTCGTAACATTGTCTGTCCATGATATCTTCACCATAAATGTCTGTAGCACCACATTTCAAAGGCTTCCACTTTTTCCTCTCCGCTTCCCCCATGGTAAACGTTTCACAGCCATACATTGCTGTACTCCACACATATGTTTTCAGCAGTCATTTCTTTGTTTTTATGTTTGTTGTCTTTGAACATAGTAGTTGCATTTTCTTGTTAAATGTAGCACGGCCTTGCGCTAATCTTTGTTTTATATCTTTTGTACGCTTCCTATCTTGTGTTATTTAAATTCTTACGTAGCAGAAATCTTTAACTTCTTGTAAGTTCGTGTTTCTTATTTGAATTTTGGTTTTTATTTTATTTACATACTTTACATACTGGTACCTTAGTTTTAGTTTTGTTAATTTTTATACCGTATCTATTAGCTAAAGCTGTTTTCATTTCATTAAGAGATGCTTAAAACTCTTCCTTACTAGATGATAATACCGCTATATCATCTGCAAATCAAAGCTTAGCAATCGTTTGTTCCTGCATATTAATTCCAAATATCATTCTGTATTTGACAGTATTCATAGCCCCTTCCACACATATGTTAAAAATTAATGGGGATGGGGCACATCCCTGTCTCACCTCATTCCTAATATTAACTTCTCCATGTTGCTGCTCTAATTCTATTACCGATGTTTGTTCTTTGTATAAGCTATGTATTATCTGTCTATCCCTAAAACTCATCCCAATATTTTTGAGTATTTCGAAAAAACTTTTCCATTTTACATTGTCGAATGCTTTTTCCAGATCTACAAACCCTACACACACGCTTTTTCCTTTTTCTATTGTTTCACTTCCAGAGCTAAAATAGCCTCCCGCGTTCCCATGGATCGCCTAAACCGATCTTCTCCTAGTATTTCTTCAGCCCGTTTTCTATTCGTCTCTGTACAATTCTAGTTAATATTTATGACACATGTGCTGTCAAACTTATTGTTCAAAAATTTTCACATGCATCTTTGGGTATCTCGCCTGGCTCATACATGTAGCTTACAAGTTAGAAGAAGTGTTCTGTTACTGATTGCCCAGTGGCTTTTAGAGTTTTTGCTTGCACCTTAGCTATACCATTTTTCAGGTTTTTTAATGTTAATTCAAACTCATCTCTAAGTGCATAGTATCTCAAGTCATCGTTTTCAATGTCTGATTCCTGTTCTAGTGCTATTAGTGCTATTAGCTCTTCTGCATATAAATTCACTATATATTCTTGCCATCTGACCACTTTCTCTACATTTTTTATAATGATATCTCCTTCCACGCCCCCTATATTTTTGCCATACGGTTATATATCTCTAAAATTCATTCTAAATAGTTTGTATTCGTCGTCTGTCTTTACTATGTCCATCATAGTTTATACGTCTTTGCACCTTTCATCAATCCATTGCTGTTTAGCTTTCATGCATTTGCGAATAATTTTCCATTTTAAGGCTGTGCATCTCTGTTTTCTCCTGTCATTTTTCGCACCTAAACCAAATAAACCTACTATTGCTCCTTTCCTACCCTCGTTTACAACTGCATTAAAATCTCCTGAAGTTATTAAATTTTTATGTCCTTGTACAAATCTTGGTATGTCTTCGATATCTCTGTAGATCGTTTCTACGTCTTTGTGACTGTAGCTATAGGTGGGAATGTGTACTTGTATTATTACTGTATTTACCGGTTTAGATTTTAATCTAACCATGAGCACTCTTTTGTACTTTTGTAAGTAATTTTCCACACAGTGTCCTATCTTCTTCCGTATGATTATACACATACCTAAATTTCCTTCTTCTGATCCTATATTAATTACTCTAAAGTCTCCCGTTCCAAAAATCCCCGCCTGTTTTGTTGCGGTATTTGGTGTGGGCGATTTTCTTTACTTACTTTACTGCTATCTTTCTTGTCTGCGCAGAATACAATAACAAGGTTTCTGACTCTTTAATACTAAAATTCAAACTCATCTCTAAGTATAAGATATCCCAACTTATGCTTCGATATCTTCTATATATGATTCCCGTTCTAGTTTTTCAAGTTCCTATACTGCATATAAATTCCCTATATATTCTTGCCTTCTAACCACTTTTTCTATATTTTCTATAATGATGTGTCCTCTCGCGCCCCTTTTGTTTTTGCTATACGGTTTTATATCCCTAAAATTTATTCTAATTATTTTGTATGCTTTGTCTGTTTTTTTTATATCCATCTTCGTTTGTACCTCTTTGTATTTTCATCGATCAATTTTTATTTAGCTTTACAGCATTTGCAAATAATTTCCCGTTTTATAGCTTGTATCTCTGTTTTTCTACTTCGACTGATCTGTTTTTTTCTATTCAATTCAGAATATCCTTTGTTACCCAACGGTTTTTTATTTTCTTTTTGTTTATATCCCAAAATATTTCTGGCCGCCATGTTTAAGCTGGATTTAATGTTACCGTATTGTGTTTCTACTTCCTTAATATCTGAAATTTTCTCGATAGCTGTCAGCATTTAGTTTGACTTTTTCTCAAATCTTTTGTGGATAAATTTAATTTTTAGTTTCTCGAAGTTAATCGGACTTTTTTCCGTCTTTTTTCAAATTTTAAATTTTAAGCACGGATTTCATAATTATTATGTTGTGTTCAGTGTCTGGATCTGCGGTAGCTTCTGCAGTCATATACCTGGTTCCTAAAGCGTTGTCTAAACAAGAATGTAATTTATATGATATCTTCCTGTCTCCTGGCATTTCCCGCGTGCATCATCTTCTAGCATATTGTTAAAATAATGTGTTTGTAATAGTTAAATAGTTTTTGTCGCAAAATTCTACCTGCTTATTTTCCCTGTCGCCTTTCGTTCCTATTCTGAATCAACATACTACGCTCCTTTTTTACCCTCACATACCAATGCAATAAAATCTCCCGTAATCATTAAATTTTCATGTTCTATGAATCTCAATATGTCTTCGGTATGTTTGTAGATCGCTTCTAACTTAGCCTCACTGTGGCTAGATGTAGCCATATGTACTTGTATTATTACTTTATATATTTATATTCTAAACCCACCATGAGTACTTCTTCGTTCTTTTATAAGTAGTTTTTTACACAGTGTCCTGTCTTTTTTTTGCACAACTATCTCTACAACGGTACTTGCTTCCTTTGATCCAGTATGAATTACCCCAAAGTCTCCGCTCCAAAAATCCCCTGTTTCTGGCCACCTTTCTTCGCTAGTCCCTACTATGTCTAATCCAAATATACCCATTTTGATTTCCAATTTCTCTTGCTTCCCACTTGCTTTATGCTTCCAACTTGCAAAATGTTTCAGGCTCTTTTAAACTTTCCGATCACAACCTCTGAGGTAGTCCATTTTTGGGGATCCGAATTGCGAACCATTTTAGTTCCAGAATCTTTTACCCCAGGGAATGCTATAATCCTAAATAACAATAGTAGTGCGCCATGTACTCGGGAAGTGATGTGGTATCCCGTTGCCTTCCACACCGCAGTAACGCGAGAATGCCATACCAACGCCAATGGTCTTTGCCACTCAAAGTACTGAAAGAACCACTGCACTTTTTTGGTGATAGTTATATGGTTCTTTTTCTAGAGATTGTGCATTCCCTTATAGACCTCCCGATATTTTACTCAGAATGTAAAAATGGGTCCCGATTTATTTATTGCTATTTATTTTAGCTTTTGTAGTAATTAAAATAAGTTACGATAACTTTACTGTATCATAAACTTTTTGTGAACCACTGAAGATATTTACGTTATAATAATATTTACATTGATCTGTATAACGTTACTGGGTCTTTTTATCTCCTAATGTGATCAGTGACCTTTAAGGAAGGACTTCCTTAAAATGGTGGAACGCAAATATCTTCCGACTATGCTAGGGGTCTATTCCTTGGGCAGAGCTTATGAGGATTGGTCGTGGTTCTTTTTACAAAGCATTATTTTCTTACTAGGGCTAGATTCTTTACAAAACAGGGGTCTAAATAGGGCACCACCAAGTCATTAATTTTAAACACAGGGTTTCCCTAAGGGAGACTTGGGCGTCCTTAGGGAGGAATACCATATTAACTGCTAACGCAGAAGCTGTAAAGAAAACTTAATTAATTTACAAAAATGAGGACACAAGAGGTATTTTCTTGTTACCTCATAAAAAAACAACAAAGATTAATCAGGCAACAATAATATGAACACAGATTATATGCTTCAAATTCTGAATAGGCTATCAAAGCTTCTTGTTAAATTGGGTTTACCACTTTATGCTTATTTGATCTTATACCTTGTTACTCTATTTCTGAACGTACTTCTTCAGAATAAAACAATTAATTAAGAATATTAAACGTTGATTCTTTAATTAAAATTGTTCCTTTATAAAAATTGTAAATATAAAATTCATGTTTAAGAAAAGATAATGCAAGTTTCATCTACTCATAAGGTAGGATTATATATTCAAAAAGAAATATTAAAAACTTTAAATGTTGTTTACGTTACAAAAGTTTAACTTGAATTTATACCAGAAATATCAGGTCTGTTTTTTTTTGTTTACATATTTATAAAACTTTAACTACATTGTCTATTAATTCATCATTCAGAAATCATAAGTGAAATCATGCATATATGAAACATCAATAAGAACTCTTTGAGTTTGCCTAATTTCATAAAAATTAGTAACTGTGAGTACACTGTACTGGTATTGACAATAAAAATTTACTAAGGTTCTTCTTAATTTGTTAAACAGATAAATGATAATAGATGGGTACAAAGATATTTTTCGAAACAGCCTCGTATCAAAGATCACCAAATGTAGACGTGATGTAAAAATAATTCTAATCTCTTACCTTGGCTCAGCAGGTGTGGTTTACATGTTGGCGTTACAGCATGTTAGGGCAGGTTGAAACGACTTTTGTTTTACAGAAGGCACCACGTTGTGAGTGCCACTGAAACGTTATTTCTTCTACGTTGAGGCGCTAGTGTAACTTATTTTTCTTAATGGGCGCCAGTGAACAAAAATCTTTCGACGTAGCTAGGGGTCTATTCCTGGGTAGAGCAATAAGAAGTGTGTGTGTGGGGGGGGGGGGAAGTCGAATTCTGTTTGCAAACCAAAGCTAAGCTAAATTAAATAGGCGCCACCATGTCCAGAGATAATTACGATATTAGCAGAGCACAGTCCTTAGGGCGGAATGTGGAAACCCAAAGATAAAATGATCGCCTTCGTTAACAAAAACCTGTCTTATCAAAATAAGACGCAGCTCCTGTAATAAATTGCAAAGATTAAATAAATAAAAAAGTAGAACACCGTTTGTGTCCTATAAAAGTATAAAAAAAATTAAAAAAATGTATATCCAATATGATATTGGCACAAAATTATTACTCAAAAATTTTACTTTTGTGTAATTAGATTTGATCGCATTTGACCAAAATAAAGAAACTCTCTTTTCAAATTTCGGAACTTTTTAACAAGTAACAAAAATGTATCATTAACATCTATATCAAAGTCAAGTTTTGACTTTTTGAAACAACCTACTACACTTTAAATATGAACCTGCTTTAAACATTTGAGTGAAAATAATTTGTAAGCATAATACACTGAATTACGTTCTAACCTGGGCAGATCTTTTCAGGTAGATTACAATTTCTAGAATCTTATACAGGGTGTCTTTAAATTTTCAGATTTAAATTTTATGATTTACGTGTAGATAAATGCTAATCACAAAAATAGGAAGGTTTGGTTTAAACTCAATGACAGCTGCACGAAGCATTTGTTTTCATGACAACATCTGTCAATTGTGCAACACAAAAAAAATATGACGTCGAATACATACGTTGAAATTATCTAAGGTTCAGATGGAACAAAGCTTGTAATTATAAAAATCTAATCTGACAAAATTTTGTTCTACGGCTTATAAAACCAGTTCAATAATAGTTGAGAATTACACATATTACATGTTGAAAACATAATAGCAACTTTACGTGCTTTATATGATAGACGGTTTATCAAATTTATATGACATTCAAAACACATGCATGAAATATGTTATATCTAATAACGAACCAAACTGCTTTTGTTGCTCCACGATAAATCGAGATGGAAATTTATATCTTCAAACAAAGTTACCAGTTATTTCTAACTAGAGACGACTGCAATCCAAACTAACATCCATAATTCCTATTTAACAAATTTCTTAGTAGACAAATTTCATATCGACAAATCCTAAGTGACGAATTTTAAATGATAAATCCTACATGACGCGTGTTAGTAGAAGGTACCTTAAAAGTTTCAGGTCGAGCACGACCTGACCTGCTTACTTTAGTAATTGATGCGAAGGTCGCCTGCCTCTAGTCGAGAATACATGTTGATAAAACTGTTGCTAGCGGGCGACTAACTTAACGAAACAAGAACCGAATCGTCGCGACGTTAGAGGCATGGAATACGAAAGAAAGAACTAGAGATGCGCGTGGAAATAACTTTATGTGACACAGAAATTTTAATATAAGAAGATTAATAAGGTATAATGCACGCTTAGCGCATTATCCTCGTAATTCAATGCGAATAATTATTACTGAAATTAAACATGTTACAAGGTGTTAATACATACATTTTTCAGAAAAACAAGTGACGTAAAATTCACATGTTCTACAGAACACGAACAGCTGCTTGATCCTTGGACCGGACCATACGAACTTCCATGCGTTTTTCTCATACGCACAAACTGGACCAACCAAACACCAATACCAAACTTAAATGTTCTACTGTGTGTAGATCTTGACCAAAAACTCCAAAAGTACCATGTCCATTCATCATCGGACTTAATTTCCAAACCATAAAATTTCTACGTACTTTGTAGAACGTTTTCTTAAATTCAAACATTGTTTTTTCGCATAACATA
Organism: Platerodrilus igneus; assembly: GCA_036346225.1. Lineage (NCBI taxonomy): Eukaryota > Metazoa > Arthropoda > Insecta > Coleoptera > Lycidae > Platerodrilus > Platerodrilus igneus. The sequence goes on along the minus strand of JARFIW010000131.1, from coordinate 4,958,507 downwards.
AAGTTCATCTTGGATCGATATTTTATCGCAAAGTTGATGTGAATGAACTACAACTTAATACTCGCAGGTGCAAAAGTAGAATCCATATCCTCTTTAAATACAGCATACAGACTGCTTTATTTTTATAAAACCAGATAAGGCGTGTTAATTCCAACAAATAAATATACGATGGAGTCTTACGATTTATATACAAAACAACTTTTTAAAAGTTGAGAATTATAAAATAAAAATCTAATTGAAGATTCTCCAACGAAGCGTTGAAAAACATGTTTTATCATAACTTTTACGAAATTATTAAAGGAATATTTTAAGTGTTATTTAAACAAATGTCCAAAGAATTATTAAATGAATTTATCAAAAAAATTATCCAAACGAAGTTATTTATTAAAAGTCATTTAAAGACGTCGTTAAATAGACGTTATAAAAAAACGAAGAAAAGGAAGAGGAAGAGCGCTACAACAAAATTATTCAGTTAGTCTAATAACGTATATTTTTAATTCTTACCGTCGTTAAAACCACAAAGCCTAGTGTTCAGCGCACTAGGGTTCTACTACCGCACAAAGCCAGACGCAAGTTACATGCCAAAGCCCTTATTATTTCCATGATGGTTCTCGACGAGAGGTTTAGCTAAAATGAGTGCAGATGCAATATGCACAAAACTGGAAAGCTGCTTGGTCTTGATAATAATTATTCTAACATTCGGCGCCTCATGTTAGCAACCAAACTAGCATTTCTGTATGGCGGTTAGCACGCATAATTCCAATACTGGTATTTATTTATTTAAACATGGTTTGCATGATATTAATGATTATACAAGGGTTTGTAAAACTAAAAATTTGTTGATGTTCTACAGTGGTCAAAAAAACTGTTACAACGTATTGCTAAAATAATTTTCATTTCCACAGACAGACACACACAATGGTCATAAAAACTCCTGCGAGTTCATAGACACCACTTCTGGTGCATGGTAACTTAAGTTCCACGAAACTAATAAATTTCAATTATTTATTAGCCATAGCTATACTGGTAGAGAGAGTTATACTTTAGTAACGATAACGATTCCAAATGACCTATTTTTATATTAGAATCGTCTAATAGTTTAGTCAAACATTGCATATTTATGACTATTCTGATAACTAATAGAGGTTATTTTAGCCCAAACGATATAGTAATGACTCTACGAATAAGAATTCATGAATTATACATCTGAAAATTAAATAAAAGCCCAGTAACATTCGCCAATGCGCAAAGCGACATAATCAATGCAATAAAACATGCTAAACCCAAGGCAGCATTAAAACAATCAAAGATTATCCGGATTGATTTTATGTCTGATTCTTGGAAAGAAATTATTCGGCATTAGTGTGTTCCCGGAAATTGTAACAGCAGGTTCTCTCATGTAAACTAATTTATAAAGACATTTTCGATTTTCTGTACGTGGCTTTCAACCAGCTTGCGCAATAAATTTGAATTAAAATACAAGCTGTTTTAGAAAATCCGTAGAAAATGTCTTTCGTACAATATTAATATTTCGCGCTCTGTTTCGTCAGTTAATCGGAGCAAACGAAGCTGTCTATTGCTTTAATCAAGTTTTGAAAATGTAACCGTTTATATTATAAAGTTATATAATGTACACAAGGAACAAAGTTGGCTCTTTGAAATTCTTAACAGCCGAAGAACTAACTTGCTTAATTAAATTGGAACATTTCCCCTTTGTACTTGAATACCAACCGCTAAACCCGCATCGTTCTTGCAGTAGTAACAGTTTGATTTTTCTGTTCCTTTTTGAGCGTTTATTAACAATTATTCAGCCAAAGCACGAAAACTTGTGGCCGCAATAAAAATGTCTAATAAAAAGAGGGTTGAATTGTGAGCGGATAAATCTTCAGATATTCCTGCCAATGTATGTTACACTGATGTTTCTGAAAGTTTTGGGTTTCTTAATTGCTTAATGTGATGTAGTATCAAATATAATAGTTTGTAAATTTGCAAAGTGTTTGAAATTAAAAACAGGAGATGATTTTATGGATAACTTAGGGTTCAAATTTCAGCAGAGATTTATAACTATTTGTGCAGGCGCTAGAAGTATTTGAGTACGGAAAATATGACAACCGGGAACTATGTTCGGATTTGCAAACCTGAGGCCCCAAATAACATACCAATTCATGATGCGAGCGGCTATTGTGGTTCCCTTCCTCGCATGCCCCCAAGAAGCGCCCTACATAATAGTATCACGTCCATGGGTTTTACATTACATTTATGCATCAGTCAGCATAGAAACGCGGTGTATAGAGTTGGGTTCGTCGTGTATGCTTAATAAAATTTTATTTTTGAAACCTGAATTATACAATTAAAGTGAATTTTAGTGAGAATATTAAATAAAGCGAACAAAAATGTCGTTACAATTGACAGATCTAAAGAGAAAGAGACGAAGCGAGGTTCTATGTTTGTTTTGTGATGCGATAGGAGATTTAATAAATCATCCAAAATTACAAACATTCCTCACAATTGAAAAAGCAGCAGATAGAAGGAACGATGGAATTCGTGAAAAGTTTAGGAAGCTTTATAATCCGAAGTCCACTACACAGTATTTTTCATGGCACATACGTTGTTTGTCAGGCTATACTAGTGAATAGAAAATAAGGCGTCGTGAAATAGTGTTACATAAAGCGGAAGGACAATCTACATCAAGTTGTGAACCAGGTGTTTCAGGTTCGCGAATTATTAAGGAAATTTGAAGTTTCCAATAAAACAATGAAATTTTTGATATGTGGTCAAACAACGAAAAATAAAAATAAGCAACTGTTTTTATGCTCAGAACTTTCAGCGGCCCAACAAATTTTAAATACTGCACGTATAAAACAAGATAGTGTTTTTACAAAAATTATCATTTGTCAAGAACCGAAAGACTTACCTGTCATTGAAGTTAGATATCACAAAAGTTGCTACAGTGATTATTTAAGATTACCGAGACATTCTGGTAATCGAGCAGGTCGCCCTTCCAGTAAAGCAAGTTATGTAATCCCCCATTTGATATATACAAAATAAACTAATACTTAAGAAGTTATTAGGAAATATTAGGAAATGTGCAACAATGTCATGAAGGACAATTTATTACAATTTAATTCAGGTTATTAACGTTCATGGGAACGGAAGCGCTACAAAGTAGCACAAGGATAAGTGACACTGCAGATGTCAGCTCACAGACGGTCGTAGACAGTCACGTACCGAGATTACACAGAAGTAAGCTCGCAACAAAGTAGTTATGAATAGATTTAAGATTACAACAATGTATTATGAATGAAAGCAGACAATAGGTCTGCAAGTTCCCTCAGAACTGTAAGGGGGTAGGGAGATTATAAAAGGCCCGGGAGCTCCACTCGCAGTCAGTTCATCAAACGTTTAGCTTTCACATTGCAGTTCGTAGATAGCTCACTTGCACAATTATTAAATAATTTTCGACTTAGACTAATTATTCAAGATTGTAAAAAATTCCATTGTTCAAGTCTGTTAAAAATAAATAAATGTGTTAAAGTTCAAAAAGTTTTTTTAAAAAGGACCGCTCGATGCCACGAACCTTAACTAGCATCGCAACAAATTCTCAAAAATGCGTTTGATAGACTAATCAATAAAATAAAAGATAAATTTTCATCTCATTCTTTTGAAATGTCTTACTTGGCTAAACGGATGGCTACACTTACTGAAATAGAGAATTCAGTTATAGACAGTCGAGTGGTCAAATCATTTCTTATCGATAGGAATGGTGAAAAAATATTTTCGAGACAGATCGATCTAAATCTTCATTAGTATTCATGAGCACCATACCACTGGAGAATGTGGTTGAACGTATCCGCACAATGGATTCTACAAACTATACTGTTGAATGTGCAAAGGAACTTCGAAAAGAATTATTAGCAACTGAATTAATTCCCAGCGGCTATTTATGTAATGAAACATTAATCGAAAAACTACTAAAAAATCGATGAATTACCGCCCAATTGAAAGATTTTTATTCAAGCTCTGCTTAGCTCAAAGAATCAAAAATTGAGCGATAATTATTACCAAAAAGCAATGGCAGCGTTCTTTGATATTTACTTTACTATTACTGAGAAACAAACTGCAAAGCATATAGCGTTAGCTTAATCCATCCATCACTTGACCAGATCAAACTATTTTCTCTAAACCGATTCAATGTGATTTGATTTAAAGCCCTTGAACTCTCAATTTTTTTTTTTTAACTTTTAAGCAACTTTAAAGCAACTGAACCGCCTTCAATATCCAATTATATTGACAGTAAATGTTTATTAAACTACACACCAAAAAATTTACAATTTAATAATCTGTTTTGGGTTTTATGCAAACTAGAATATGATAAATCAAATTACAACTTCTGTCGATAGTAGGTATGCTATGTTCGTACGAGATCAAAAAACCGGTTTTCTTATGGGTGCTTGTGGGTGTTTTAATGGTAAAGCTCCCTGTATTTATCTCCATCAGAATATGGTGAATGTGTCTTATAGGGTGAAATTGCCTCATAGGGTGAAATTGCCTTATAGAGTGAAATTGCCTCATAGGGTGAAATTGCCTCATAGGGTGAAATTGCATTATAGGGTGAAATTGCCTTATACGGCCAAGTGTGGCCTGTGGCCACCATTTAGACGGCCATTTGCGGCCTGTTTCTAGATGGCCTGACACAACCACGTGCACCCAGGTGTGGTCTCGAATGTATATAAGGTGTTGAATTATTAATTTAGGTTAGTTTGCGGTATGCAGATCTATCTTTAAAACGCACAACAGTCTTTATTAAGTGTAAAAATTGAATGTGTGTTACTTATTGCAGAACGTTGTGCTACCAAAATGAATTGTTTCATCGAATTGGTTAAAAATATTGTTGCTCTGCTTGGACTAGCGCAACATAATAATGATGAACGGATTGAAGAAGGCTTACGATTATGTAGGGTTGGAATAAATAGAATCTATAAAGCAATGGTAAAGGTAAAATCTATTGGTGAAAAACAGCAATTACTAGCATCATTGGCGAATATTAAAACCCTGCGTACCCAATTGAAAGTATTACAAAAGAGAGAAGCAGGGCATGAAAATAAAAAAGAAACCGCTAACTATCGAGTGCTTTGGGAGGATTCGATTTCTGCATTCAAAGGACGTATTCATACCGGTGTAATTAGTAATATGAAACATAAAGATGTAAAGACCTTTTTAACAGTGTGTAAGAGTGTTTTCAAAAGAAGAATTAATAATACACTAAAGAACAATGAAGCTGTTAAAATTAATACCATCTTTTGTGGTGAATTTGAGATTACGACCGGTTCCAAAATTATGCGCGAACATAAGTACTTCATGACGTCAAACGTCTTAATATTCAGGTACAGATCATTTACATTTCCAATGCTCCACCTGTAGGTACTACATTGGCCAGGAGGCGAGTTTTTTGTTGCCTGGAAATTTAGAATTTTGCCGAACCCTTGCCGTTCCAGGCAAGGTAGGGATCTTTAACGTGCGTGACAACACTCACACACGGGACCTCCATTTAACCTCTCATCCGAACGAGGGCGTAATTTTTGTGAAAAATGCTCACCTGTCATTTTTCAAGCAGTCGGCCGTGTCGGGATTTGAACCCGGGACCTTGGGATCCGTAGTCTTACGCTTACTACATTGATCCACGGCGACGCCAATATTCAGGTACACCGATCTATATAACTGATTTGATATGAATGTCATGAAACCAATAACATCTGAATTAGAAGATTTTCAAGAACGCGACAGCGGCTGGACATTGATTAATATTTATAATTTAGATATTAATATAAATAAGTTTAACCCCATGCAAGGATCATCATATATCGAGCTACCGCCTCAAATACAACGTAAACAGACATGTATTAATGTAAGGAATAATGACCAGACATATTTTGCATGGTCTATAGTATCTGCTTTGTATCCTGTACAGCATAATACTAATCGTATCTCATCTTACCCTCATTATTCATCTGTGTTAAAGCTAAAAGGAATCCAGTTTCCGATGACTATAAACCAACTTGTAAATTCTGAATCTCAGAATGAAATATCCGTTAATGGTTATATTCTTAAACTAAACAAACGTAAATTTTTAATCGTTCCTTTATTCATATCGGATAATAGAAAAAACAAACATGTTAATCTCTTGATGATTCATAACCAGTACTATGATGAAGATTTGGAAACCTATAAAAGCGATACCATTGAACCTTTTAACTCTCGTTATGTTTGGATTAAGGATTTGAGTCGATTAGTGTCTTCACAACTTCATTCTAATCATTCAAAGAAACATTTTTGTGATCCTTGCCTCCACTATTTTACTACACAGTTAAAATTAAATAAACATGTTGAAGATAGTAAAATGAAACAATTGGGAGTACTTCGATTGCCTACAGAAAATGATAAAATCATACGTTTTAAAAATTTCAAAAACAAAGTTATGGTTCCGTTTACTATATACGCAGATTTAGAGTGTCTTTTGAAGCCTACAGAAGTCGGTAAAAAGTTTCAAGAACATATACCATCTAGTGTTGGGTACTATGTATAGTGTCAGTACGATGACTTGTTATCATTTTATCGGTCATATCGTGGTGAAGACTGTATAAAATGGTTTTCGGAGGAACTACAACAGTTTGCAGAAGATGTTGAGTCCGTTTTTATATGTCCGTATGATATGACTCCGTTAATACATACTACAACAGGGAGCTGCTTTTATAGCCGCAACACACTGCTATATTTGTGATAAACCATTTACAGTAGATAACATTAAGGTTCGTGATCATAACCATTTTATACCAACTAACAACTATAGAAGGCCTGCACATTTGGATTGTAATATAAATTATTAAGACTCTCGAACAATTTCTATCGTTTTCCACAACTTAAGCGGTTATTACAGCCATTTTATCATCAAAGATATTGCTATTAATTTAGAAGGCCGTGTGGAGATACTCCCTATATCTAAAGAAAAATATATTTTCTTTACTAAATTTATTCCTAAGAACTTGGTAAACTTTCGTTTTATCGACAGTGTCCGTTTTATGAGTTCCTCCCTAGACACACTTGCTTCATATTTAACTAATCATCCGCTGTTGAAAAGCCGATTCGCACATTTAAATGTTGAACAGTTTCAACTACTAACTCGGAAAGGTATTTATCCATATGATCTTATTGATAGCTTTGAAAAATTTTATATCACTTGCTTACCTAACCAGCAGCAATTTTTTAACACTTTGGAGAATATGACAATCTCTAATATACAGTATAAGCATGCATAAAGAGTATAGACAACATTTAATATTCAAAACTTGGGTCAATATTCAGATTTTTAACTAGAAACTGACGTATTGTTCTTGGCTAAAGTTTTTGAACAATTCCGTTCAAGTTGTCATTCCACTTATGGGCTAGATCCTGCTCATTATTACACATTACCTGGATATACTTAAGATGCCATGTTGAAGCATACGGGACAGAAACTGGAATTGTTGACTGATATCGATAAACTTTTGTTCATCGAGAAAGGTGTACGAGGTGGTCTTAGCCATGTATGTGCAGAACGATGTTTACAGCTAACAATAAATATCTACCCACTTACGATTCATCCAAACCTGATGAATATCTAATGTATTTTGATGTAAATAACCAGTACGGGTGGGCTATGAGTCAACCTCTTCCATATGGTGACTTTGAATGAATCAATACCAATATTGATGTAACCTCAATTCCCGATGATTGTTTTGAAGGTTATATCTTGGAGGTCGATTTGGAGTATCCTGAATCCATTCACGACCTACATATGGATATTCCTTTCTGTCCAGAGCACATTTACCCAATGACTGGAAAACCACCTGTAGAGAGAACCCAAAACGTCAAATTAACGGCGACGTAGAATTCTAAGCAGAAATATGTGATCCATTACAGGAGTTTAAAACAGGCGTTGACAAATGGGCTTAGATTAAAAGCTATTCACAGGGCACTTAAATTTAACAAAGCTGTTGGCTAAAGTCATATATTGATTTAAATACAGATCTTCGAAAGCAAGCTAGGAACGAGTTTGAAAAAAATTTGTTCAAATTGATGAACAACCCTGTTTTTAGTAAAACAATGGAGAACAAGCGAAATCATTGTAATGTTAAGCTTGTTCAAAATTGGTGTGTTAGGTATGGTGCCGAAGCTCGTATAGTCCAATCCTCTGTTTAAGAATCTTACAGTTTTTGATGAAAATCTTGTTTTGGTAGAATTAAATAAATCAGAAATATATTTTAATAAACCGATATACATAGGCATGTGTGTCTTAGATTTATCCAAGCTCACGATATATGATTTTCATTATGGCTGCATGAGTACTACCTTTGGAAACGACTGCAGTGTTTTATATACGGATACTGATAGTCTTATTTACAAAATTATCAATCGCGATCCATATGGTGTTATAAGCTGGACTGTCATAAATATTTTGATACTTCTGACTATCCACAATATAACGTCTATAAAATTCCTTTATTCAATAAAAAAGTACCGGGGATAATGAAAGATGAGAACAATGGACGGATTATGACAAACTTTATCGGATTGAGTGTAACAACCCGATTTTTAATCGCTTTGTTGAGCATAAAATTGTATATTTCACGAACCGTGGTGGAATTATTATATGTACGGGTTACAAAGCCTGCATAGACCGTGGTGGAATAATCTCATACAAGCAAATGCTTCTATATTTTAAAAAACTTTCGTTTTACATCTACGGTACCTGAGATCGCATAATATTTACAATACAATGTAGTGAGAGGGTTTAGTTTCTGGTATTTAAACATATGGTGCGGCCTATGGCCGCAGGACCGGACGAATTCATTGGGGTTTTGCAGGAATGTGGTTGCAGATGTAAAGAAACAGCAATGATTCTTGGCTTTTTTTGGTGTGTGGTCTTTGGGTACAGACGTGTTTATGTGTGTGCTTAGAACACGTGAGTATTTATTTTGTTTGAAGGACATTTTTTTAATAATGCAAAGCAACCCTTTGCTATAAGTTTTATTTCGATTCTGCATCACTTTTGTAGCGTCTTATTAATTTGTAGGAAGGATTACTTTAATTCTACATAGACGCTACGACGGTGTGCTATTGCTTAGGTTATTTAAAAGAAAATTCCTTTGCTTCAACTACCGGTCATTGGAACGTAATAAAGACGTGAACTAACCTTTGTTAATAGCTCAGTAAAGAAAGCTTTTTCGGATTTACGTGTCAAACTTTTGTAGTGTTGTAAAGGTTAATTATTATAGACCAGTTGATACTGTTTACTTTTGATCGCGGAAATGTATGTTCGTTCTACCTATAGTCGCTAAAGACGGGGTGCGGGAGCCGTGTTGCGAGCTATAGGCCGGTCTGTTTTTTTGTGAATTATATTGACAGTAAATTACGTTCGCGTGTTCCGGAAATAATCATTGAAGAGAGCATACGGTATTAACCCATGGAATCCTTGATTTAATCTGTACATACGGATACCGTGTTGTAAAGACAGTAATGCATAGTTGTGTTTCACAGTGCTTTTGTTAATATAATTATAGGTCAAGTTAATCATAGTTAGGCTAAAGATTAGGTATATGTGACGACGTGCACGTCCCTAGATATCAATTGGGTTAGATAGAATTACGTTTATTTTATGTCGGAATAGTGGGCCCTGTAGGCCCTATTTCATTTCGAGTTCAAGACTGCTTATTTATTTGTGTATATATATGCTTTTCCGGACAGTCGATGGTATAATAAAATGTTATTGCTTTTTCTAAACTACGAGTTTATTTCATGATTACTTTTATTAGGTATCAGTGCCTTTCCGCTGATTGGCGCCCATGTTTATTATAAATTGTTAATATATGTATTGATGATTTTTATCCATATCGCATATTTGGTAAGTACAAGCAAGGGTTTAGTTAAGAGTTTGAACCACGACCTACGCCGCTGAGTTTAGTCTGCCTGGCCTTAATTAACCGTCTTGACTGGTCTTTACAGGCCCTCAACGGACGGTTGATTAGGTAATTATTACATGAGATCCAAAATGTATGCTATAAAGATTTTTATAACACCAGAAAAGGAGGAAGCAGTACGTTTGGGTGTGGAAGATGATTCCACACCGTGCATTTATATTTCCAATGCTCCACCAGAAGGTACTACATTGGCCAGGAGGCGAGTTTTTCGTTGCCTGGAAATTTAAAATTTTGCCGAACCCATGCCGTTCCAGACAAGGTAGGGATCTTTAACGTGCGTGACAACACTCACACACGGGACCTCCATTTAACCTCTCATCCGAACGAGGGCGTAATTTTTGTGAAAATGCTCACCTGTCATTTTTCAAGCAGTCGGCCGTGTCTGGATTTGAACCCAGGACCTTGGGATCCGTAGTCTTACGCTTACTACATTGATCCACGGTGACGCCTGATGATTCCACACCGCTGCCTATTGTTCTTTCAAATTTTGGTGTAACTAAATAGATTAAAGGTATAAAGAAATCAGTTATTAAAAACAAAATCACATTTGAGGACTTTGTACACTGTGTGGATGAGTACAAAGAAAAATTTATAGCTCAAAATTTAATCCATTTATCTAAACATCACGTTCATACCATCACTCAAAATAAAATAACTTAAAGTCCACACGATAATAAGCGGTATTTGATCCCCGGATCATATAAAACATTACCCCTAGGTCATTATTCTATAGATAGTATCGATGTTGATTAGCCGATACCTTATGATATAATAGATTTATAAATTTAAATTTTATGTTAGTTTATATCACAATATAGGTTCAAGTATGTATGGATAAACAGTAATGTTAAACTGTGTGGACAGCTCTAATTATAATTTAATAATATATAAATTTTCTATGGTATGATATGTGTAATAAAACACTTTTATGATTCTTGTAATATGTTTCTTTGTTTTGAAAAGTATATGTAAGTTAGCTTTATAGTTTCTAACAAGATGGTTGTGGTGATGGTGGTTGTGGTGATGGTGGTTGTGGTGGTGGTTGTGGTTGTGTGTGTGTGGTGGTGGTGAAGATGGTGGTAATTGTGGTGGTGGATGTTGTGGTGGTGGGGTGGTTGTGGTAGTGGTGGATGGGGTGGTGGTGGTTGTTTTGGTGACGGTTCAGATCAGGGTGCCGAAAGTGCGATCCATGCCCCGTAAGCTAAAAAATGATTAGTCGAAGAAAACTATTGTGCAAATTTAACATGATAATGTTATTTAATACTGTTACCAGATGTGTAAATTTTGTGAGGTGGAGGGTCTAGCACCCTGATCGGGGTGTCGAGAGCGAGATTCATGTCTGGAGCTAAAAAATGCTTAGTTGAAGAAAACTATTGTACAGATTTTTGTTACTAGATGTTGGAATATTTGCGACGACCTCGAGTGAATGACCTTTGGAACTCACAAAAATGGTCTTTTTGGACTTTAGAATTTCCCATGTTAAATCCCATAAGAAAACCGGGTTTTTGATCTCGTACAATGAGAAAAGGATTTTGTTGCTTCAACTGAAAATTAGTTGATTCAATTAGAATTTTGGTTTGTATATAAACAATGATCTATATGCATTAAATAGAACATAATAAAATGTTGGAAAACCGATTTTGAAGCAAACAAACCTAAATTTGCACCACAATAATTATGGCATTTACTCAAATCGCTATTAATGTAACTTGAATGTTAGGTATCGTTACTTCAATTGCTTGTAGGTTTGTTTTGAATTATTTAATACTTTTATCAAATAAACTGTTATGTTAAATCAACACGTTGAATATCCCACTTACATATAAAAATCATTGAAGCAAATACTTGAAAGAGTTTGTAGCATTAAAACAAACTATTCAAATTTTTCAACTAACCAAAAAGCGTCATTGGTTTAACTAACCCATATGTTGAGCAGATAATAATTATTAAGCTAAGTGGCTAATAAGGTTCAAGTAATAACATTTTTGGTTTAATCAAACTTTTATTGTGTTGAATTGAAACATTTAGCTGTCAAATCAATCATTTCGATGCGTTGTACATTGTTTAGAAATAGAATTAGTTTAAACGTCCAAGGTAGTTTGATTCAATATCCAGCTTGATCGATTCCGGCTTAATGAAGTTATCTTAACCATTTTTTTTTAATACAACTTGGCGATCAACAAATGAGTGTTCATCCCTAACAGATTTTAAAAAATATTATTTAAAATAACTTCATTCAGTCACATTATCAAGTTGTATATTGAATCAAGTCTCACCTGAATGTTACATTAACCCTAGTTCATCCTGCATAATTTTCAGTTTAGCTTCCACTTCAATTTTATAAAACTGACATTGATTATTGAAAGTTTATTTATTCCTTGATGTTGCCATTGATCTTTGAACAAATTTAAGTCAACTAATTTTTGATGTTAGTTTAACCATCTACAAGCGGTTCAGTGAATATAGTTTCGTTTAGAACGACTAAAAAATACTTTATCAAATGCTTTACTCTTCAAAACAACAGAATTGGTTATTGGTTGTATCAACCAAATCACTTTTCTCAGTGTACGAACATAGCATACCTACTGTCGATCATTGCAAAACTCAATGCCAGGGTAGACTCCATTTCAACAATTACTAGTACCTGAAGCATTACCTGTATCTACTGTTGGATTTACCCCGGTTATTCCGCAGCCACCAACTTCAAAGAATGTCCTATACACCGCAATGAAAAACTTCGTTAATATATTCCTTTCATTGAATAAAAGTTCAGCCGTTTTATCCTGTGATATATCTAATTAGCTGATAGCAAAAGATATCCAATTAACAAGTAATGAAGTTGAAGGATTAATTATAAGACAAGGAACATTTCATTTGCAAAAAATTTTGTTACGGTGTTTGAGTCAATTTATTGAAGGCAGTGGACTTGGTAGTATTCTAATTGAAGCAAATGTTTATGGTTCAAATACAATGGCATCAATTCTTAAAGGTACCCAATATAATAGAGGTATTCGAGCACACAAGTTCACCTACGAAGCGTTGAGGAGTACACAGTTCATCGAATTCATTGAGCGCATAAAATACTCCAATAATGAAATGGATAAGTTAAATAAGTACCTTCAAGAAATTAGAGAGGCTGTAGTGGACAAAGATGATCAAGGTTAAATCGAAAAATGAAACTAATATACAGATGTAATTGAAGAAGTCTTGTCAAATTTCTCCAATTTCTTAGACGTCATGAGCATTGAAAATGAAATGTTCAAATATATCAACAATTACTCTCAAATGGTGGAAATCCTTTTAAATTCGATAAAGGCAGATAGAAATGGTGATTTTGAACTACATTTACTAACAACTAGACAAATGTTACCTTACTTATTCGAGATGAATCATACAAATTACGCCCGGGAGTAACACTTTACTTGCAGGATATGATAAAATTACCTATTCAAAACGTAAGCGAAATGAAAGAAGGAATGCTATCTGTTAAAACGAAGTCAGGAAAAATTTAACTCTGTAGGCTGTGACTTAGCAATGGAGCAACCCGCCGTTACTCAGAATCGCTCATCTGCTGTAACCGGAGGCTTAATTGGAATTATTCAAAATAAAGAAGCAATGCACAGAGGTGGCTGATTTTATATCCTTATAAAAACGCTACCCACTCTACTCTGTTATCATATCTTGCAATACGAGTTGATAGTACAGGCGATATTGACACTAATGTTCATAGTGAGTGGTCGCAATCAAGGATCAGTAAAGAGGAAAAAGACGTTCAAAACATAATCGAGTATTTCAGTACATGTAAGCCATTAAAGGTCAATGAGGGGTGTGATCTTCCTAATATCTATACGGGTAAAGTTGCGGAACCATTTACTACACAATGCATGCTCAATATAAACGAAACTGAAGAATAATTAATTACAGAATTCGAAACTGAACGATTCCTTTTGAAAACAAAAAACATATTTCACCTTATTAAAAAACTTCATTCTATAATTTAGAAGACAATCCGGGTACATGCAGTAACAAGCAGGTTGCTAATATCTATGTAGAGCCATGTGGATAAGAAAAGATAGAAGAATATAGGAAGACCTCAGCGTATATTTGACACGAAAACATTAGCATCCTATGAAATATTAGATTACTCCAAGTATCTTTTTGACAAAGACGAATTCTACAGAAAGTCCCCAAAATCTGTAATGGCTCTTGAAATAGAAGAAACTCACCATTGTGGATTGAACTCTCAGCAAGACATTTTAGGCTTAAATTTTCTGAAAATTTATGTATTAGATAGTATTGCACTTATACATCATATACAACTTAAAAAGTATAGTACCTTCGGTGCACTTGCAGAGGCGTTTTTCGCCAGAATCACGCTGTTATTGTCACAAAATTATCTAAAAAGGGTCGATATTGTATTTGTCAGATATGATGACATATCCATAAAATTGTTAGAGTTATGTTTACGAAGTAAAGGTAAATCTTCTAAAAAAGTCGTCATTTCTAGCGATTCAACAAAAATTCCAACAGATTGTAAATCTTTTTTTGGAAGTACTGAAAATAAATTAAATTTAGTACGATTTCTTTGCAGTAGTGCGCTGATTAACAGAAGATAATGAGGTGTATATTTGTGAAGGATTTGATGAGCCAACGATATGTTTTAAACTGCAAAGTTCTTCATTGTCTGATGTGCTTGAATTAAAATCAGACCACTTAGAAGCAGATACAAGAATGTTTTGCCATATATTTCATGCAGTAATGATTTACACCAATGCCAATGTAATTATTGTGCTGATACTGATGTATTTATCTTAGGAATTTAGTATTGAAAAATGCTTGTAGATATTGGCTATCAAGGACTATGGTTCAATAGTTCACAAACCAAAAAACACGTTCTAGGATGTCATTTGGCAGCGCAATCTATCTGCGAAAATATTTGTAATATTTTACCAGCGCTACATTCTATAACAGGTTGTGACATTGCTAGTAAGCTGGGTAATAAAAAACAGTACTTAATGGCTGCATCACAAAATTTTGTTCAAAACACTAGCATTTTTCGGAAATGAATTTCTAGATGCAGAACATTTTAGAGAAAGTATGTACTTATATTATTTCAAAACAAAATTTAACAGCTGATGAACTTAGGTATAAATTGATATCCCGAAAAATAGGTTTTGACTTAAATTTATCAAGAATTATATGCACATCCTATGCATTGTACTTACATTGTTTAAGGGTTTCGGCCCAAACATATTTATGGCAAAATGCATTCAAACCGTTATTCGAACCCGTTAATTTTACTTTGTTTGACTATGTACCCAAGGCAAATGATTAAACCATCGATACCAGAATCCTTAATAAGTCCATGCAAATGCAATTCTAATTGTACAACAATGTCGTGTAATTGTAAAAAATCAGGGTTGATGTATTTTAATGTGTAAGTGTGTGAGCGATAATTGTAAAAATAGATTTACCTAAGTACTTTTATATTTGTTCACCAGGTCATTTTTGTTAAATAATAAACAATATTTTCAACGTTATCCTTGTTATTTCCTGTAATAGCAACTATTATTAATTTCCACAAAAACAAACTAACAACTGTCGTTCAAAATGAATATAAAAACACTACAGCTGCGTTTAACCCATTTCTATAATACCTAATGGGAAGATAAAAATTGGACCCGAAAATCGAATGGCATCATCCATAATATTAATCTTTGGGCTTTTCTAAGCATATATCAAGTGAGAAAATGCGGTTGTCATATTTTCCGCACTCACTTCCTTCTAGCGCCTCGTCTATATTGAATTCTATACCAAACTGCTTTAATTTCTAGTTTAGTATCTTTTAATGGCAAAATATAACATTAAGTTTGCGGTACTATTAAATTGTGAGTACCATCAACTGATTTGGACTGTTTCTCAATTTTGATGTACAACGATTCTAAAATTTGTTACGTCCCATTTTGACACATTAAATTTGTTTTACTATTTAACTTTTGTATGTAGCTTCATTATTATGTTAAGTTACAATTAACCGCTTTTTTTCTGACCAGTAATGTAACTTCCTGTTGAGAATTGTGCGGAAAGCAGTCAACGGCCGCTTGATAATTGTCGACTAATAAGAATTGACTGCTTGGCGAAAATCGGAGTGCAATATTGTTTCCGGGAGGTTTCCGGTAGTAAACCAATACTTTTTACCGGTACCTTGAAATGCTCGGTTTGAAGAAGTGGATCCTTTCTTCTACTCCCTTATTCCAATCTAATTATCTTATACCTGAGATGGTCGTGATGTCCTGGAATTGAAATTATAAATAGAACATCCTTTAACTTTAAATAATCCCTGCATTTTAAAAGGTTACCTCTATTTTAAATATCAAATTTTTAATATGTAACAAATCAGAACGTATAACTGCATAACCTTCCTACATGTGTTTTGAAAAATCATAAAAGAGTTATTAGATAAATCAGATGTAATTTATTCAACGAGAACTGCTTCTAAGTTCCCTAAATTAGCATTTAAAATAATGACAAAAAAAACACGGTTTCTAATACTGAGCATTTTCTGTCAAACTTACCACATCGTGTATACGACGGGGATTATATCTGTCAGTCTCAGAGACCGAAATCGCTCACTGAGAGGGTAAATCGACCACAATGCGCTATGGAATCTCAAGTTTATTCAAAAAAGTAAAATTCGTCTTGTCGTGCTTGCCCGAAAACAAATACAACACGCTTTGACTAACTCAGATGGGCCACAAAAGCGAAATTTGTCGTGAGGTTCTTCAGCAGTTGATCGATACGTGTTGTGGTAAAGACAAAGTGTAACAGCGCGATGTCCACGGTAGCTTATAAGCCAAAACAGTAACTGATTTTTTTTTATTAGAACAACACGTCGATTAACTACTGAAGTCAAACACAGTTGCTTACATTTTCGAATCCTTTTATTGCTATGAAACATTTTTTATATTACAGACTGATAATAATCAGAGTGTTACGTCGTCATCGAACAATTCGGTATTTTGTGACAATAAATACTTTGTGCGTGCATCCTACAGTTTGAGTGAAACATTTTATATACCGGCAATAACAGTGCATAAAGTGACAGTCGTACTCGAGCCTTTAAAGAAGCAAGTCGCCTTCGAACCCTTGAAAAGGACGGTTGTGTTAGAGCTTTGAAAGCGAGACCGACACCATTTTCGTGCGTGTTTCTGGTTCTCCGTAAAAGCTTTTGTGCGTGAAAGTGTCTATTGCCCCCAGCGGCGCAGGACTTAAGGTATTTATACCCTTTTACTAAGTAGTTTGATGTAGTTTTTTTGTTTGTTATTACATAACCGCTCCACCATTATCGTTATTGCTATAAAAGCAATTGGTCCTTCATTATAATTTGCATATTTTTATCACACATTTATATCAACCTCCTTAATCACCAACAATCATTGGCCCTATAAGTCGATCCGGATTCATTAGTCCTGTGGTTACACATGTCCTAAATTAAATATTATTGTGCATTTCAGCGAGCTTTTAATTAAGTAAATATTTTAGCTTTTTAAAGTTGTGTTCAAACTCCATATTTAGCGAGTTAAAATGTGTAAATATTATTTATACTGTCTTTAGATTAAATTAAGCGATTTCGCCGTAATTAAAACCAGCAAGCGTTTTAATTACAAACAAATCCTTAACATAAAATTTGTTAGTTTTCAGTTTAAATTTATCTTAGCGGTATATAAAGCATAAAGCAACCTGAAAACTATAAATCGCTTTATACTTCTTAAACGAGAAACGAAAGGGTTTGCTTTGTATTTAAAAGCTATTGTACGTTTTTAGTATCAATACAAACCTTTTCAGGCGGTTTACGGTAAAATATTGAACATCTGCAGGAGTAATATAATGTAAAAGCTGCATCTTTCGGCAAATACGTTAAAACCACGTTTCCTGTGATCTTTTGATGGTAAGCCGCTCGGGTTGTTAAGCGGTACATCTTATATTCACGCTTTTGTTTGACGAACCGTTAGTCATAAAACGTGATTTATTGGTTATACCCTATTTTACATTTTTCGTGCTTTGAACAACTCATAATATTTTAATATTTCTCAGTGCACATTTAGCTTTACCGTTTTACAACAGTTTATTGTAGTCCTTTCAGAATCTTTGAGAATGGCTCCAAAGAAAGCACATGTGGTAGAACTCAATTGCTGAAAACACGTATTATAGAAATGTTTGAGCTTTCTATACAAAGTGACCCAACTTTAAAGGCATTGTTCCTTATTCAAACAAGGGAATACATGACCTTTATACAAATTTCAGCAAAATTTTAATTGCGGTTTTGGCCTCCTGTGACGAGGCAGAATCATTAACTTACAACGCTGTACGGAAGGAAGTAGACTCCGCTTATTACTGCATACTGCTGCATCTCGAAACGATGCAAGAAACGCGGGCACAAATCACCGAAAATGCTCCAAGCAGCACGGGATCAAAATTGGTACCGTTAAAGCTCACACCCTTTTCTTCAACCGCACCTGTTTCTTATTCGACGACTGTCCATACATCGCACACATCGGTGCCTAAGAAATCCTCAGCGTTTCAATTTAAACCAAAGGTTTCTTCTAACGTAGTTTCACTGGACACACCAAGTAGCTCCAGTGACTCAAATAATTCATTTTCGCACCATTGTCCTTCCTGCAAGGGCAATCACTTAATTTACAGATGTCAATCGTTTCTAAAGAAAACTCCGACAGAACGTTTCGACATTGTCAAACGCTTACGCCTTTGTTTAAATTGCTTACGAACAGACCATGCGTCCATGCAATGCAAATCTTATAATTCCTGTCGAACTTGCGCCAAGCCGCATCATACCTTGCTACATTTTGAATCGCAACCTGCTTCTAGCCGTTCAGCTGAACCGATCGCTACACCTATGCATAAAATGCCAATAGGACGCAGTCAGCCTCTCCTATTCCGGCAAATGTTTTGTCTTCACAGACGAATTCAAATCTTGGGGTTACTGTCTTACTCTCCACTGCTGTCGTGGAAGTTCAAGATCGTTCTGGTAGATACAAACCGATCAGGGTACTCTTAGATCCTGGTTCCCAAGCTAGCTTTATTCGAGACGATTGCGTGAGCAAACTTTGGCTTCCACGCATACGTTCTCAAGTTCCGATTTATGGACTTGGGCAGACAACTTCAGCAGTCAATAGGGTGCCGTCAGCTGCACCATTCGCTCTATGTTAGACTCTGAAAATCTCTAGAAGTCACAACTTTGTGCTTTCGTCAATATCTGGCAAATTACCTAGCGTTGAAGTTCCTAATAATTGGGAACACTTATGCGGCCTGCACTTTGCAGACCCGACCTGGAACTCTCCAGGAACCATTGACATGCTCCTCGGAGCAGATGTTTATCCGTTCATCATCAATGGCGGTGTGATACATGGCAAATTTCTTCAGCCTGCCGCCATAAATACAATTTTGGTTGGACTATTCTCGGTCCCACAAAAGCTTGCAGTCTGATACTGTCCAAGCATTGTTTACTTCTGTAGAAGATCCTATCGACCAGACCCTAAGGCGGTTTTGGGAGATAGAAGAGTTGCCATCAAGCCTTATACTTCTCCAGAAGAAGAAAAGGCAGATCTGATTTTTGAAAACACGTTTTCTCGTGACCCTAGCGGTCGTTTTATTGTTGCGTTACCGTTCAACGATACTTTGCCCGTTTTTGATAATTGCTTTGACATGGCTAAAAAGCGACTATTTTCGTTGGAGCGCAAATTGCATGCTCAACCGGAGCTACGCGCCCAATACAACAATTTCATGCAGGACTATCTTGATGCGGGTCATATGGCATTACTCGATTCTCCGCCCGTTGGGAACGATAATTATTTTTTACCCCATCACCCTGTGTTTAAAGAAGAAGGTCATACTTCTAAAATTCGTGTGGTCTTTGACGCCTCTGCAAAGGCTAAAATCAACGTGTCACTTAATGACACTCAATTGGCTGGACCTAGTCTCCAAAACGACATTTCGTCAATCTTACTGAAATTTCGTACTCATCGTTTCGTTTTACTTGTGATGTTCGCCAAATGTATCGACAAATTTTGGTTACCGAAGAACATCGAAAGTTTCAATTAATTGTTTGGCGGTTCTCCGCAGAAGAACCCATCCAGACATATCAGCTTAATACAGTGACCTACGGTATTAAGTCATCGCCTTATCTAGCATTAAAAACTCTTCAGCAATTAGCCATTGACGAAGGCAAAAGGTTTCCGTTAGCCGCTGACGCTATACGGTCAAATCTATATATTGATGATTTCGTCGCCGGTGGAGATTCTATACAATCGGCCCGCGAAATTAAAGATCAACTTATCCGACTTTTACATTTGGCTGGTTTTGAACTTCGAAAATGGAGTTCTAATTCAGTTTCTATTTTGGAGGGCATTCCGTCAGATTTTTGCCAATATACTTCTCTCGATTTCGATTCGGACGAATCAATAAAATATTAGGTCTTCAATGGTCACCTACAGAAGATATTTTCTCGTTTCGGGTTAAACCATTAAACCAAATATGTACAAAGCGCAACATACTTTCACAAGTTGCCAGAATATATGATCCATTAGGATTTTTAGCCCCACTAACACTTTTTGCAAAACGCCTAATCCAGCCTCTGTGGATGTTAGGTTTGAATTGGGATGACATCCCACCAGCAGACATTTCGTCTCAATGGCAGCAATACCAAGAAGAGTTGCCGTTATTATCGTCATCAAAGTTACCACGTTGTTTACCCCCTTCGGATCCTTTTACTTGTCATTTGCATGGGTTTTGCGATGCTAGCGAGGTAGGGTATGCAGCGGTAGTGTATTTTCAGTTCATAAATCAAACTACTGGAGAAATAACTGTACAATTTGTAACCGCTAAAACCAAAGTAGCTCCAATTAAGCGCATTTCAATTCCACGTTTGGAATTATGTGCCGCCGTTTTATTAACCGATTTACTTTCTTTTACCATTCGGTCTTATCAAGGCTTGATTGACATCTCCGATGTTTCAGCGTGGAGTGATTCTACGGTCGCTCTCACTTGGATACGTTCTCCACCTTTTCGTTGGAAAACTTTTGTGGCAAACCGTGTTAGCCACATTCAAGAACTCATTGCACCTAGCCGATGGTTTTATATTAAATCTTCGCATAATCCGGCTGATCCTGCATCTCGGGGATTAATGCCAAGCGCGGTTATTTCATGTTCGCTATGGTGGGCGGGGCCTGAATGGCTTCACTACCCTAGTGACTCGTGGCCGCCTCAACCAACATTGTCAACCTCAATTGCTGAGGTAACTACGGAAAAGAAGATCCTAACATTTGTCGCTCAAACAGATCCAAACGTCATTGACATTTTACTAAGTCGCTTTTCATCGTTATATAAAATCCAAGGCATCGTGGCTTACATTTATAGATTTTCTAAACCCATGGCTCAACGTCATACGGGTCCCTTAACAGACATTGAACTACACAATGCTCTCATGATTATCGTTCGGCATGTACAAAATGTTACATTTTTAAAGGAAATAGCTTCGATTAAGGCAAACCGTAAATTACCTAAAAGCTTGCGAAAACTTTCGCCATTTGTTGATCCACAAAACATCTTAAGAGTAGGTGGGCGCTTGACACATTCTTCGCTTTCCTATTCCGAAAAGTTTCCTGCGTTATTGCCTCAGCGGCACCGATTAACCGAACTTATCATTCTGTCAACTCATGAAAGGTATTGCCATCCTGGTGTTAATACCACAGCGTATCTTATCCAACAGAATTTCTGGATCCTTTCTATTAAAAATTCAATCGGAAATTGTTTATCATCATGTCATGGATGTTTTCGTACCAAACCGGTCCTGGTAACTCCTCCTATGGAGACCTACCGGCAGCACGTATTACCCAGATCAAAACTGCACATGGCACATTAAAACGACCTTTGGTCAAACTAGCGCCGCTACCGGTATTTTAACTTTATTTTATGTTTAGATGTATATACACATTTTTACATGTATAGTAGTATATTATTTTTACATATTTGCTTATTTACATATATATTTTTATTCTTTGCATAGTTGGTAATATCGCTCGCTGTAGTGCACCACCCTATCTTTCGTTACCTCCTTTCCTAGCAAGGTCAAATCCCATGTGATTTCCTTCACCCAACCTACTTCCTCCTTTTCAAAATTCTATGAATTTGGTGGGCGGTATGTTACGTCGTCATCGAACAATTCGGTATTTTGTGACAATAAATACTTTGTGCGTGCATCCTACAGTTTGAGTGAAACATTTTATATACCGGCAATAACAGTGCATAAAGTGACAGTCGTACTCGAGCCTTTAAAGAAGCAAGTCGCCTTCGAACCCTTGAAAAGGACGGTTGTGTTAGAGCTTTGAAAGCGAGACCGACACCATTTTCGTGCGTGTTTCTGGTTCTCCGTAAAAGCTTTTGTGCGTGAAAGTGTCTATTGCCCCCAGCGGCGCAGGACTTAAGGTATTTATACCCTTTTACTAAGTAGTTTGATGTAGTTTTTTTGTTTGTTATTACATAACCGCTCCACCATTATCGTTATTGCTATAAAAGCAATTGGTCCTTCATTATAATTTGCATATTTTTATCACACATTTATATCAACCTCCTTAATCACCATCAATCACAGAGTATTAGCACTTGAACTATCAACTTTCATTGATTATTATTCTTCATGAGAATTATAATGGGTTGTATTTTTCTTAATTTATTTTGGGTATTAAATCACTCAGAATTTTTAAAATTGTTCTTATCACGTTTCGATCCATGACCTACAATCGTTGTCAAAATAATAAAAAATTTTAAGTTTGACATGTATGACACAAATTGAAGGTGACTTTGATTTATTAATCTTTGATTTGAATATATTAGGTGAAAATTTTTAAAGTTTAGAAGAATGAGTACTTTCAATTTGTGTTGCACCCTGAGAGCGGCTTTTTAAGGTAGCAATTACGCTTAACGCGAAATCAGTTGATTTCAAGTTAAGCGTATTGACTACCTTAAAAAGCCGCTTTATTATTTTGACAACGATCCTAGGACATGGATCAAAACGTAAATAAAGACAATTTAAAAAACTCTGAGTGGTTTAATACCCAAGATAAATTAAGAAAAATACAAAACAAACCACAACAAACATACAGGGAGTATCGATGGGTTGGTTTACAATTACTGTGACATTTAAAAAGGTATTTGAATTTTCATTTGCAGATATAACTAGCTTACTTTTAGATTATAAGAGAGAACTTTTAATGAAGTTAACAGTACCTCTTGCAGTTCAATAACGTTACTCTCAGAAATTAAAAATGAATTGCGAGAAAAAGGACAGTTACTAAAGTGTTCCGTGGTTCCTAATTAATTAATTTCTAACGGACTGGTTCCTATTACAGCTGCTAAAATAATTCTTGGAGTTGTACGTTCTTTATCTACATTAGGTACACTAACTACAACATTGCTACTAACATCATCTTTTCAGAATTTTTAAGTGGATTATCAAATAATTTTTGTGCTGGTTCCTCTTGGTCAGCGTTGGCAAATATTTCTCTCTTATGCAGAATTTACAAGTAACAATTGCATTAAACCTTTATTCTCACCTGTGCGTTATTGAATTTTATTTTCACGCATCAAACAAGTATTTCTGGCATCTACATTTTCTGATCTTTGTAAAATCTGTTTATGTATGTATACCTTGTATTACTTGTGAAGGGTCTTCCCTTTTATTTTTTCATTCTTGTGCAACATTTTCGACTTTATTATTTATTTCTTGTAAAAATTCTCCACCACGAGATAAGTGCTAGGTTTAATATTTGAAAAGCATTCGACGCCCGGGGAATTTAATCCCGTATAAATTTGAATACATATTATATACTTATAATATTGGCTATTTAAATTATAGTAAAAAAAGTTAACGCTACAGGCTCTAGCGCTTATTCAGTTTGTTCAATAAAGCCACGTCACTACAAAGTAAAGAATGAATGTGCAATCTGTTCCGTAAGAAATTGCCTTGGTCACAGTACCAAGAACATTATTTCCTTACTTTGAATAAACTGAATTCCTTCTGAGCATTGTTCAGAATTGCCATATGCGAATTTTTAACGAATATCTTGATTCCATATTTCAATCGGACTTTGACTTTGTACAGCTTGCGATTTGCTATGAACAGGTTACACCCCATGCCATATACATGATGGATAGTTTACACCCCATGTCATATATAAGATGATCCTCTAGCAAATTCAGAAACATTGTCGCTCTCCAATATAATGGCACATTGAACAAAACAAAATATGTACATAAGTTGATAAGCAATTTCTTCGGGTGATTTGATTTTAAGCGGACGAAGAATTGTAGGATTGGACAGGTGCGCGAATGACTGCTGATCTTAAGGTTTCGGGTTTGATTCTCGACACGGACGGCTTGAAAAATGTTAGGTGAGTATTTTTGACAAGAGTACGCTTTCGTTCAGATGAGAGGTTAAATGTAGATCGTCGTGTGTGAGTGTTGTCACGCACGCTAAAGATCCCTATCTTGCTTGGAACAACAAGGGTTCTGCAGAATTCAAAATTTCTAGGTAAAGAAGTATTTGCCTCCAGTCCAATGTAGTAACTTACGGGTAGAGCATTGGAAAGTCAAATTTAGGGGATGAGGAATTGCGAATTTGGTCAAATGATCCTGCAAATTATGATGAATCTGAATTAGACCACACGTTAACTAATGGATTCTGTTGGAATGGATTTTATAATCGAACGTTTTAGGGTCTCTTGGTTTCAATTGACACAGTTTACCTAAATTTAAATGCAAATTTATAATTTATCCAGTATCATTAGAGTCCGTATTCTGTATTGAATTTCATAACAGCAACAAAAATAAATAAAGAAAGAAAAAAGGAAGTAGGTACGACTCAATAGTTGTATATTAAATGGATATAGAGATAGTTTGTGTATACACTACGGTGTATACCTATATACATAATGGTCAATTACGGACAAAGAGTAGCTAACTTATAAACTATCTACCAGACAGATAGGGAGGAAATACCTTTTGTAATAGTACGAAAAATCGCTAGATGTTATATTTAAGACTGTGACTCGCCGTACTGATCAACGATTTCCAGACTCCGACATTTGATTTTCCAATGCTCCACACGAATATACTACATTAGCTAGGAATCGAATCTTTTTATCTGAAAATTTAGAATTTTGCGGAACCCTCGGTATTCCAAGCAGGGCAGGGATATACAACATGCGCAACACTTACACACAAGACTTCATCCAAGCAAGGTTGGGATCTACAACGTGCGTGACATTCATACACGGCACCTACATTTTGCCACTCATCCGAACGAGGGCGTATTTTTGTGAAAAATGCTCGCCTAACATTTTTCAAGCTGCGCGTGACCGATATCGAACCCGTGAACTTGGGATCCGCAGTCATACACAAACCTGAGTGATCTACGGAGCCGCGAATGGAGTAGAACGCCATTCATCATTAACCGGTCACCCTGTGTGTATATAAATGTGAAAGATAGGTCATTTTATTCACCTATTGTTATTTTGTGTCCGACGCTTAGCAGTGCTGTTTCAAAATTAGTAAACAGGTCATTCTGCTAACAAAAGTAAGAGATTTTTGAATTGCCGATATGCCCAAGTTCAGTTTCAATTAATTTTTTGGAATTGCCGATTTTTAAAATCACATATGCCTTGAGATTACGGTAATGTCTTGAAAATAGCGATTTCCTTCAAACACGTTATCTTTTTATTTCTTAAATTTTACGTATGGGATACGGAGGAACCATGCACCATCTCAAACTTTACACCTCCCACGTCTCTCCTCTCACCCTCTTTCCACCTCCCACCTACCACCTCCGGCCTCCCACCTCCCACCTCTCGCCATCCGCCCCCAACTCCAACTTCCAACCTCCCACATTCCACCTCCCACCTCCCGCCTCCCACCCCCACCTCCAATTTCTCACTTTCCACACCCCACCCCTCACCAACTCTTACCTCCCACCTCCTACTTTCCACTTCCCACCTCCCACGTCCCATCTCCTGCCTTCTGCTTCCTGTCTCCCACTTCACACCTCTCATGTTCCATCTCCTACTTCTCATCTACAAATTTCTTTTTTCTAAGATAAAAATATTTTTGTTTAGAGATGATTGCTCAGCGTCAGAAAGGTCGCAAATTTTAAATAGAATTGTATTGTCACATAGGTAGTAAGTGGTTCCTTACTACGCTTCAACTACCTCTATTTCGAATATTTTTCAATGTTATCCAGGTTTTCCCGATATTGTTTGTAGTTAATTAGGTGCCGAAAGCATCAACCTAACCTACGAAATTTACTTTGACACAAGTTGATTATGTGTTTATTACCAAAATTATAATGAATTTCTTTAAACAGAAAGTATAATGCATTTGCAGTAAATTCGTATACTTTGACTGGTTCTGCTGCCTTGTAAACTCCATTTTTAAACATAACACTTTCATGAGGGCATGAAATGTTGCTACTGCTATGGATTTGTATAGAAATCGATTGTTGTTATATGGTTTCTTTTTCTTGAATATATATGTATAACAATCTTTTTTTATTATGGTTTTGTCTATGTTCCAAATCACGGGTTCGTGGAACTTAAGTTCTTATGACTTCTTATAAGGAAGTTAGGATCTGAAGAGTTCTTCTTTCCGGTAATTTGGAATTTTGTATTGTGTGTTAATGGAGCTGTGTGACTTAGGAGGAAAGGTGTATTAGTTGGAAAGAAAGATGTGCTAGCTGGTAATAGACAAAATAGATATACTGATAGTTTCTGGAAGTCTTCAAGTTTAAAGATCTACTTGGAAATTAAACAGCGAGTAATATAGGAACTTTTATGGTTATGCTTATTAATTATGTATATGTCAATTTTTAATGTAATTTTTATTGGTGGAATTTAGTGTTAGTTAAAGCATAAAACTTTAGTATTTTTAATAGACAATGATTTGATATAGGAAAACTTGGTATTTAACTGCTCTTTATGGTTGTTATTAAGGGAATTTTTAAACCGTGAGATTTAGAATGTCATTTAATTTAATATAGAAAATAGAAAAATTGGAGTGATAGTATTATTTATAGATTTAATTTAATGGTATTTCGGATTTTCTTTAGTACTACCTGGTCAGTTTGAGGGTAAAAAAACTAGGTTCCTAAGTACACTTGTATTTATACTGCAATTATTTAATATCAATGGAGATTAAGTGTGGGTTGAATTGTATTTGCAATTCTTTACACACTAGATAAAAATTAGGTATATTTGTCGAAAGGTATTCAGCGAACTGACTGAATGATGAAGTTGTATTTGAGGAATAGCATTAATATCGGGTAGCTCTTCAATTATCACAAAATTTAATAAGTGTGTTAAGATATTGTAGAACAAGATAACGTATAATTGGATAAGTTTAGGAAACCTATAACAAAGGAGATTTATTCAGCAGCATTCTTCCGTGTAGGAATTGTAGTAGGTGCGTCTCTGTTTTCTAATTACTGTTGTGGGTATTCGAATAGTGCGGTTGTAGTGCAAGGGATGACACCAAAAAAGCAGTGATCGAGAGGTCGTCTCGAGTAGTGGATGCGCGCGGTACGCTTGATTTACATATGAAGCCCATATTATTTCGGGGTCGTTTTATTACTTAAGTTAGAATGATTGTCTTATCAATTAACCTGTAATATATACATCGATTGTTTGTGTGACTTATATTAAAATCTAGTTTTCAGTTCAATCAATATAATTGAACCTTACAGTAATTTGCATTATTGTGATACAAGTTGAGTGGTGAAAACAGTGGATCACAGCACTTATGGATTAATTAATTTTAGACTATATAGGAAAGGATCATCTGTCTTAGATCAGTATTAAGGTCATCGATCCCACCCCCTACAGAATAATATCAACGACATTGGTGAGACAGGCAGTTTAGTACCCCTTTACTATGACAAGCGAAAACCTTTCAGGGTAAGTGATTAGTGTAACGTAGTTTGTTTGTACTTCAGCTATTTGTTTTTAACTTTTTCATTTCATAGGAACTCACTCTGCACCGCCTCAGCTAGTCGACATACCTTCATATTGTTACGGGATCCCTGCTCGTTTAGGGCAAACCTAAATTTATAACATAGCACTCATTTTACCAGTATCATCGTATGTGCACAAATTTATGAAAAAGCAAACTAGAAATCTTTTTCCTTAAGTACACTTTATTACTTAAAATCAGACTCTCGTGACCATGGTGGTTACTAAATCTTTTAGTTGTCGAATTATCGATTATCTAGGATAGTTGTTATGCCAGCAAAATGAAGACTCGCGTAGAATAGATATTTATGCACCAAGTGTGTTATTAAGACTATAATGCCCGGAGGGCGACTAATCCAGCCCGAGGACCTATGGTCCAAGGAATGGATTGAGTTGCCCGACGGGTGTTATCATCTTGTAACACAAGTGGTACATACAAGGTTTTATATTTCACCTCATATATAAAATAAAAAATAGGTGATAGGTAAGTTTTCTATTTTAGAAATTACCTCGGATTTTACTATATAACTATTAAGCGCACCTACATCATGTTTTCCATGATGACAATAAACAGTTTGACGTTCCTATATTTTGGACATTTGTTACTTTTATTCAATATTAATAGTGTAAAATGGCTGATCAAGGGTTGCCATCAATAATTGAAAAGCAAGCTCTAAAAGCAACTGAAAGTTTGCTATTCATTAAATCTAAACGGAGCTATGAAAAAGCTTAATAACACACTTAGTGCATAAATACCCCAAAAATTGATTTGTGTCTGAAAGCATAATAGGTTGTTATGGATAAGTTACATATCTCGTATCCTAGGCGTAATGACTAAATTATAACGAGGTGAAATATAAATTCCTTTTCGATAAGCTAAATTGTTGCTGCATCCACACTTTTACATATAGCTTTTTGGTAATTATTGGTTAGTATCACTCACTTCCAAACTACAGAATTTTTGTTTACTCTGAGAGTGATACCGTCGTTTGGTAGACAACAAATACTGCAAAATTAATATAAAAGGGTTTGATTAAAGTAGAATTTAAAATTACCATCAAAATTTTTAGTTGCAAATCGAAAGATCGGTATTTACATAAGTTTTAAAAGTTTTAAAAAAATTTGATATCAAATATGCATGCGTCCATAATAAACATTTATTTGCGTTATAGTTGTAGTTTCTATGCCAAATTATATTTTTGTCTGTAGTACAAGCAAATGTAAACATCAATTCCGATTATTACTGCAAGTTTGAGTGCGGATGCAACATTTTATAAATAACCACATGTTTTTATCTGCTTAAACGCAAAACCTGCCACCATTATTCAATGTTGCTTATTTTTATATAAATCTACAAAGAAAATTTAAAATTATTCGGTTACTTAACCGGTTTGTCTACCACTGCTTCTCATAAATCAAATGTCCAAGCATCCCCAACGTACTCCTCAATTCCAGATTTCTAAGAAAAATCCTCTTTGTGTTTGATCCTTCAATGTTTCTTTCAACCGAATGCATTTTTGCCGGTTTGAAAACCCTTATATAAACGAATTTTTATCGAGAAGTAGATCAAGTGATCTGCAACAAACAACCCCGAAGTCCGTGCGTGATCGCAAAGCTTCTGAAGTGGTCATCTGCCAGGACATTGTGCTTTATAGTAAGAACACGTAAGGGATAGTAAAATGTAAGGGTCGCAATATCAATTTGCCTTGTCTCCTGCAATCAGTCCTTTGTGACTGCGCATGGAGGCTTGTTCACTACGTGTTCGATTAATGCTATGCTTTCGGGATCATAAAGAAACAAATACAGTTTTATAGGTTATCTGAACAAGACTGGAATAGATTATGCGCTTTTTTTCAGAAGTTCTGTGTTTATGAAGATGGTTACTTTAACTCGAAGTTTTCACGTTGTACATTAATAAAGTGTTTTATAGAACTAACCCGATCTCTGCGTACAAATTGCAAAAACAAAACCTAAAAAATAAATGCAACCCAATTTAAAATTTATTATGCCTATCTAAAAAATTAAAGTCATTGGAATAGTGGTAGCTGATACTAAATTAAAAGAAGTGAAAAGTAACATTTGTTGGGTAAGACATAAGCTTTGTAACTTCGACTCTCTGAAATTAATCAAGAAATGTAGTTCCAATATTCATAAATGATTTAAAAATAAATGTAAAGCAACTCGGATATTACCACGAAGAGAGCTTTGAAATAGGTTACATAATTTAGTTAGACCAAAAGCGAAGTCGGCCATGCATACCAAGCACAAAAGATGCAGCACAGAGAAATATTTAATGTTTTATTGTGTTTCAAACGGCAACCTGAAACTTTCCTCAATTTATTTTAACTCTAACTTACAGGGGTTAGTCGTCGGTTCAGGATCATGAATCACAATAAAAAAGGATAAAAAAACACTTCCTACTATTTTTACTTTAATGAAATAACTGATTAAGGTGGCTGTATATTATGCGATTTTAATGCAATGCAAGGCATTTTCATTGTATGTCACTTGCATGTCATTTTCTTTTTATACTTATGTAATTTGAATGCCATTTTTGCTTGATGAGTAGTGTTACCAACCCATAGCCGGTTTTAGGTACAAGCGGAGCAAGCAGTCGTTTGTAGCGCAAAATTGCAAGAGGCGCAAAATCTGTCTAAACAAACAATAATAAATTCGTCTCATGCATATTATTTCATAAAGGTCTCGTGCGATTATGGTTTAAATTTGTGAAAAAGTATAGTAAATGTTTCTGTAGCTTTCTGAAGAATATGAATACGAATATTAGAATGTTTATACTTACAAAGAAACGGAAACCCTTGCTACCTACCTGCACATGAAATCTGCATCAGCTTTATTTTCCGTTAGGCACACCAGACGGTGACCTGATTTAGTATCAGCAATAAATTATTTTGTACTTTAGGATATAGATACATGGGCGTGGGAGATCTAAATAAAACTTTTGTGTATTTCTATTCTCAACTGTGACTCTTTTTTTGGGTTAGTAGTTCGTGTTACTTGAGGAAAGTTTCTGTTAGTAGTATATGTCATATATGAGTATGAAATAGTATGACTCAAGTACTGCAGCTTACAGGGCACAGGGGCGTTCTGGTCTGTAATAAAAACGCATTAGTGGTATGATATGATAAAAGAAGTGATTATCCTAATTACGAATTTATGTTACGTACAAATTAACGAAATAAAAATTGTGTTTTGCTGTTGTGTAGTGCGTAGGTATAGCGTTAAAAATGAGTAAACCCCTGCAAAGCGAGTGAAGTTATCAGGAAATCTAAAACTAGGGAAGCCGAAAAACTTAGTGGTACTTTATTGTCATTCTTTAAAAACAAACAACATTTATTAATTCCGTCATTATTAACCACATTAACTGGACGTAGACAATCAACATCAATGACTCCGAAATCTGATTTACTACAGCCAACTACTCCTCAGTTTCTATTACCTATAGTATCGACAACTACCGAAGAAGAAAATGCGATGGGATATACATAAGAATCAGACAAACCTATAATTACATCAGGCTCAACAACTGAAAAAATGGAAATAGACACACTTTTAGAACTCCAAGAAGTAATATTTTGAGTGACACTGAAATTTGTAGGAAAAATCTTGGCTTTAATAACCCTGTTACGTGGTGTACAGTTATTAGTAGGGGTGTAAGAGTGAGAGATCTAATTGTAGAAAAAGGGCCTATCTCTTGTGAATTAGAAAATGATTTATATCCTTTTGATATAAATAACAGGAGATTTACAAATACACATTTCTACAAAGTAATAGCAAATGGAAAAAAATTGAAAGAACTTGGTTGGTATACTCCACGACACAAAATTGTATATATTGCATTTGTTGAAAACTAATTACTGCAGTAAATAATAGATTTACATCTGGATACAGTGATTGGAGGAACATAAGCCTATCTTTGCCTCATGATGAAAAAATTGGAGTACATGTAAAGACATTTTCGCAGTGGGTAGAATGTTCAAAAAGGTTATCCACACATTCCTCAATAAATGCTAAACATGAGACAATAATTAATAAAGAAAAATTGTACTGGTGTAATGTCCTACACAGAATTGCAAACGTTTGCAAAACAATGCTCAACTAAATTTACCTTTTAAGGGAACATCTGATGTGATAGATACTCCTAATAATGGAGTATTTCTGAAAATCATTGAGCTATTTAGTGGGTATGACTCGATTTTGAAAGAACATGTAAGTAGAATAACAAATCGAAAAACACAAGTGCATCGTTTAGGAATAAACATTCAAAATGAAGTAATCCATTTACTAGCAGAAAAAGCCAAAGAATTAATCATAAATAAAATTAAATCTGCATTGAGTTATTCCGTAATTTTGGACTGTACTCCTGACATAAGCCACGTAGAGCAACTTTCTATTATAATAAGGTTTGTTTCCGTTGAAGAAAAGTTCAGGAAAAGAACATTTTATTAAGTTTTTACCGGTTGAAGACACCACTGGCAAAGGGTTAAGAGATTCACTTTTCCTTGAACTTTTGAATATGAATTTATCCTTGTATAATTGCCGAGGACAAGGTTATGATAGTTGTGCAAACATAAATGGAAAAAATATTAGCCTTCAGAAACTTATTATACATGAAAATCCTTGAACATTTTAAGTTTCTCGCAGAAATCATACAATGAATCTTCTTTTGAATGATGCTGCAAGCTGCAACACTGAAGCTGTTATATTTTTTGATACTATTTAATTACTTTATACATTTTTTTCATCTTCAACATCCCGATGGTCTGTTTTCAAAACACATTTGAAAGGTCTAACTTTAAGACCTTTAAGCTCTACGAGGTGGGCGAGTAGAATAGAAGCTGTGCGCCCTCTACAATTTAAATTTGAAAAAATTTATGATGCTTTAATAGAAATAATTGAAGATGGAAAACTAATTGTCACTCATGGTGCCAAAACAAAAAGTAAAGCAACAGGGATTGCTACAAAACTGAAATCCTATACATTTATATGCTCGCTGCTTACATGGTACAATGTGCTCAATAAGATTAATTTTGCTAGCATAATGTTGCAAAGTATAACATGCCATTTAGAAGATACTACCAAAACAGTTGAAAATATTATTTTCAATCTAGGAAAGATAAGAAACAATGAAGAGTTTGA
Source organism: Platerodrilus igneus (assembly GCA_036346225.1). Classification (NCBI taxonomy): domain Eukaryota; kingdom Metazoa; phylum Arthropoda; class Insecta; order Coleoptera; family Lycidae; genus Platerodrilus; species Platerodrilus igneus. The sequence continues at coordinate 4,925,266 of JARFIW010000131.1, read as the reverse complement.
ATTGATGCTCAATCAAGCTACAGACATTGCAAGATTGTTAGAAATCGAACCACAGTTTAAGAAAGAATCTAAAATTGTGAAGCAAAGAAAAAAAGATGTTTTGAGTACGAAAGCCATGACGATCCAATATTGAAACAAAAACACAAATTTAAAATGGATGTGTATTTTTTCATATTAAATGTTGCTCTCCAATCAGTAACAGAACGTTTTGAACAACTCCAGGAACATAAAAAACATTTTGGGTTTCTCTATAATATAGCACAACTTAAAGATTTGAATAAGGAAGAACTACTCTCGAGTTGCAATACTTTTGAGACTATTTTAACACACACATCAAGTAAATGCTTCATGTTGTAGCTTTTACTTCTAGTAAATACTAAAATTTTTAGCATTTATTCAACATTAATCTTAAAGTAAATACTAGGAGCAAGTACTTCTTGCTTTGCTTTATTTACTTCAGTATATAGGAGTCAATACTAGAGTAATTACTAACGCTGTATAGTATTTTACTGCGTTCAGTGACGTAGTCTAAAAAAAATTAAAACAAGGAAGAGAAGGAAGAAATTGACCGGGCTTAATCGGCGAGTGGCGCGGTATTATACATACAAAACCAAAAAAAAACTATGAATCGAACAAAAGAAAATAAAACAAAATCCCAGTGTAGTTATGTATGCGCGCGTGTGTGTGTGTGTGTGCGTGTGTGTGTGCGTGTGTGTGCGTGTATGCGCGCGCGCGTGTGCATGTGTGCGTGTGTGTGCGTGTGCGTGTGTGTGCATGTGGGTGTGTGCGTGTGTGCGTGCGTGTGTGCGTGGGGGTGTAAGAAAGGTGTGTGTATGTGTTATGCATGTATAAAGTGTGCGTGTGTGTATGTGTTGGACCGCTGTAGTCGCCCCTTACGTTCGGCAGGTCGTACTGTGGGACTATTCTATTCCCGGACCCACACGGGGTGAAAGAAAACGCAAAAAAAAAACAAAAGAAAGGAGAACCAGACAGAAATGTGTGGAGGTATAAAGTGGTTGCGTTTATGGAGTGTGTGTGCGTTTATGGAGTGTGTGTATGTGCATATGAAGTGTGTATGTGTTGGATCGTTGTAGTCGCCTTTTACGACAGGCAGGTCGTACCGTGCAACTATTCTATTCCGGGACCCACACGAGGTGAAAGAAAAAGCCAGAAAACGAAAGAACACAGGGAAGCAAAACGAAATTGTAATGCCCAAAAATAATGTCTGTAGGAGAGCAAAGTCGACATAATCTGGGGCGTGAGAACTAGATATTGGACTTAAGGCGTTTACGCCGCCAGAAGGAGAACGAAACGAGATCAAGGACATTAGGGTTTCGCCGGCAAATATCATCAGGTTCGGAAGGAGCATAGAATAATGTCTGCCTGTTGTGGGCAGCTTTCTGTCAACCAGGAACAGCAAGGGGTGTTGGAGTTATAACACGAGGTTGAGAAAGAGGTGGCGAAGATGGAGATAGTAGTGGTAGTTGTAATTTATGGAACTCAGAACACATTATAGAAGAAGGTTGTTTGTTTTTAGAATTGGTGGTAAGAAAGTCAATAGTAGAAAAGAAAACATCATGGTTTGTCCGAACATCCACGGTAGAAAGAGAAAAGTACTGGATGTACGAGGATCAACCTTACGAAAAGAAACACGTGCAGAGCACGCGACGGTTAGGTTAGATAAAGGGACAGAAACAGATAAAATTTCATCGACGTTAGATAAAGGACTAGAAGTATCACAATTAGGACAGGAAACAGCATTGGCTGTAGGAATATCAATCTTAGGAAAAGGAGCCGAATCTGCTAATACTTCAGTAACATTACATAAAGGAACAGAATCAGATAGAACTTCGACGAGGACAGCAACAAGCATCATCGCTACGGGTTCAGTGACTTTAACAACACCTCCTCTATCCGTATTAGAAGTTATCGTCAGTTGAGCTACAGCTGTTATTGTAGATACTACAGGAATTTCTTGGGTAGAATCATTTGAGAAAGTGGGAACAAACTCTTGAGAAGCTAGCTGCAAGTCACTAAGTTGAAGTATGGGTTGCGATGGTGATGGAGGCACAGTTTGGGGTCAAAGTGAATAAGTAGGGCGAGCAGAAGGAGGGGTGGAAAAGGATGTAGAACTAGAGATGGAAGAAATTTTGTTCAAAGCTGTATCTGCCGAAGAGGGTATGTTTTGATATTCGTAGCAGGATGACCAGGATGAGGGTAGATTGAGAAGCAAAAGAAATTAGGTAACTAGAGGTGAGGACAGAATTTGAAGGATTATTCGAAGACCTATTAGTTGTAGGGTAACAGTTTGGACAGTTGCGGCCAGAAACTCCCTTATATCCGCAACCTTGGTAATGGAGTATTTGAGGACGAGTACAACGTGTCGAAACATGACCAGGTTTGTCGCCGTTAAGGCATACGACCTGACGAGTAGAAGCAGAACTAGGAAGAAGAACAGTAGAACGTACGGAAAAAGTATCGGATCTACTCGTAGGCATCGGAAAAATCTTAGCAACTCGGTCATGTGAAGCTAAAGTATTTTCCTCAGTAGTAGCAAACCTATACGCAAAATCCCGTGGTTCAAAATGTTGAATCAGTATATTAGACATTACATGTGATTTTCCAATGCTCCACCCGAAGATACTACATTGGCCAGGAAGCGAGTTTTTTTTTACCTGGAAAATTTTGAATTTTGCCGAATCCTTGCTGTTCCAAGCAAGGTAGGGATCTTTAACGTGCGTGACAACACTTACACACGGGACCTCCATTTTACCTCTCATCCGAACGAGGGTGTATTTTTGCGAAAAATGCTCGCCTAACATTTTTCAAGCGGACCGTGTCGGGATTCGAACCCGGGACCTTGGGCGTAGTAGTCACACACATACCACTACGCCACGGAGCCGCCTAGTATATTAGACAACGACTTCCAGTCAGCAAACCTATGCCGAAAACCACGATACCGAAGTAATGATTTAGACTTGAACAAATCCACTGAGTTCGTTGGAGCTTTTTCACCCGTCTCAAAAAATCATGTACGGTAAGAGTGTTCGAGAAACCAGAAAATAAAAATTCCACTCCTACACTGGAAGACCTTGATTGGAGCCGAAAAAGAAGTCATTGTAAATATGGGCAAGAAAGAAATTGGTAGAAAGTAACTAAATATTGGCTAACCGTAACTCGATAGAAGCCAAAAAGATATTGCGAATACAGGACAATCTATAACATATCCGACGGATAAACTTCAGAATCATCAATGGAAGCGAAACAACAAAATAAAAATTAGAACAGGGCTGTAGATTAAAAGAAAAAAAAACGGAAGAAGTAAACAAACTCTATACGTGACAGGGATAACAAAATGTACAGAGAGGAAAGGAAAAAAAGAAAAATCTTGGGCGTCAGCGTTTTCAATGGACTAGGATTATTGGCGAAAACACAAGTCCAATAGTCTGAAATTCAAGAAGATCGAACCCACACAGTAAATAAAGAAAAGAAATAAACACAAGTTTGAGCGTAAAGGACGAAAACATAAGTATTATCAGGCCCAGAAAAGGATACGGTAGTAACCTGGGCCGCAAACAAAAAAAAATCAGGCCAGAAGCAAAACGGAAATTGGGCCATAAATTAAGCGGAATTGAATCGGAACACCAATTAACGAAAACCAAAATCGAAGCAACAGAAAAATTAACTACAACAAAATCGTGGCAAAGCTAGACGAAACAAAATTGGAGCACAAGAATATTAACTAAACAAACTCGCAGCCAAACGTCAGAGCGTCAGAAATTATGCTACGTTCAGCGACGTAGTCTAAAAAATTAAAACAAGGAAAAAAGGAAGAAATTGACCGGGCTCAATCGGCGACTGAGCGGGGTATTATGCATATAAGCAAGTAAAGGAAACCCTATAAAAAAAATTGAAAAAAAATATACACTCACTCATTCATACTCGACACAAAATATACCAAAGAAAGAAACCTATAATTAAAACAATATGTACATATTATGATGCTATATTTGAAAAATGTTTAGGTATAGTAACAACAAAAATAGGAAAGATTAATACAAAATTTCGAGAATGTATTTCTGCTAGAAACGTTTTACTGAACCCTTAGATACTTAGCAACGGAAGAGTCTTTCAGATCTCTAATGTACAACTTTAGAATATCGAAAAGTACAATTTCCAAATTTATTCCAATTGTATTGTAACAGAAATAAATTTCGCTCATTATAAGTCCCTATAATTTGCTTAGATGATGCAGTCTCAGTTTACGCTACGATCTGTATATGAAAAAGAGTTTCATAATGGTTGAAGGTGTTGTTTGTTCCTTCCATAGTTACAGTCTTCAACACGAACGTTGTAGTCATTTGGGCCTGATTTGTTTACAACTACTCCAGGTTTCCATTCTCTTTTATTTTTATTTTGCAGTAAAATAGGTTGATTAGGCTGAGGTTCACTCAATATTATAGTCGATACATCTTAGCATGATTTTTGTACACCTTGGTTGAGTTTAAGTTTGTCCTTAATTCCTTCTAAGGAAAATGTTGGATTCAAAAGTTTTTCGCTAACAGGGAAAGTTGTCCCTAGCCTTCTGCCCATTAACAGATCACACGGCGGTGGCAAATTTACTTTTAGCGTTATACTATAGTTTAGTATTGCTAAAAATGGATCGCTGCCTTCCTCTGCATTTTTGGTTAGAAGTTCTTTAACAGTTTGGATTGAATGTTCGATCATGCCGTTTTATTCGTAACTTTATTTACTACTGCAAATTTGCTGAAATAGTCTACAACCACAAAAAACTCATGCACACCAAGTTGTAACGTGCATTTTTAATAGTTTGACATTTTGCGCTTTACCAAATTTGTAAATGCATTCCTGTAATTATTACTTCTATATTTTATATTTATACTCATCCTTAGGTGAATGCGCCGTAATATCATAAGTGGTTTGCATCGTTCTTGTCTAACCGCTGATATAAATGTTGTTGCTGATGTTATTATACCTGTCGAGATAAGAAGTCGATAAGCGGTTGTAATAGCAAGTGGTTGTTAGTTTCGTGCTTCGTTCCTATTACAACCTATTACAACCGCTTATCGACTTCTTATCTCGACTGGTATAATAACATCAGCAACAACATTTATATCAGCGGTTAGACAAGAACGATGCAAACCACTTATGATATTACGGCGCATTCACCTAAGGATGAGTATAAATATAAAATATAGAAGTAATAATTACAGGAATGCATTTACAAATTTGGTAAAGCGCAAAATGTCAAACTATTAAAAATGCACGTTACAAATTGACTTGAAGTTTATCCCTATTTTTTTGCCAGGGTAGGTTTGGTATATCGTGAGGGGCAAGTGGTTTCCTCTGATTCAATTTCGTGTGTGACTGGCACAACTTGCAAGCCAATACAAGACTTTTCATATCTGTTGACCAACACGGATAGTAAATACTTTCTTTGGCTAATATTTTGCAAGAAACCACTCATTGATGGAACTTGTGTAGTAAATTCAGAAATTCTGCTCTTAATATTTCCAGTAAAATTAAGCGCTTGTTATACAAAAGTACCTTTTTATGTAAAAAAAAATTATTTCTTATGTCCCAATACTTTTTTATTTCAGGGGGCGTATCTTTATGCTTTGGCCAACTAGCCATAATATAATATTTTATTTTTTGAAGAACTGGATCATTTTCTGTTGCTTCCTGTATTTTATGCGCAGTTTCAGGACGCGCGGCAATAATTAAAAACACTTTTGAACTTTAGTCTAAATATTCAGTATTAATTAAGTCCTTTATTGGTTTACGACTAAGAGTATCGGAAACTTGTAGTTGTTTTCCCGGTACATATACAAGAGTAAAACTATATTCTAATAAGCGTATCGTAAGCCTTTGATTTCTGGGCGACACTTCATCAAGAGGTTTTTTCAGCAAACCTAACAACGGTCAATGATCAGTCTCGATTTTAAAATTATTTTGCCCACACAAATAATAATTAAATCGTTGTTGTGTTGGTGTTAACGACACACTAGCAAATTCGATGGGGTGACTTTCTTGATTAATGACTGCTCCTAATTCGTAAGGGCTTGCATCCACGGACACAGTTACTTGCTTTTTTGGAGTAAAGTAAGATAACGCAGTTGTGGATGATACTAAATCCTTTAAACGATTAAATAAATTTTCTTCAAGGGTCGACCATTGCCATTCCGATTTTATGCTTAGTAGTTTTCGCAATGTATTAGTTTCTGTTGACAGATTAGGAATAAATTTAGCTAAATAAACGATCATTCCTAAAAACCGCTGCAACTCTTTTTTATTTTTAGGTGGTTCCATTTCACGAATCTAATTTTACGCTCATCCGGAGAATCGACATTTTTGTTTATTATGTGTCCCAGAAATCTCACTCCGTGGACACAAAATTTTGATTTCTCACGATTTAGTGTTAGACCACTACTTCTAATCCTTTCTATAACTATACTGCGATTTTGGTTATGTTCCTGTAAGGTTTTTCCGTAGACCAATACGTCATCAAAATATGTCACAACTCCGCTGATGCCTGCTAGAATTTCAAAGACACATATTTGAAACATTTCCGGAGCACAGGTTACCCCACACGATAGCCGTAAGTACCGGGATCTACGGTAGCTAGTTGTTATCGTGCATAACAAAGAGCTTTCGTAGGTCAAGGGTAACAGTACGCAGAAGATGTATCTAATAGGCTAAAAGACGTTGCATCTGCAAGTTGCGAGAATAGAATGTCTTGGGTAAGTTTTTCAAAAAATTCGCCTTTTATATGTCATCATTAGGTTTCTGAACAACGCAATTGGGTGTACTGAATCTGTCGGTTCTGATACCGGCACAATTAAATTTTCAGTCACCATTTGATCTAATTTTTCTTTAACCTTTGTTTCAAGGGTTAAAGAAATTTTCCCGCTGCGCTTACATATGGTATTGCATTTGCGAGTGTTATTGAAAATTTTTTTTGAATTTTTCCAATGCCACAAAACACTGATTTATTTGAATTCAAGATTTCGTCAATACTATTTTCGATTACCGCACAAACGTTCTTATTGCATTTATTCGGTATTATTCCTTAATCACGCAGTGCATCAAATCCTAAAATTGAGCAAGGATTGTTTGAATAAACTATATAAAACAATGATTTTATACATTTATCCTGGTGACGGCAGTCGAGATAGATCTTGCCTGCAACTTTTATTTTATGCCCGGCAAATGACATCAGCACTGACGAAATGCTTGAAAGTTTATCGTAAGGTATATAATTAACTGATTAAAGTCTGACGTATTTAAAGTATTGACCTGACTTCCAGTATCTACTTTTCGTTTCAAAATCACACCCGCAATTTTTACTTCTTCCACCCAGTCATTCACACCAATATTGAAAGTGGTGATTGTCCACTCAATTAAGTTCGACTCTCGCCCACTATGTACGGCATCTTCGCCGTAGTCAAACTTATCACCAGTGTTTTCGACAAGCTCATGCACATGAGTATCTTTACTGCACAATTTCCGATAGTGATCTTTGCGCCTACATAGACTACATGTTCTATTATAAGCTGGATACTTACCTTGCTCATGCTGCTGGCACTACATTTGATTTTCCAATGCTGCACCCGAAGGTACTACATTTGTAACAACCCGATTTTCAATCGCTTTGTTGAGCATAAATTTTATAATTATTTTTTATATAATGTTACGCTACTGCGTACCAATTCTTATAGTATTAATAGTTGACACAATTTAATTATCACTTGTATATTTCACGAATCGTGGTGGAATTATATGTACGTTTTACAAAGCCTGCATACACCGTGGTGGAATAACCTCATACAAGCGAATTCTTCTATATTTTAAAAAGCTTTCGTTATACACCTACGGTACCTGAGATCGCATAATATTTACAATACAATGTAGTGAGAGGGTTTAGTTTCTGGTATTTAAACATATGGTGCGGCCTATGGCCGCAGGACCGGACGAATTCATTGGGGTTTTGCAGGAATGTGGCTGCAGGAATGTGGTTGCAGATGTAAAGAAACAGCAATGATTCTTGGCTTTTTTTTTATGTGTGTCTTTGAGTGAAGACGTGTTTGAGTGTGCTTTGAACACGTAAGTACTTATTTTGATTGAAAGGACATTTATTTTTAATAATGCAAGTAACACTTTGATATAAATTTCCTTCTGATTCTACATCGATTTATTGAATTGTAACGAGTTAACCTGAGTATTAATTCTGAGTACCGGTGTACATACATTATCGGGCCTGTCAAATAATTGTTACTTCTTTATGAACAATGTTGCCCGCGAAGTTATTTTGTTGTTTTGTGTTATGAATATTTACAAATGGTTGGTTACAAAGACTTTTCATTGTTGTTTTTCTTTGTAAAAGTAAGAAATGGTTTAACACAAGATGTACAGCATTAATATATTTTTATAAATAACGTTTCGCTTTTATACTATACTTACAAATACTTTTGTAATATATTGCATCTGTGCACAATATTAATTTTATTAGTATAATTTTAAAATAGATTCTTGTACTTTTGTATTAAACGCTGATGCAGACATTTGATAAGGTGTGGTATTGCGTCTATTTGGAATTTTTAGTTCTGTTTTATCAATGAGCATAGTGGCTTGTAAAACAAGTAATCTGTAAACAATTAAAAATAGGATATGCAATCTTATTAGTGCTTTTGTTAAATTAATTAAAGGTAAAGTTAATCATAGTTAGGCTAAGGTTAGGTATACGTGACGACGTGCACGTCCCTAGATATCAATTAGGTTAGATAGAATTACGTTTATTTTATGTCGGAATAGTGGGCCCTGTAGGCCCTATTTCATTTCGAGTTCAAGACTGTTTATTTATTTGTGTATATATATGCTTTTCCGGACAGTCGATGGTATAATAAAATGTTATTTCTTTTTTCTAAACTATGAAGTTTATTTCATGATTACTTTTATTAGGTATCAGTGCCTTTCCGCTGATTGGCGCCCATGTTTATTATAAATTGTTAATATATGTATCGATGATTTTTATCCATATCGCATATTTGGTAAGTACAAGCAAGGGTTTAGTTAAGAGTTGAACCACGACCTACGCCGCTGAGTTTAGTCTGCCTGGCCTTAATTAACCGTCTTGACTGGTCTTTACAGGCCCTCGACGGACGGTTGATTAGGTAATTATTACACTAGCGCCTAACGCTTGGGGCTCGAATTTTGTATCGTTTTTACGTTGCTCAATTTTTCAAACATAATTGTACTGACGCAGACACTTTTGAATTGTTGTGCTGAAGCATTTGCTTTTACTTGCCAAGTTGAATGTACATTATAATTTTTTTGTGGAGTTAACATATGCGTGTATTTTGAATTTATTGAACTGATATTATTATTGAAAATGTTTATAGTAGAGTCTTTAAAAGCTGACGAGCTGAGTCACGAATTATTAATTCGAAATTCAGATCCTTCTGATAAAACTGTTGATGTTAAAAGAAAATTATTACGTTCCAAACTTGCATTAGAAAAATGGATGTTTCAATTTTTCTAACTACGAAAAAATTCAAATTAATCAAAAGACGAATTAAATTGTTTAGAACAAAAATTAATGAATTGGAATCCTTGCTTCATTCTTATAAAATTACTCCTAAGAAAATGAATATTTACGGTTGCATACCAGACTTTCACACGTCTATCGAAGGTTAACATACACAACCTTCAATGAAGAATATTCTTCATTTCATTCACAAATATTTTCTCGTTGTATTAAGTCTATTGAAATGTTAGAGCAAGTCCATGAAGAACAAGAATTTAATTCTAACTTTACGTATTTTTCTTTAGGTGTTAATCGCGACTCTACTCATGTTCCTACCGGAAAAGACCTACCTTCTACGTCCAACGTTGTCACCCACACTGAGCCTTCAGTTGGTATTTCAACTAAGGACCTTAGTACCTTAATTGACTCGCTTAATAGAACTCGTTCAGCGGTTCCGATTTATAAATGGGGTCTCCAGTTTACGGGTGATCCGAAAAATATTTCTGTTTTATCTTTCATTCAACGTTGCAATGAGCTTCAGGTTGCTCGGAAGGTTTCTTCTGAAGATTTATTCGAAGGAGCCATTGACCTATTTTCTGATTCGGCTTTGGCTTGGTTTAGAGCCACCCGTTCCTCTGTTCATTCCTGGGATGAATTAATTTACAAACTTAAACAAGACTTTCTCCCGAGGACTACAATGAAAATTTATTGGCCGACATAAAGGCGCGAAAACAAAAATTGAAGAGTCCCCTATTGTTTATATTTCTACCATGGTAAATTTATTTGCTCAATTGGATGAAGCTATTGCAAACTCCGAACAACTGAAAATTATTAAAAGAAATTTGCAATCTTTTTATGCCACTCAATTGGCTTTGATTGAGGTTACGGACATTTCGCACCTAATCTCTTTATGTAAAACCTTGAAGGTATTAAATTACGACATGCACCTGTCGAGGAGCTTCCAACAGATTGCCATTCAGTCCAAATCCTAGGGTCCTTGTTTCACCTACTACAAAAATATAGTAGCAAGAACTGATATTTCTAATTTCTCAAAACGAATACTGCCAAGTCTACTACAATTTGTTTCAACTGCAAAAATTAGGTCATTCATTTCATACCTGTGCCGAAAAGCGCGCATTATTTTGTTATTTGTGCGGACAACACGATGTTACTTCATTGGATTGTCCAAAATGCTCCCAGAAGTCAAAAACTAGTTTCGAAGAGTCATTTCGTTAGCCGATGTACCTCTTCACCAAAATTTGCGCTGGCTGACAAAAGATTTGGCCCGATTGGCTTCAAAAGTCAAAATTTTTACAAACTACTAAAATTTCTTCTAATTTCTATAATTCTGAAAGAGATTCCAGACCTCATATCGCTGTTAAAATTTTTAACGATAATTTAGTTGCTCTATTGGATTCTGGCGCAACGACCACGATATTAGGAAATCGGGAATATTTTTAATTGACAAATACGATTTAAAATTAAATCGTAACGATGAGTTTTCGTCACTCTCTACGGCTGATGGTACTTCACAGTCTATTCTTGGTAAGATTACTTTGCCACTTTGTGTTAATGGTCTCACTCATGAATTATCAATTTTGGTTTCTGATACAATTGAGAATGCCCTTACCCTTGGTGTAGATTTTTGAAAATTATTTGAAATTAAAGTAGATTTTTCTACAAAAGAATTTTTGCTTGTTCTTCTGAAATTGATACTTTTCATATGATTAAATGTGCTGATGAATTGGATGAAGGTCAAAATCCGAATTGAATCGTATTATTTCTTTATTTAACTTACTTGATCGTCCAGAATTGGGTCGAACTGATAAAGTCACTCATACTATTATTACTGGCGATGTTATTCCAATTAAACAACGTTATTATCCTTTATCACCTGCCATGCTAGCACATGCAAATAAAGAGATTGATGAGATGCTGGCTCAAGGCATTATTAGCCCGAGTTCTAGTCCTTGGAATTCGCCGATGCTGTTGGTTAAGAAGAAGTCGGGAGAATTTCGTGTTTGCTTTGATGCAAAAAAATTGAATTCTGTAACAAAAAAAGATGCGTATCCTCTTCCATTTTTAAATGACATACTTGATAGGTTTCGCAATGCCAGGTACTTAACCTCTATTGATTTAAAGAAAGCTTTTGGCAAATACCTTTAGACGCGGCGAGTAGAGAAAAGACTGCCTTTACAGTTCCTCGCCGAGGTTTATTCGAGTATAATGTAATGGCTATGGGTTTAACCAACGCGCCTAGTACACTTCAGCGGCTCATGGAGTCTATTTTTGGCCATTCCTTGTCGCAAAATGTTTTTGTTTATTTAGATGATATTATTGTCGTATCGAGTACTTTTAAAGAACATATTGAAATTTTAGAGGAAGTTTACAAAAGACTTAGAGATGCGAATTTTACCATTAATCTTTCAAAATGTGAATTTTGTAAACCCAAGTTATTATATTTGGGTTATGTTGTTGATAAAGACGGTCTTCATACCGATCCTTCTAAGATAGATGCTATAGTCAATTTTCCGCTACCTAAGACAGCCACAGAAATTAAACGTTTTACTGGAATGTGTTCGTGGTATCGTCGATTCATCAATGATTTTTCCACAATTTTGGCTCCGATTAATGACCTATTAAAAAGCAAAGGAAGTCTCAATCTATTACCTGGAATGAAGAAGCTCTTAAATCCTTTGCAAAATTAAAGCTTGTCTTGGCCAGGCTCCCATTTTGGCTAGCCCTGACTTTACTAAGCATTTCTACTTACAATGTGATGCGTCGAATTATGGTGTTGGAGTTGTGCTGACTCAAGGTGAGGGCGACAACGAAAAGGTAATTGCTTACGCATCTCGTGCTCTTAATAAGGCTGAGAAAATTACTCGGTGACAGAAAGGGAATTGTTAGCTGTCATTTTGGCATTCAGAAATTTAGGCCTTACATAGAAGGCACACACTTCAAGGTTATTACCGATCATCATTCTTTGATCTGGCTTAATAGCCTAAAAGATCCTTCAGGTCGATTAGCGCGTTGGAGCGTTAAGCTTCAGCAGTTTGATTATGAGGTGATTCATAGGAAAGGTAAACTACATGTTGTACCTGATGCTCTTTCCAGAGCTCCTGTTGAAATTAATTCTTTAAAATTTTCTTCTCATGATATCGATGACTGGTACAAAAAGATGCTATCAGAAATTTCTAATAAACCTGATTCTTATCCGGATTGGAGAGTTGAAGATGGAAAAATTTATAAATATATTTCTAATAATTTATCAATTGAATCAAATTTGGTGGAATGGAAACTAGTTGTTCCAAAGTCGAGTCGTAATGAGATTTTGCAAAAGTGTCACGATGACCCTACCTCGGCTTATTTAGGAGTTTTCAAAACTTTTTCAAAGATTAAAGAGTTATATTATTGGCCCAAAATGAAGTCGGACATTTCTAAATATATTCGCAATTGTAAAATTTGTTGTGAAAGCAAATCTGCTCAATTTAATCATTATGGATTTATGGGCCAGGAAAAGCAGATCTCTTTCCCATTTCAATGCCTTTCTATCGATTTAGTTGGTCCTTTTCCTCGTTCAAAACAAGGGAATACAGTTCTTTTAGTCATCAGTGATTGGTTTACCAAATTTACTCTAATCCACCCAATGCGCAATGCCTCTGCACAACGCATCTGTGAATATATTGAAAATTATGTGTTTTTGGTTTACGGGGTTCCACAAATTTGTATGGTGGATAATGGTCCCCAATTTAAAAGCGTTTTGTTTTCAAAATTAATGAATACTTATAACGTTCAATCCGTTTGGTTTAACGCAAATTACCATCCGCAGGTAAATTTTGTCGAAAGAGTAAATAAAGTTATTGGAACAGCCATCCGTAGTTATATTAAAGACAGTCATAAGGAATGGGATGTTGAAATCCATAAAATAGGACACGCCCTCCGAAACGCTGTTCACGAATCAACAAAATTTTCACCATCATTTTTGGCTTTTGGCCGTACCGTTCCTATTTCTGGAGATTTTTGGTCGGTTAAAGAATTTCAAAGAGGATGAGTTGTTTTAGAAAATCGAGAACAGTTAGTTCGAGACATGAATGAACTATCTCCAATTTTCGGGAGGTAAAAGAAATCTTCATTTGGCGTATGAGCGCAATACCCGTTCATATAATCTAAGACGAAGACCTTTGAAGTTTAATGTTGGTGATATTGTTTGGAGAAAGAATTTTGTTCTGTCGGATGCTACTAAATCATTTAATAAAAATTAGCTCCTAAATATTTGGAAGCTAAGATAATTGAGGTTGTTGGTACTACGACTTACCGCTTAGCGACGGTGGATGATAAACCGTTGGGTATTTTTCATGTTAAAGATTTAAAGCCACATTAAATATTTTCCCTATTACCTTTATTCCCAGTTCTCAGTTGTTAAGTTGAATTCAAGCTATTGGATTTAAGCCTTGTGCATTCACTAGTATTCACATTTTATTTCTGCCTTTGCTGGTGCAGAGGTTGTTGTGGACGTTGGTCCATACACTTATTTTTGGATTTCGCCTAGAAGTCTATTTTTTGTATATTTTGTGGGTTATTGGATTTGAGTTTTGTTGGTGTTGGAACTGATCACTCCATTCACTTTCGCTTATTCAAACTCTGTAGTTGCAGTTTGGACTGCGCATTTTATTTAATGGAAGCTTGGCTTCTAAAGTAGATATTTGCCGATTATTAAGTTTTAATACTTAGGAACTTAGCTTCAAGAGTTGGATTTGTAACTATTGTTTCGATAGTTGCTGGAGCTAATAGTTTTCAAGTTACCTTTAATCACTTAAATGTGTGAAACATTTTAACTTGTTGGAGGTTGTAGCAAGTCATTTTGTTTTAGAGTTTCGATAATCGGTGTTAGGTGTAGAATCTAATATTGACTTGGTGAATTTAACGTATTTCAAGTTCAAAATGTGTTTAGTATGGTTTCCTTACGTTGAGAGGTTGAAGGGTTGAAATTTCTTCCCGCAATTTCAACTTTTGTGGGGGTGTGTAACAACCTCGATTTTCAATCGCTTTGTTGAGCATAAATTTTATAATTATTTTTATATAATGTTACGCTACTGCGTACCAATTCTTATAGTATTAATAGTTGACACAATTTAATTATCACTTGTATATTTCACGAATCGTGGTGGAATTATATGTACGTTTTACAAAGCCTGCATACACCGTGGTGGAATAACCTCATACAAGCGAATTCTTCTATATTTTAAAAAGCTTTCGTTATACATCTACGGTACCTGAGATCGCATAATATTTACAATACAATGTAGTGAGAGGGTTTAGTTTCTGGTATTTAAACATATGGTGCGGCCTATGGCCGCAGGACCGGACGAATTCATTGGGGTTTTGCAGGAATGTGGCTGCAGGAATGTGGTTGCAGATGTAAAGAAACAGCAATGATTCTTGGCTTTTTTTTTATGTGTGTCTTTGAGTGAAGACGTGTTTGAGTGTGCTTTGAACACGTAAGTACTTATTTTGATTGAAAGGACATTTATTTTAATAATGCAAGTAACACTTTGATATAAATTTCCTTCTGATTCTACATCGATTTATTGAATTGTAACGAGTTAACCTGAGTATTAATTCTGAGTACCGGTGTACATACATTATCGGGCCTGTCAAATAATTGTTACTTCTTTATGAACAATGTTGCCCGCGAAGTTATTTTGTTGTTTTGTGTTATGAATATTTACAAATGGTTGGTTACAAAGACTTTTCATTGTTGTTTTCTTTGTAAAGTAAGAAATGGTTTAACACAAGATGTACAGCATTAATATATTTTTATAAATAACGTTTCGCTTTTATACTATACTTACAAATACTTTTGTAATATATTGCATCTGTGCACAATATTAATTTTATTAGTATAATTTTTAAAATAGATTCTTGTACTTTTGTATTAAACGCTGATGCAGACATTTGATAAGGTGTGGTATTGCGTCTATTTGGGAATTTTTAGTTCTGTTTTATCAATGAGCATAGTGGCTTGTAAAACAAGTAATCTGTAAACAATTAAAAATAGGATATGCAATCTTATTAGTGCTTTTGTTAAATTAATTAAAGGTAAAGTTAATCATAGTTAGGCTAAGGTTAGGTATACGTGACGACGTGCACGTCCCTAGATATCAATTAGGTTAGATAGAATTACGTTTATTTTATGTCGGAATAGTGGGCCCTGTAGGCCCTATTTCATTTCGAGTTCAAGACTGTTTATTTATTTGTGTATATATATGCTTTTCCGGACAGTCGATGGTATAATAAAATGTTATTTCTTTTTTTCTAAACTATGAAGTTTATTTCATGATTACTTTTATTAGGTATCAGTGCCTTTCCGCTGATTGGCGCCCATGTTTATTATAAATTGTTAATATATGTATCGATGATTTTTATCCATATCGCATATTTGGTAAGTACAAGCAAGGGTTTAGTTAAGAGTTGAACCACGACCTACGCCGCTGAGTTTAGTCTGCCTGGCCTTAATTAACCGTCTTGACTGGTCTTTACAGGCCCTCGACGGACGGTTGATTAGGTAATTATTACACATTGGCCAGGAAACGAGTTTTTTTTTACCTGGAAATTTTGAATTTTGCCGAACCCTTGCTGTTGCAAACAAAGTAGAGATATTTAACGTACGTGACAACACACACACGGGACCTCCATTTTATCTCTCATCCGAACGAGGGCGTATTTTTGTGAAAAATGCTTGCCTAACATTTTTCAAGCGGACCGTGTAGTCACATCATGCTACTGGTCGCAGTATTTACAGTTAGGATTACCTTTAGAGAAGCTCCTTTTGTCTCTAGATGTTTACCACGATCTTTAACATATCGTGAGGTGCTAGTGCTGGGCGATTCACCATTGCCTCCATCTCTACCAAAGCGTCTATAAACTGCATTTATTGACACTAAATCCTTGGCAATTTCTTTTTGCGTCGCTACACTACTTTCCATCGCACAACAGATATTTATTGCTGCGTTTAATTCTAGATTGGGATTTTGTAACGTTTTTCTTGAATACGAAGATCTTTTACACCTAACACTATTCGATCACGAACAAGAGTGCACTTTTCTTTAAACTCACGGATAGATGCTAGTTGCCTTAAAGCCGTAATAGATCGATCGATAGTTTCACATGTTACTTGCTCCCTTTAAAAAAATTTAAAATGTTTATATACTAGGTTTTTTGTAAGATTGCAATACTTATCAAATTTGTTTACAATTGTCTGTAATTGTTGCGAATTCTCGTCCATTTCGTATTCAAATGTATTAAAGATTTTTGTCCCTTCATCGCCAAGTAATTTTAGTAGTATAGCTATTTTAACACCATGCTCTTTTTATTTTTTCCACTTGCGATTAGATAAAGTTCAAATTTCTGTTTCTAGAGTTTCCAATTGCTAGCTATATCACCGTTAAAATTTAATTGCTCGGGAACTCTATTTTGTTCCGACGTTTTAATAACAAAGCGATTGTTTTTCACCGAATATGGTATAAACAATAATTTAACAAAATGTCGTAATATTATTTTTTATAACGAAAATTCACACATAACAACCATGTGTTTGATTATTTGTTATAAACACCTAAGCTCTAGCGCACTTTACCGCTGCCACCATGTGGTATTTCGGTTACATGTAATCCTATAGCTCCATTAATAGGGTATACAGGCTAGTAGAGAAGAGTCGTACGTTTATTTTTACAACAAATAATAATCGAGACACATCAGCTATAAATTTATAATATTAGAAGTGTTCCGACAAGTTCACGTGTAAAACACTAAACGTCAACTGATTGTATTTTAAACATAATATGATTAATGATAGTAATTATTATTAGCAGAGGTCAAGCAATCAATTCTTTGAAACAAGATATATGACTAATATATTGCAGTTAAGAACTTCAACGTTACTCGTAAAACTAACTTAAAGCATTCAACTTCGCTTTAAATCTTACATGTTACTTAGCTTTAGAGAGAATCAAACGCGAATTAATGATTGACTACTTTTAATCAAGTTCTGTCTTATGTATAAAAATCATTTCTATACGTCATCGTTCGGGAGCCTTCCTGATTCATTTGGAACACCACACACCCTGGTGATGCATTATTTCCGCGAATTTCGCGGTTTTAATTATCTAATTAGTGTCAAACCACCGCGACCGATATGATATACGAACATCGCACTTGTCTAATGCACGTTCAAGTGCTGTTTCCCTCTTTCTTATTGTGACACGGAAAACTATAAATTATTCTGATCTATTTTATGGCATTTTTAATCGTCGCGTTCTTAGAATCGGAGCATTCATTTATTTAATGGTTTTTAAAAGCATTTATAGTAAAGATTTGTTTTTATTAATTATGAAGTATCTACAATTTAGGCTCCATTCAAACTCTTAAAATGAATTTAATTGCTATATCTACAAACATACTTAATAAGGACTTGTTCGTTTTCTACAAATGCAATAAGATTTGTATGGATTTGTATGCTTAACAATTGTGAATGCAAAATGATCTGCTTCTATGGTAAAAGAAAAACGTTTTAACGCATCTATACGCCAGGAAAATTTATCTAGTATTTTTAATTAATGAAGACTTGGTAGATAAGTGTAGTAAAAACATGTTTTAGCAAATATTTTATACACGGAAGTCAATCACATAATTGATTAAAGCTCGCAGTTATAATCTTAATAATTGTAAATGCCATGAATTGCTTTGCATTTATTTAAAACTCTTACAATGAAGTTTAATGCTATATATACAAGAAAATATCGTTTGGTTCGAACGTGTATGAATGTAATGGCTCTTTATTTATATCTTAGAATGAAGCTGGTTTTTATTAAGTATAGAATAGTTATTTGTACAAGGTATTTTATACAGCTGACAAGAATTGATTTAAAATTGCGACTTTTAAGTTTATAACCTTTTCACACTGTAACAAATGTAATACACGGGAAGTGTTTTGATTTGTATTTTAATTGCTTTGTATTTACAATACGTTCATATTTATATAGCGTGGAGAAGTTAAATATTTGGAAATTTCAATTTTCTTTCGTTTACTTCTCTTTCGAGGGTTTTTATTTATAGAATTTGGGTTTATATGACCTACCGCGACCTCTTTATCACATCAATATATTGATTTAATTCTCTCTTAAACAATAACGAGACTTTTACAGCATCTTTTTTGGGCTCGCTGTATCTTTACAAGTTATTCTTCTTGCACTAGAGAAGGTTCTTTCCGATTGCACTTACGATGCCTGTATCAGAAATAACTAGCGCAAAACTTCACTTAATATTAGAAAAATGTATTTTTGTTTCCCTCACCATTTTAATGGGTTGAAAAGCTCACAGGTTTCATTCGTAAAAAACGGCTCGCCAGATGGACTTTCCGCGCTACTGTACTATTGACTTTCTCTTTTAATTTTAATCTCTTTTTCAGTGGTTTTTATCTTTGCTTCTCTTACAATGAATGCACTGCTTGGTTGTCAAATTGACAAGCGATAAAGGGAATTTTGCAAATGGATCATCCTTTCTTCGTTTTGCAACTTAGGTAGGAATCTAAAAAAAACTCAATTAATGTGCTTATTAAACAAAATAGGTTTCCTCGATTACTTCACTATTTACTAAAGTCGTACCATAACAACAGATTTTCGAAAGCCTATTCTAAACTAATACATGTTCTACAGGGTATTTCAATTGAAACTGTACACATACATTTATGAAAAAAATACTTCATCTTGACGCTTTTATTTTTGTAGTGTAATTTTTAATTTTGTGTAAAAAATTCAACTTTTGATAAACGTTATCCAATTGGATTCGATATTTCAAAGTATCTATACCAACTAAAATATAAATTTATAGAACATTGAATTCAGATTACAGTCATTGTTTCAAATCTACGCTGGACCTTTTTCGATTACCTTTGTTTATATTTTATTGAAACCTGTAAATGAAAATTTAAATTTTATTTTATTTGAGAAAAAAAAATACTTCATTGGGTAACACCCTTATTACTTTTGATTGTCCGACACAAGGTATTGAAAGTTAGTAAATTTTAATTCTTCTAACTACTTATTTTGGATTACAAATGGCGATCTCGGTGTATTTACTAGTAGCTTCCTTTTCAGGTGCACTACATGTGATTTTTTCCAATGCTCCACCCGAAGCTACTACATTGGCCAGTAAGCGAGTTTTTTTACTAGTAAAATTTGAAATTTTGCAGAACCCTTGCTGTTCCAAGCAAGGTAGGGATCTTTAACGTACGTGACAACACTCACACACGGGACCTCCATTTTACCTCTTATCCGAACGAGGGTGTATTTGTGTGAAAAATGCTCGCATAACATTTTCAAGCGGACCGTGTCCGGATCCGACCTTTTCGGGTGTAGTCGTTCTTAGTGGGAATTGTTATTGAGTGTTCTCAGGGTATTTGTTTTGTTGTCCTAAGCATAATGGCTACTTTTTCTGTTCTTGTACATTGTAGGTGTATTAGAGGTTGCGGCGCCCTCCTCTTCCCCGTACACTTGTTAGTTAACCACGTATACAACAAACCTACGACCACTTTCGTCCCATCTGCAGGGGCCTTGAACGAGCTGTGCCGTGGTTGCACTTTCCCTTCCTCTGATGCCGTTTACCATCTGTCACCTAGGCTCTTTCTTCTGGTAGGTAATATGCCTTTGACCTACTAGAGCAAATGATAAATAAAGTCGTTTTAGTTCCACTTTTAATTTCCCAGGTAAAATATTAATGAAATCATTACAGCGCCTAAATCCTAGGGAAATAATTCTGTTGCTTTTAAACTTTCTATTATTCTACTTGAATTAAGGTGATTTTTGACAATGGTGTGAAGCAACCGAGCAATTTTGCTTTGTAAACTGCAGCGAGGATACTGTCGGTGCGATTTTAATATTTAACCTTGCCACCTAAATTTACGAAGGTTGAAAGTACCCGTATTGGCTGACCGTATCACTCTGATGGCATTTGGGTATAAACATGGTAACATTATTCCCAGGTTGGTAATAGCGTAGTCACTGTAAGGTCGTGTGTCTTTGATGCCCATCAATAAACAGAATCACTGGTTTTTCTATTTGATAGGTTTTCCAGCAAAAAATTAAATACATTTCCAATATGTTAAAAAAAAGACGGTTTCATTCATCCATACTCAAAATATACCGTTCCTCATTCAGAATCATGCAGGTACTTTATAACTTTTTTGCAATTCTGCTTATGATCATGGGTGGTATAACACTTTCACTAGCTGCAACAGTAAACATTATGGTCATTACGGATTTGGCTGGTCCTAGATCCATATCATGTTTTGTGGTTCCTCGATAAGGTATCACTTTCTTGCTTTTAGGACACAAGATAGTGTCTTATCGCCATCTAATACTATATCTTTGTTTCGTATAAATTTTCGTACTCATTTTTAACTAATTTTCAATTGCTCTAAATCACTTTCGCATATCATTTGTACTAATACTCGTGCTTGAGTGGATCATAGTTTCCGATGTTCTTCAAGGAAGCTGAGTATGTCTTTTGATAAATACTCAGTATTATCCTTTGCAGGGCAGTCGGCACAAAAACACGTCTTTCGATTCAATGTTTTAATATAGTTTTGAACACTTTTAAGTAAATCTTCAACTCTACGAAGAAATCCTCTTTATCGAGACTTGATGATTCATAACCTGTAAATAACAACTGTTAATTGATGTAGATTTTAATTTACTTAACAGGAACTATTCTTCTCCTTTTGAAAGATAAATTAAAAGACCATATCGGGGCCTTGTAAATTTTTTACTTATTTGAAACTTTGCAGTTTTAGTATTGGAGTTTAACTTTCTACTGCTACAAATTGCAGAGATAACAGTATTTTCATCTTAACATAGAATTATAATATTATCACCATACCGCAACACAATTTCCTATAAAACCACATTCCGACAATAACGCAAAGACATTATCATGTCTTCTTAATACAGCATTTTTGTACATCTGATTTTATAGGCATTTGGAAATGTTACTATCAGTAGTTTGAAGAGTATTTTTGAAAACAATGATTCCTAACCTCTTGGTGCAGTATTGGAAAAGCATTTATGCCTTTAAAATTTATTAAATCAAGGAATGACAAGAAATACTATTTCCTTTTGCCATTCAAGTCGTGATTAATTTCCATTCAGGAAAGCAATTTACTGAAAATCTTGACAACTCCGTGCTTGAAAGCTCAGAAATTATATTTATCGTTTTTAAATTAGGTCACTCATAATTACGAAACATACTATTTGATTATTGATCTCAACAATGAAGTCACTTTCAGTAAATAATTTTTTCAGGACTTTATGAATAGCAAGGGGAAGTTTAATTTCGTGATGCTTTTATTTAAAAATACGCTAGGGTTGTATCGGTATTTCAATTTCGTTTAAATATGAGAATGAGAACGTAGAGATGAAAATATGAAATAAAAGTTGTATATTTATGTCACATCCGTATTTATTTCCGCAGATGCTTTTTATAAAAACAATCAAAGAACCTCTTGAATTACGAGAACGCTGCTTTGTGCTTTCAGATTCGTATGTTCAGCTAGTTCTATATTTACTTTGATAAAGTGGACACCCTTTGTTACGTGTTTCAGACATTTCTTCTAAATTATCTATCTGTATTGTCCAGTTCTTTGACGACGCTTTTGATGCCACTAACTTAAGCTTGAAAAAATTTAACCTATCGTGTTTTTTCGACAGTTCCTGCGCGTTTATAAATAAAAAACTTTCAGGTCAGTGCTGCGTCATTATCGTTAATTTGCTAATAACAATGCTTGACACACGATTTTTCTCTTGTCGAAAATGAAAGATTATGTATGAGCATTGTAACATATTTAGAAAAGAAATTTACACGTATTTTATAAAATAGATAAATGTTCGAGAACTCTACACAATTGCAGTTCTATACTTTGCACTGGTAGCCTCACCTCAGGGAGAGTTCAATCGTAACAGTTTCTGTCGTGCGTATATAAACATTTTTTTATTAATTGATTGTTCTTAACTACCTTCACGGATCCTGTATACTTTTATAAGGTTATTGATCAAAACGTGAAACATCTGTCCGTTTC
Source organism: Platerodrilus igneus (assembly GCA_036346225.1). NCBI lineage: Eukaryota > Metazoa > Arthropoda > Insecta > Coleoptera > Lycidae > Platerodrilus > Platerodrilus igneus. The sequence continues at coordinate 4,902,593 of JARFIW010000131.1, read as the reverse complement.
ATATACAATTATTTGAATTGATTTTGATTTTAAACAAAATGTAAAGTACTTATAAATTAGGTCTTACTCAAATGACTGTTTATCCGGGTATTGTGAATTTGAAACCATACACAATTCACCCACCTGTTTTTCTTATCATGTGCTGCTGCAGGGCTCTCGTATCTTTACATGTAACTTAAAATAAGTTATACTGTTTTGTATTGTTATTCCTATATATAAATAAAAACCTCAATTTCTTATTATTATTTATTACGTCAAGAAAATTTCTTAATTTTCTTGTTCAAATCCCGTATCTCAATCACAGTTATTCCAAAATGCAGTGGTTTCCTTTACAAGGTCACGTAATAATCCAACTTCCTTTTTACCTATTCAACTACGAGTACTAATACAACTGGCAAATATTATTAAATTGGTTTTACTTTCCTTAAAGTTTTGTGTAGTCTCTGGCTCTCCTAGTCTAAAAGCGTAGGGATAAAATAATCGTTAACAAGGAAAGACAAACAAACAGTGACCTTGAAAATGGAGCAGTTTAGAGGTACTACCCCGTGAAAAGGAGAGATTGTGCAATAACCCTGGGGTATTAAAACTTATAAAACCGCTCGGATAATAATAAGGGTGGATCTAATTTTTACTATTACTGTTGGTACGCGCTTTCGTACTTTTAGAGCGTATTGAATCGAATTTGCACAGTTTACAAAAAAGTTAGCCAGTAAAAATTATATTAATTAAATTTTAACGAAACTGTGTTATTAATAATCTTTAGTTTCGTAGCTAAACGTGGATTTGATCAAATTAGGATAGATTATAATTCTACTTTATGTTTGTTGTTGCTATTAACTGTCTTAAAAATCATGTGTTGTAATATAGGTTAGATATAAGGAGTCGAGTTCTACTCTCTGCTTATGTTACAATTAGTAGGAGGTAAGGAGTTGTAATCGAGGCTGCATCAATCTCTAGTAACAGTAAGAACCGCTCAAGTAGGTACTCGAGACATCCACTTTTCGAGTGGGCTTATTTGAATTTAGGTTTTATCTGGGTGAGTTGGCGCTCAAAGACTTTATATACACAAGGAGTTCAACGATCTTGCAAGATACGTGTGTGGATATCTAATACAAGAATTATAATTTGTGTAGCCCGCAACGTATTTTTTTTTGTCGAGATTTATAAATACGTAGATTTGTTGCTCTACTACACTTAGTGTACCAACTGTTTAATTCAGTGGTTAGTTTCTTAATATTGATTACTATTCAAGCATTCGCGGTATTAGCCAATCAAAAGTCGAATATTATTTAAAATAAATAATAGAGGCACATGCTTTATCGATTGGTTGTTTGAACTTCATTCAATTGACAAGTAAAGAAACATTATTTCGTTAGTTCGTCAAATCGAACAACATTCGCTTTCGGTTCTTAAAACAAGAAGATGGGTTTTGGAAGGGAAAGTGTGCAATATGCGTATTGTCATTTTAGATTTGCACGTTTAGATGTGAAGGTGCCATATATACAAGCTTTCTCTGTCAACGCATTTTTTTTGTGGATGGTTTTAAGAAGATTATGTGCCACGAGGTCAGTTTCACCTAGACACATAAGGCATCCTGATTTATGTCGTTTCAGTTTATTGGTTTGTGGATGACGAAAAATAAATTCATTTAGCAAGTTATCTTCAAAGGGTATAGGAAAACAGCAGCAGGATTCAATTCCTTGGTAATTTGCTGTTCCGGAAAATTTCTGTCCAAGACCTTATATTTTCCTTCTTTCAATTACTAGCTCGATTTGAAATAATCATTTGGGCTTTGTATAAAAGTCTAAGTTATTATTTCATCTTATTCACTGTAATACGATAGTATTTATCAACTTACCTTGTGTAAAAAAACTACCTAATACATATATATATATATATATATATATATATATATTGCTATGTACTCTCTACTCAATTATTCGTTCCCCATCGTTTGGGCGGCCATATAAATTATGCTATGAATAAACTGGAACTCTCTCTCGTGAACCGACCTTGTGTTGACCAATAACAAAACTTGATGTGATAACGCCTTACTCGATATCAATGGCGTATTCAACTTATAGCTCCTCCTCTTCGTTTAAATTATCAAACTACACTCCCATAAATTTTATAATTCGGCCTCGACTAGCTTTTATTTTGAATTACAAAATGAAGTTAGTTAATTCCATATAATAGAAACAAATATTATGTAAGGTTTTGAAAATTATTAAAATACACTTTTCAATCAATTAATAATGTAAATCTTATTTTATCTCAAAATCATATGCTTTTCAATCAATCACCAAAAACCTATTGTTTTTATAAAAAAGAAGCCTGGAACGTTCAAAACCAGTTTATCATATTACGTACTTTCTACGTATGCAAGTTTGTTGTCGACTCAGTCACACTAATTTATATTAATTAAGCAAATTCAATATTCAATATTTAAATTCAAATAGAAAAAAAATGTCTTAAAACTAAAAGATCTAACCTGGTCTGTTTACTTCGTTATTTACTTCTCGCAACCCAGATTATCGACGCATCCATTATCAACTAGAATTTTCCATGCATTATACTATCCATTTGGATCAAAATTATTCTCCACCAATTCAGAATTATTATATACCCATTCGAAATATCGTCTATCCACACCCTTGTATTATTGCATTTAAATTATTGTCATCACCCTCTGGATTATTATTATTAAACTTAGACTTATGCACCTCAAACTTAGATTTCTTATTGCCAGATTTAGATTTATCACATCTGCCTCGAATTATTGTCGTCGCACTTAGACTTATGACTTTTTCTCACCAGCCTCAGAATTGGAATTTATTCTCACCAAACTCAGAATATCATTTAAATTATTATGGTACTTGAATTATTATCGTCAAACTTGGAATCATTATCTCCTTCGAATTATTGTCGTCGCACTTAGAACATTTTCATCCGCCTCCAACTTAGAGCCCTATTATTATTATATTTTAGTTTAAATAAATTCCCCAAAATCTACTTACGTTTAATCGGCAATAGAAATTTTTATCTTCGTCGCACTATCTGTCACTTAAACAATTTTCACTTTTGAATATTATTCTTACGCATTACTTTTCGGTTCAAAGTGACGCACCTCGGCCTTTGTTGAGTTGAGAACTGAGCTCGTTATAATTGTCGCTGTTAATATATGATTGATATCCCACTTCGTTTGTGGACATGGCTTACAAGCCCGTCGCTAATCTTAACCAATCAAGTCTTTCCATTTTCTACACTAAAAGTAGTTTTCTGATGTAACATTCTCGTCCTCTCAAGTAATTGTTGTTTGCTTGCAGCTGCTTCGTTATCAGCCCATGCGGTGTTTTGAGAAATATTATCGCTTTTCCATATTATACACAAATATCTGATGCAATTTGACTTTCAATTTTCATATATGCTTATTTATTTACGCATTTTTAATCACCTTTACTTATCAAAATTGTTAATTGTTTGTACGCACTTACACTACACTTCTATACGTTTCATTTCTTATCTCCGTATTATCAAACTGATTGGAATTCTTTTGAATGCGTGTTTAATTATATTTATTATGCTTGCTTATAAATACGCGTGCTTCTACTGAAAATATCGTTATTTGCATTACCTAAATTAACTAAAATACTATTAACCGGGTGTTAAACATTCGCTATTTACCTAATGCATGAATTACTTACTTCTTTGCTAACTATGCGTTTTATTGTTACTATTTGCGTCGCTTAAAACTACTTATACTCTGTATACAAGACGTTGACTGCTTACTATTTACAAACTATCCTAATTACTCAATTTTCTCCTCAATAAATGCAGTTTTCTGCTTCCTATTATGATTTCTAATTCCTGCACGACCTTTGCTATAAAATACACCCTTAAACAACCCCTTATCACAGCAATATATATATATATTTTAGGTATTTAATTATACAAAGTAGTTGATACATACTATCGTATTACAGTGAATAAGACGAAATAATAACTTAGACTTTTTATGCAAAGGCCAAACAATTATTTCAAATCGAGCTAGTAATTGAAAGATGGAAAATATAAGGTTTTGGATAGAACTTGAACCTGTATCCTGTTTTTGCCGAAACCATGCGTTTACCAATTACGCCACCGAGACCGATGACGACAATTGGGAAATTTACAAATTTAAATCGTGTGCACAGCTATACATAAACCTAACTTGCAATTACATTTGGAATTTTTGTCAATCATATCTGACATTGTCCTAATTTTGAGCGTAGCTTCCTGTCTATAACTGACGTAAGTCAAAAACTTGACAATGTCAGTAAAAGAACCGGACAGGAAAGAGATAGATGCCTTTGAAATATGGTGCTACAGACGTATGATGAAGATATCATGGACAGACAAAGTTAAGAACAAAAAGGTTCTAGAAATAGTAAGGGAACAACGAAATATGTGGAAAATAGTAAAAAATAAAAGAGATGGCATAATAGGTCACTTACCAAGGCATAAGGGAATAGTGCAGGATATATTAGAAGCAAAGATAGAAAAAATAGAGGTAGACCTAGGTTAGACTATTGCACATAGATAGTCAAAGATGTAGGCTGTAGAATTTTCAGGGAAATGTGTAGGTTAGCTCAGAATAGCAACTAATGAAGGTACGCGTTCAACCAGTTCCAAGACCAAAAACCTTATGACGAAAAACGAAATAATTGTACTTAATCCTGATGATTATTATAAGCAACTACAAGTGTTGATTTTGCAATATTCTTAACTAAAGTTAATTGTGTAAAAGAATTTACTGGAGAATAACTAAATCGGTAAATGTTTGTGTTGGGAATCTTGGTAGCCGCAGGCTGCTTATCCCTTTTCACATACCACTAAATATCGGTGAAATAGGGCATATATTTACAAAACAATAGAAGGGGAACCGAGCTGTATCTAGGCTGTATGAATATCAGAGAACTATGTAGACGAGCACAGAAAAGAAATGAGTGTAGGTACGCGTCTAACCTGTTCAAAGAAGGAAGAACCTAATAACTAAAGACTAATTGCATTTGAACCTGATGAGTACTAGAAACAAATACAGGTGTTGGATTTGCAATATTTTTAACTAATCCTGATTGTGCGAAAGCATTTGTTGAAAACTATTAATTCGGCCAATGTTCTCGAGTTAGGGGATCTTGGTAGCCAAAGGTTGCGCGTTCAACCAGTTCTAAGACGGAAAACCTAATAACGAAAAAACAATTGCACTTAAATTTTATGATTATTATAAACAACTACAGGTGTTCGTTTTGCAATATTTTTAACTAATCTTGATTGTGCGAAAGGATTTATTAAAAAACTATTACTTTGGTAAATACTCAAGTGTTGGGGAATCTTGGTAAGAACAGGCTGCTTAACCCCCTTTACATACCACTGAATATCGGAAATAAATTATATATTTACAAAACAATAAAAAAGGAACCTAATTGTATCTAACAAGAAAGAGCGGAGGCTATGTTCAAAGACAACAAACATAGAAATAAGGACAAAAGTGTTGGAAGCATATGTGTGGAGCACAGCACTGTACGTCTATTAAATAGGGGCAGTAGGAGAAGTAGACAGGAAATGGAAGAAGCCTCTTGGAATACTATGCTTCGGATGTATGATGATGATAGTATGGACATATATAGTTAATAAGAAAGAGGTTATAGAAATAGTAGGGGAATAAAGATATCTATGAAAAACAAAAAAAAAAAGACATAAAAGGACAGGATACGTTCTAAGGCATTTTTGAGGAATAGCTCGGGCTATATTACAAGCAGATATAGAAAAAAAAAGGTAAATGTAGACCTAGGTCAGACTATTTCACGCAGATAGTAAAAAATGTAGACTGTGGGAATTATAGAAAATATATATATATATATATATATATATATATATATATATATATATATCATCATTAAATCTTCAGTCCTTGAACTGATTAGACGCGTACCTCCATCGTTTCCTATTCTGAGCTAACCTACACATTTTCCTTTATAATCAAAATTTATACAAATTAAGCAAAATTCTTCAAAATAACAACTACCCCAAATCACTCGTCAATAAACTTCTATTCAGTCATTGCAATGAATCTATAGATTCAATTACTGAAACTGATGTAAATACAAATAGACATGATTCTTCATACAAACCTCTTTCTTTAACAACTAACACCTAAATTATGCAACATCTTTAATAAATTTAATATCAAAATAGCGAATAAAAATATTTTATCAATTGGAAAAATCTTTTCAAAAATCAAAGATTTATCAGAGGCTCTTAGTAAAAGACATGTTATATATAAAATTAATTGTATTGATTGCAATCAAAGTTACATAGGCCAAACGTCACAAAATTTAAAACAACGTGTTACCCAACACAAAAGTGATGTTAGGGTAAAGCCTAATGCATGTTCCTTATCAATGCACATCATAAATAAAGACCATCATGTAGATTTCCAAAATGTCAAAATTATTGATAGAGATAAAAACGAAAATAAAAGAAAATTTTTAGAAATGTGTTATATTTACAAAACCCCATATACAATGAATAAGATGACGGATGTTGATGACCTAAGCTCTATCTATACATACCTTCTATATTATGAATATATAAATAAAAAATTTAGCACAAAAAAGAAAAATGATCAATTATAGGTTGTTTGTTTTATTACCACAATTAAATTTAAGTTATATATACAAAGGTTATTGAAACATTAATGATATGTTTGAATATTTGAATATATTAATATTTACTAAGATATATGTATGTGTAGATGTATGTATACATATTGCTGACGGTTGTATATTTATCAATACATACAGGATGATGTACATGCATACAACTATGATATAAAAAATAACAAAAAAGAACATCTTAATATATACAAAGTAATTTTAGTATATGTTTCAACAACCTTTTACATTTTTTTATTTTTATTTATATATCTGATGCCATTACATATATTTTAAACCTCAATTTAGTAAGTACATCTTAAATGTAATTATTTATTGTTAATGCGTTTGTATATTTTATAGTACCTTTGAAGAAGAATATAAACATATTCGAAAATTTAGGTAATAAAAAAGAGTCTTATTAATCATCCAGCAGACCTAAAACCCACTACTTATATTATATATATATATATATATATATATATATATATACAGTGTGTCTACTTAAGTTGGCGGCATATGGAAAACTTTTTTATTTTTAGTTTTAGGAGAAAAAGCCACTCTTTATAAAAAGTTCTTGGTTCGGCGACTTATGGTTAATTTATAAGTGCCTAGTTCGCGCCAAAAGTATCGTTGTGTATTCGAAATAAACACTGATAGTACGCGATAAATAGAACCAAATTTATATTGTAACGAACACCTGGTTCGCAAGAGTGCATTAATATAGAAAACGTGGATCGTGTGTGACCGCAGAGTACTCAGGAAGTGCCTAAACATTTGTTTTACCGCTCATAAATATAACATAAACCGCAACTGTGTGTTAACCGTGGATTCTGCGGGCTGAAATCACCTATAGCACTGAAAGCCAAGAAATTCTGGTGAGTTTTTGACTTTTGTTTATATAAATTTGTGCACTTAATTAACATTAAACATTTATACTGTAACTTGTACAAGACAGCCAGATTACAACCGCCTTATCGCTTTCCAATTTAGTCCCGCAATATTGTATCCTGATAATTTCTTTACACTAAATTGTTTAATCCACCGCTTACTTAATTAATTACGTGGAGGAAGTTACGCCCCTCCATTAAATTGGTCCTTAGAGCTCGAATATCCCAGCAAAAAAGAAAAATTAGTTTACTAGTGCTTGCAGTTAAATTTTGAACTCTCTTTTCCTATATTATTAAAAATGGAAGATAAGATAAAAATGTTACACAAGAAGAAGGAGAGTGTATTTCAGCGGCTTACAGCATTATATGATTGTTCAAAAAATATTTCTTCATTTGAGTCACGAGCAAATGAAAATTTTATGGCAGATAGCGAAACGATAGATGAATTAAGGTCAAGGTTTGAATCTATTGTGGATAAGATAAATGAATACCAATTATTATTGAAACCGGAATTTCAACCTGATTATCAAAGTTTAAATGCATTTGAGGAAATGTGTAGTAGAATCAAACGCGCGCGTAATAATATAATTCATTTTAAACTACCGCATCAAGGGGCTACTAGTGCTACCCCTAAAATTTCGATTCCCTTACCGCATATAGAAATCCCATATTTTAACGGTGAAATCTTAAAATGAGATGTATTTTACCAGTCTTTTAAGACTAATATTCACCTAAACCCTCAACTTACTGATGGTCAGAGGTACAATACCTTATGGGTAAATTAAAGATTCCGCCCTGCAGATAACTGCAGGTATAGTTCCTGTGCTGAAACTTACAGTATATTGTGGGATAGCTTGGTAAAAAAGTACCAGGATAAAAGTACGCTAGGTGCACACTATTTAAATAATATTTTTGAATTAAAAAATTGTCCACGATCCGCTAACAATTTAAATACATTTATTGAAATAATATTCTGCGTCTATTGCAGCGCTGTTACAGGTGGGAATTACCGACCTGCAAGATTTTATATTTTTGCATTGGGGTTTAAAGAAACTAGATGCAGAAACCGCACAAGCGTTTGAATTGTCCGTTCGAAATACGGCAATTCCTTCTTATAAAACGCTGATAAGTTTTATTCAAGATCAAGTTAAAATTTTAGAACGTTCAAATGATAATACGAAGTCATATAACTATAATCATAAACCGCAACCGCTCGCATTTAAGACTAAAGCATTTGTTTCCAGTTCGCCTTTGTGCATATTGTGTAAAAAAGATAATCATTTTAAAATATACCAATGTCCGCAGTTTAAAAATATGAATTCACCGAAAGACAGATTTGAAATTATTAAATCAAAAAATGGATGCGTTAATTGTTTAAGCGTAACTCATACTCTTTCTTCGTGTAATTCAAGGCATTTTTGTAATTATTGTCAAAATAGGCATCATAGTTTACTTTGTTTTAAGAAGAAATCGGACAAAAATGTCCATTCTAATACTCGTGATTTATCACAAGGAACGCCCGTAAGTTCTCTTGCCAAGAATAATAATAATATTCCAAATTCCGCTATCTCACCCGGTACAAGTTCTCAGGTAGAACCTGCTATTACTGTAGCATTTAATTCTGAATCAAGGTCTAATCCTATAATATTATTAGCTACCGCACAAATATATGCAACTGGTTCTGACGGCAAACGCAAAATTATTCGTTGTTTGCTGGATAACGGTTCACAAAACAATTTAATAACTGTAGAGGGTTGTAAATTACTCAACTTGTCTATAGAACCCCTTTACAATTCATTCATAAAAGGTATTGGTTCAACTCAAAGACCAATACGAGGCTACGCTTATCTTAATATTGAATCACGTGTGTATAATCACAAATATTATATACAAGTACTAGTAGTTGACACTATTACAGATAAATTGCCAGCATATTTTATTGGTAACTGTAATATGCAATTTCTTAACAATGTTCCGCTTGCAGACCTTTCATGAAATATTCCTGGAGGCATAGAGCTAGTAATTGGGGCACAATTATTTCCATATATCTACTTAGGTAACCGCATTGATTGTGGTCCCGCTACACCGCCCGCTGTATTTGCTCTGCACTTGATTATGAAACCGCTATTAAACTGGCTCAGGAACTTATTACTTTATTTAAGTCCGGAGGTTTTGATTTAATTAAATGGGTTTCAAATTCACCCGAGTTATTGGCTAGTTTTCCAGACTCCCACCGCGCTTCCGTAAGTTTTTCTTACGATGGTAACTTAAAAATTCTAGGACTTTCATGGTTGCCGTCGCTCGATTTATTTAAGATCACCATTTCTGATACTGAGGGTAAATGTACGAAACGTACAATTTTGTCTTTTATCGCCCGCTTATTTGATGTACTTGGTTTAATTTCGCCTACAATTTTATATGCGAAATTGCTTATTAAAGAATTGTGGAACATTAAAATTGATTGGGATGTTATCCCTCCAGACGTGATTGTCCAACGCTTTAAATTACTACGCCAGGAAGTTCATTTACTTTCACAATTAAATATTCCACGCCATGTTGGTGTTCTAAAAAATTCTGTTGTGAATCTCGTAGCATTCTCTGACGCTAGTTTAAACGCCTATGGTTGTGTTATTTACATGCATACTACGGATTCTCTCGGAAATATTAAAGTTCGATTGCTTTGTTCAAAATCAAAGGTATCACCGGTTAAAATAATTACTTTAGGCCGGCTAGAATTGTGCGCAATTGTTTTAATGTCTAATCTTATTAAAGAGTTTATGATACTTATATTGATCAAATACCTATTACAGGTATCTACGCATTTTCGGACTCCACTATAGCATTATCGTGGATCCATTCTTCACCGCATAAATGGTCAATATTTGTAAGTAACCGCATAGCACAATGTCATGAAAATTTACATCCTTGTCATTTTTATCATATTTCTGGAAAAGAAAATCCTAGCGACAGTTTGTCGCGAGGCATGTTGCCCTCTCAATTAATAGTTAACAAACTATGGTGGCATGGCCCACAGTGGTTGCATTTTCCTATATCAGAATGGCCAATTAAGCCATTTAGTTCTAATAACACTGATAATTTGCCTGAACGTAAATCAAATACTTTGATCGCCTTTGTTCAATGTGAACAACCAGTATTATATATTTTGGCTAACCGCGGTTTCTCATGGGTCAAACTACTTAGGGTAGTAGTGTATGTACTCCGCTTTATTAAAAAACTTCCACTTTGTAACGAAATGAGAGCATCAGACCTAATTATTGCTGAAAAATATGTTATTCAGTCAATTCAATTTGAGCATTTTTGTGATGAAATTAGCAAGCTAAGTAACTCTAAATTATGCTCCAAAAAGTTTAAGAATCTTTGCCCGTTTTTGGACGAAGACAAGATTTTACGAATACAAGGACGATTATCTAATTCCGATCTCCCTTTTGAAACTAAGCATCCCGCTTTATTGCCAAAAAATGATCATATCGTTAGTCTCGTTATCGATTATTATCATAAAGTAAATTGTCATACGGGTCCAAATTTGTTGATGTCCATTTTACGACAACGTTTTTGGATACTTTCCGCTAGAAGTATTGTTAGAAAACGAGTATACCAATGTAACTCCTGTTTTCGTTTATCGCCTGTTCATCCCGTACCAAAATGGCTGATCTGCCTTTATGTCGAGTACAAGAAACAAAGGCATTTGTACATACTGGCGTCGATTATGCAGGTCCAATTAAAATTACGCTAACGCGACGGCGAGGTTTTCGATCACAGAAGGCCTACATTTGTCTTTTTGTGTGTCTGACCACTAAGGCGATACACATAGAATTAGTCTCCGACTTGTCTTCTGATTGTTTTCAGGCCGCCTTGAAAGATTTATATCACGCCGCGGTCCTGTTGCTTGTTTATATTCGGACAACGGGACAAATTTTATTGGTGCCAAGACACAATTAGAGGAATTATATACGTTTTTGGTATCCGCAAATTATCAACCCGCTTTAAAAAATGAACATGCAATTCACCGTATTGAGTGGAAAATGATTCCTCCACGAGCCCCTCATTTTGTAGGTATGTGGGAGTCAAATATAAAGAGTTGCAAGACGCATCTATTTCGAGTAATTGGAAGTCAACTATTATCATATGAAGAGTTACTGACTGTCCTTACTCAAATAGAATGTCTGTTAAATTCCAGACCTCTTTGTTTATTATCATCAGACCCTCACCCTGAGGTTCTCACACCTGCTCATTTTTTAATGTCTACGCCCTTACAATGTTTACCCGCCTTTCATTTACCAAGTGAAAATATTAACTTGGTCAATCGCAGAAAATTATTAGATATATTAGTAAGATCTTATTGGAAACAAATGGAAGACAGACTACTTGCATACGCTACAAAGTCGTCAAAAGTGGTGCACTTCTAGTAATCCCATCAAGGTAGGGACTATAGTTCTTATTAATCAAGACGATACTCCTCCGCTGCGATGGCCCTTAGGTATGATCCAGGAAGTTCATCCAGGCCGAGATGGCGTTGTTAGAGTTGCCACTGTCAAAACAAAAAACAGTTCCTTTAAACGAGCAATTGTGAAACTTTGCCCGTTGCCCACCCAATAATTAAATACTATTATACTTATCCGCATTTCTTCAACCGCATTTATTCATCCGCTTATAAAGGTTTAGTTTAATAGCATTATGCTTTACCGCTTACATAAACTCTTGTACTACTTGTGTATTGAGCAAGCACTGAGTTTTTTAATTTTTTTTATTAGTTTATTTTTTTTTGTTCCATTCCTTTGAAGGTTTCCTACTTTCAAGGCGGGGTTCCATTTCTTTTCCATTCCTTTGAAAGTTTCCTACTTTCAAGGCGGGGAGTATGGTTCGGCGACTTATGGTTAATTTATAAGTGCCTTAGTTCGCGTCAAAAGTATCGTTGTGTATTCGAAATAAACACTGATAGTACGCGATAAATAGAACCAAATTTATCTTGTAACGAACACTTGGTTCGCAAGAGTGCATTAATATAGAAAACGTGGATCGTGTGTGACCGTTCATTTACATTTCCAATGCTCCACCTGTAGGTACTACATTGGCCAGGAGGCGAGTTTTTTGTTGCCTGGAAATTTAGAATTTTGCCGAACCCTTGCCGTTCCAGGCAAGGTAGGGATCTTTAACGTGCGTGACAACACTCACACACGGGACCTCCATTTAACCTCTCATCCGAACGAGGGCGTAATTTTGTGAAAAATGCTCACCTGTCATTTTTCAAGCAGTCGGCCGTGTCGGGATTTGAACCCGGGACCTTGGGATCCGTAGTCTTACGCTTACTACATTGATCCAAGGCGACGCCTTGATTACGAAGACAGCTGCAAGCAGGTTACAATTATTGGGAAGCATAGAAAATTACATCAGAAACTACTTTCAATGTAATTATTTGATTGGTTTAAAATGAGCGACGACTTTGTAGACATACCCACTGACGTAGTGGGAACTGAATAATATATTAGCAGGTACAGTGATAACGAAGTCAGTTTGCAACTCAACAAAGGCCGAAGTGCGCCACTATGAAATAAAGTGATACGTAATAATTTTAAAAGTGAAAGATAAAATAAGTGCCAAGATGAAAACTATAATTGCCGATTAAACGTAAGTAGATTATGTGGAATTTTATTTTAAACTAAAGCATATTAATCGTGTGTGACCGCAGAGTACTCAAGAAGTGCCTAAACTTTTGTTTTACCGCTTATAAATATAACATAAACCGCAACTGTGTGTTAACCGTGGATTGTGCGTGCTGAAATCACCTATAGCACCGAATGCCAATAAGTTCTGGTGAGTTTTTGACTTTGTTTATATAAATTTGTGCACTTAATTAACATTAAACATTTATACTGTAACTTGTACAAGACAGCCAGATTACAACCGCCTTATCGCTTTCCAATTAGTCCCGCAATATTGTATCCTGATAATTTCTTTACACTAAATTGTTTAATCCACCGCTTACTTAATTAATTACATGGAGGAAGTTACGCCCCTCCAGTTCTGCTTGCTCTGAAACCTAGAATAAAACCTTCAAATAGCTAAATTTATTGGTCATATACGAGGTTTATCAATAAATATGAATTTGGCGCAAGAGTAAAGTACCTTTATTTTTGATAATTTCGAAAATTGTTATTATGAAATGTTGTTCAGAATCAAAGACCGCGTTCAAATATGCAAAGTATCCATCGCTTATAAAAATTTTTTTTAAACTTTTGTAAAATAAAAATTTATTTAAGCTTACGCGAGTTAAGGTTCGGGCCTTTGAAGCGATGTTTTTAAAAAACGTTTCCAAACTCTTAACAAATTTATTTATTATTAAAACAGAAATTAACATGGAATTTTGAATAACTGTAAAAAAATAACTTTAAATCGAAAATAATTAATTAATTGTAATAAGGCGAGTAGCTTGAACAACGAAGTATGGAGTTCGAAGACTGACTGCCGGGCCTTGAGCTCCCGGGCTTTTTATAAAAACCTGCCCCCTCACATGGCTGTGGGAACTTGCAGATCTCATGTCTGCTTTACTCTTAATTCTACACTTTATTACATTGTAACAATCTTATTTCTAGGTAATTGCGGTATGTTAACCGTCTATGACCTGCCACCTGCAGTATCACTGTCCTCTCGAATACAAAGTTGCATATCCGTTCTCATGAACTGTTAATAACCTGTCTGGGTTATCTTTGTATTACATTGTTGCAATTAACTCATAATTTATTTAACAATTTCTAATAATTCGTATTAGATTCAATTATTCAATATATATATATATATATATATATATATATATATATATATATATATAGGTAAATTGAGGGATACATAACTCGCGTTATTCATTTAACCTAACATGCACTAACAAGAACTGTCCATGAAATGTAATTTCTCAGCATTTCAAAAGACTTTCTTTAATAATAACAGTAGTTTAATAATAATGTAATAGTTTTTGTTACACATACGGATCTTATTATTCCGTCCCTCAATTAACTACCTTTCTTTTTTTGAGAATCTTTTAATGCAGACCGTTATTGACTCTTTCTACAAAAAGAACTACATGATTTTCTTGATGATCTACCCCTACTTGAACGTCAACAGATATGGTTCCAGCAGGATGGTGCCCCATGCCACAACAGGTTAGATGTAAGACAATATCTTGAAAATTGTTTTAATAGAAGACTTGTGCATCGGTTTTTGAAAATTCGTTGGCCACCTCACATTCCAGCTTTGATCCCACTCTACTTTTTTTTGTGGGGCTACTTGAAAGAGGTGCACCTTCAAGGGCCATTCACAGATGTTGTCCATTTAGAACGAACCATTAAAGAAACCGTTCAGAGTATAATGCCGACTATGATTAGAAGAGTGTTGAAAGAGTTTCGAGATAGAACGATTGCCTGTATTTATAGAGACGGCGGATATGTTGAAGCGGTAGTTAATTGAGGGACGGTATAATAAGATCTGTATGTGCAACAAAAACTATTACATTATTATTAAACTACTGTTATTATTAAAGAAAGTCTTTCGAAATGCTGAGAAATTACATTTCATGGACAGTTCTTGTCAGTGCATCTTAGATTAAATGAAATAACGCGTAAGCTTAAATAAATTTTTATTTTACAAACGTTTAAAAAATTTTTTTATAAGCGATGGATATTTTGCATATTTGAACGTGGTTTTTGATTCTGAACAACATTTCATAATAACAATTTTTGAAATTATCAAAAATAAAGGTACTTTACTCTTGCGCCAAATTCATATTTATTGATAAACCTCGTATATGACTAATAAATTTAGCTATTTGAAGGTTTTATTTGAGGTTTCAGAACAAGCAGAACTTTTTATAAAAAGTGACTTTTTCTCCTAAAACTAAAAATAAAAAAGTTTTCCATATGCCGCCAACTTAAGTAGACACACTGTATATATAATGAAATAAAGTTGTGTAGAATCTTGGGATACACTCGTTCGTACAACTAAAATTACAGCGTCAATTTGTAATTATATTCGACGTTTCGGCATGAACAATTATGCCTTCTTCAAAGACTGGAATTTAGCAAATGTTAGTATACATACTTGAAACAGTGTAGCTATTCGACTTACATACTTACTATGACGTAAAAGATTCACATAAACTAAACTAAAAGTAAGTGATTCCATAACAAGCGGTGAAATTAATAAAAAAATATAAATACATTAACATAATTAAAAGGTTGCAATGTCAAATAAATAAAATAACTACAATAAAATTTAAAAAACAGATAAATTTAAACCTAATACAAAGAGCACTAACATAATACCTAAAATAATACAAGTTCACGAAGCGAAAGTCATATGGTGACCACGGCAAAACAAAATTGAGAAAGGTGTATCTCTATATAATTAGACCGAACGTTAACTCAAGGACAAAGTAAATTTACATCCATACAACATACACACATATTAAAAGTTTTACCTATCTGCGAAAGTCATAGTTATTTATTCTCATACACAACGTTTAAGTTATTTATATCCAATTTACTGTTAATAGGATTAAGTTGATGTATATACAACGATTCCAAGAAAAGTCTCTTGTAATAGTTGCTTTCTATATGCAAGATCTTCGTGTTATAAAAATTCACTACGTGTTTATAGTATTGTAAAAGTGTGACGACAAAGCACAACACGATTTTTCAATGTTGGCATCACCTTTCTGTTGTATTATACTGTGCTTTAGCCACTGTTTCGACTGACTAACATACGTTTTTTTGCAACTACATTCAATTTGGTAAATAATGTTACTACAAAGAGACTTATCCGTACTATCTTTTAGTGTAGTAAATAAATTACTGATCGTTTTTTCATAAGTACATGCAATAAAAATGCGAGATTTTTTCAATATCTTAATAAGTCGAGGTATTAAATTTTAAATGAACGGAGTTTACTAAATTTGGTAATATTTGATCTATCATGAACTGACGTATGGAGATAATTCGAGTATAATAACTCTTTTACGAGAGAATTAGTGTATGCGTTATTAATTAGGGCAAATTCTAATTCATTTAAATTTTTATTAAGAAATTCAGGTTCACAAATTTTTTGAATACGTTGTTTTAAGCACATAATAGTGTTAAGCTTGTGTTTGAAAGAATAACTTGAATGATAATGCTGCTTGAATGATGTTCCTAAAAAGTGTGTGCGGAAAAACATTGAGATATAAAATGCCAAACAAATGAGTCAGAGCAAAGTGTGGTGTGCAAATGAGAGTTGAGCGAGCGAAACACGCTTAGATAGTTTGAACATGTGGAAAGAGTGAATGAAGATAGACTTACCAAGCGTGTATACGTTAAGTAAGATGACTGGTAAAGCTGCAACGGACAGACTGCGTAAAAGACGGTTGGATGTAGTAAAAGATGCTCTGAAAGAACGACAGTTGAGAAGTCTTAGGAATAGAGCATACCAAAGGCAATGTATGAATGTTGCAGAGGCGAAGGAAGTGCGGAAGGATCGAGTGACGTGGAGAAAGATTGTAAATGGTGCTGGGAAAAAAGTAGTGTAGTAGTTTAGATCTATACCTTGTATATCTCACATGAAAGAGGTGCTAGGTTTTGTTACTCCGAAGTGGAATACCTTGAATACCGTGCTGTTGTGTGTTTTTGTTTTGGTGTTTATTTTTAGTATTTATTTAAGAATGTCTTTTATGTATTTGTAATGAAAACATAACTATGTATGAGTGTAAAGATTTTTTTTATATGTACTTCCAGTTTTATTACAACTTATGTTGCAATTATTTAGAGGCGTGATTAGAAATTCGGTCATTTAAATTTGATGTTTGAATCCTTTCTTTCGGCTAACTGTTTTAAATAGGTATACTAGTGTATTTTGGTTAATTTTTGTTTTATATTTACTATAAGAATAATGTACTTATTGATTTCTCATGTTAACTTTAGACCGGAATTACCCTTCTGATCTCAGGTTTTGGCACCCTCTCGTTATTCTTTCTGGGGCTTTTCCCTAGAAACTCTGTTCGATTAGTTGGCAAACAAAATACCGTTCCGATTAAGACATAGTTCAAACACGATAGCATTCTAAAACCCTTTTCAAACTCTTACATCGCCCGTCCCACTGAGTTAGTCGGCAACAATTTTTGTTAGTATAGTCGAAGTTTTTGGTATTTTAACGAAACAGAATTTTTAACGAAGTATATCACCGAGTTCTTCTGTTGAATACCGGCTAGATTTTTTGAGTCCAAAGCTGTATGCAACACAGTCATTCTTCTGGATGATTTAAAAAATCATAAATAGGTTTACTTATAGTCGTTAGCAACATACATAGCATATCTCTGGAACATTAGGAAAAATATATACCAAATGTTACCTAATTCGAAAAAAGGAAGTTGTTATAAAAAGTCGTGCTAGAAGAGCTTGTAGTTCTTTAAAATGCATCGATTTGCATACATTATGCAACGATATTTGTACGTTCTGATTAAATTGGTCAATTCAACGTTGCTGCAATGGACACCCTGAGGAATTGATTTTTTAAACTTGCTTTGTTTTTTCATTTGCACTCCTTTTGTGTATGACATACCAACACATGTCGAGGGGTAAACAACTCATCCCAAAAACGTACATTGATTCCGGTTTTCCAGGAATACTTGCGATATTTAGGGCATTCCGGTGTATTCCCATGTATTCCGGCGTATTCTGATGTAATCCGGCGTATTCCAGCGTATTCCGGGGCATTCCGGTGTATATCGATATAATTCAGCGTATTCCGATGTATTCTGATGTAATCCGGCACATACTGAATCAACAATCAAGTGTAATGTATAATACTTATTTTTTCGGTAGGATAACTCTGGAGTTAATACAGTTTAGAAAGTTAGTGTGTATCTGTACGCTATTCGAATGGTTGGGAATTTTTTACAACCTTTCTATTTTACCGTATTTTACTAAGTATTATAAGGAATAGCAGGTAATTAACATTGAATAAACTACCTAAAGGCAGAAACTGAGCTAGAAATATACTATTAAGAAGTAAATTCCAACATATCTATTTTTAAAAAAACTGACAAACTAAAACTAATAAATATTATTTAAAAAAATTGAACAGTAGATTATAAATCGCTTTTAAAACATTTATATTTTTTATATATAAGTAGTCATCTTGCCCTCTTAATCTCAAAAGGACCATTCCCAAGTAAATTCACTGGCCCGTAGAATACAAAAGTATTTTGGATTTCTGCAACTTCATCCATTTTTGGCCACACAAATTTATCTAAATCAGGGCGCAACAACTTTACCACACATGTATTTTGTTTAAGATCTATTATTCGTCCGAGATACCATTGATGTTTATAGTATATAGCGTAATACTGTTCAAGTATGATATTTCTTACTTGTTGTTCGTCTTCAGAATTACTATTAAGTGTTTCACTATTGGAGTTTTCGCTGTGCAAACTAAAAGATTTATCATTTTCAGAATCACTCTAGGTTAAGTCCGATGGTGATTCATCAGAGATTTTATTGATGCTTTTCGTTTTATGTACTTTTTTTTCTTTAAATTATTGTTTTCTTTTAACTTACCACTTAGTTATCGTTTTTTCACTTTGCCATTGATATGTTTTCCACCGTCGTTTGTATTATTTAATTTTGTTTTCGAGTGCAAGTTTCTTACTCTTAGAACTCTATCATTGGATAATTTATGTTTATCAGAAAACATCCAAACAAGAGATGACTTTCAAGCTTTAATGGTTTTTGTGTGGTTTACTTTAACTGTTAGGTATTTAAACAATAGACATAGACTTTTTTTGTGCTCATCTTCATTATTATCACTTGAACCTTCCAAATATTCGGATTCACCAGAACAAGAACATAATGTTTCCATATTGTTTGTGTCACTCGTATCATCAACACCAATCGTATGCCAATCTGAATGTTCCGAGGAATTTTCTTTAGTTTCATCATCACTTTCGCTCGAGCTTTCGTTTATTTTAGTTGAAACAATTGTAGTTATACGTTTAATTTTGATATTGATGAAAAGCAATCTTGACTTGATTCTTGATCATTTTTCAAAGTTATTTCTAGGTTTACAGTGTCATTCATTGCATCTTGCTTAGGTGCTTCTAGAATTTCTAGTATTCTTTTTTTAGAAGGCATTATTTCGTGGCTTTTATTAAATTCTTTATATCCTAAACGATTGTGCTCCTCCGTTGGGAATACAAAAGTTTAACCTAAAAAAAGTAGCATACTTAAAACAGGATTTAATACAAGTTGCTTGGATACCCAATTTAGTACTTATTTCGCCAAACATTTGTAGTCTATTTAATCTTCTCTGCAAGTCTAGCATATTAAAATTTACGACTGTAAAAAACATCGCCGACATGGATCGGGCCTCTCGAAATAATTTTTTGGGTGGTTGACCATTGTCAAGCCATGCTAATAATTGTGTGCTATTTACTCTACATTTTTCAGTAATCAGAAGTGTATCGTGCATTTATTTCAATGCACGTGTAAGTGTTAGAAGTAATAAATGCATATTTAAATCTAATTTTTTGTTCTATTACCCATTATCGCCACTTTCCCAAAAAGAATACAACATACCAAATCAAGTGCACCCGTTTTTCGACAGATATACTTTTTTGTAAAAATGAATCAATTATGTTTCGCGCCAACTTTAAATATTGGCGTGTCGGTTCGTCGGGTATTTCGCATAACAATTTTAAATTTGATTCGCTAGATAATTTATCAAGAGGATTGAAATTCATTTTATCTACACCTAAAACGTATAATACACAATTATGTAAATAAATGTAAGGAGATACATACAATTTAGGTAACTTTTACACAATGGGTGCATATCTTTTGGAAACTTCGCAATCAAATTTTCCATAAAAACAGGTTTGGCAAAATAACTTCCCATTTGCAGATGGGATTTGGGGTTTAAAAATCTTGTCTTTAATTTGGTTGCAATATGTACAGTGTCTTGAATGCATACTAGTTTTTTAATGTTAAATTCCATCTAAAAAATCAATAATATACAGATGAAAATAAAATATTTGTACTAATTTAGCTACAAGATATAGAAAATCGGTTTAAATGCTTTTAAGTCAAAACTGCAACAAATTCTTTTCATGACGAATCACTAAAATCAAATACATACAGTAACAGTGTGTGCCAGACTTGGTGCCAGTAGTATGGTAACATGAATTTTTTAAATGGGTTTTCTTATAAAACGCGCGAACACGTCTGATAAAAAATGTGATTAAAAAAGAGCTGTGTGTACAATGTGCCTTAAAAATAAGATATGAAAATAATTTTATTTTTTTAGATAGTATACAATCTATATCTTTATAATTTTGAATTCTGAAGGTTATTATTTATGTTTTTTATTGAACATGTCCTATACTTAATCTCAATTGTGTTTAAGATAATGATAGTGCCCCAAACCCATGGAAACCTTTAAACACATCAATAATTTTAAATCTCACTTTTAAACCAATATCAACTTGCCTAAGCGTTTCATAAGAAAACCTAAGAAAAACCCAGTTTCTTCAAAAAATCCGTGTGTCCATATTTTTGCCACGCACTGTACAAGCTTATAAATACAACAGAATAGTTCGCCTTATAGCTATAACTAACATAAATATACATCAAAATTTACCTTAAAATACGGATTGCTGTCGATAGAATCTTTGATTTTTGGGCTCAAGGTAAACCAGTTTGAAACATCATGTACCTCAAAAATCTTGTATCGCCGTCCGTAGCAAATCCAACTATTTCGATTTCATTAGCGTGTGTCTCCTTTTGTAAAAATGTCCATCTTTTCAGAAGGTTTTCAGCAGAAAAACAGTTGTCTGAT
Source organism: Platerodrilus igneus (assembly GCA_036346225.1). Lineage (NCBI taxonomy): Eukaryota > Metazoa > Arthropoda > Insecta > Coleoptera > Lycidae > Platerodrilus > Platerodrilus igneus. The sequence continues at coordinate 4,881,139 of JARFIW010000131.1, read as the reverse complement.
CCAAAAACACATAAACAAAGTGCAGGTGCGCTATAGACTGGTTGAGCCGTAATAACGTAAGCATTGCTCGAAGCACTTTTATTTTCAAACGCTACTTTAATATCATTTAATGAATTAACATAATAATGTTCAGTTTCTGGAAAACCATTGATTGTTGATATAGGTAAAGCAAAACCAACCATTTTATTATTATTAGGGTCATGCTTTTAACGATACCTGTTTCGTCTTCGCTTAAAAACACCTCTAACGGATAATTTCGTTTTACAAGAAATTGTTTCAAATCAGGAAATCTGACAGTTCCTTCCGAAAGCCATGCACTGTTATCTAAAACGTTAATTGGTGTTGTAATCGATGGTAAAGAATTTGACAAATTTGAATATAACAGTTTGTATAGTCTTCTTCCACCAGTTACAAAAAGATGTAGCAAAATAACTTTAATCCTTTTTTTTAATATTTAATATTTTTTAATAATTTTCAACGTGCAGGTGCGGATACATGAGTTCAGTTATATGGCATGCATAGAAATTTTTTATTCTGCGCCCTTCGAACCACAATTTAAAATAATTTAAGAAAACCAAAAAACTCGACCAATGTTGTGTGCTGCAATGTACCTCTTTATAACACGCTTTTTATTTTTCGAGGTTGGTACATTGCTTCATTAGATTAACATCAAACCGAGTATATTAACGAAAACCCCAAATTTTACATGTCAAATTAGTTCTGCCAACTACAAAAAATGAAAGTTAATTTTTAAAATTAAAAATAATCATTAAAATTAATTAATTTTGTTATTTTAGATTTTTGCAATAATGTAGTGTTTAGATTTCCATCACTCATCGGTAGGGCTTACAATACCGGGATTCCGGGATCCCGAATACCGGAATCCCGGACGATTTTTGTCCGTTATTAAAAACCGGTATTTATGTAGAAATACCGGTATTTTGGTATTACATTAGTTGATAAAAATTGAATTTATGCACAATATAAATCTATTTTAAAATAATATTAATTAATTACAAGAAATTTTTTTTGAAGATAAACAAACAATTTCATTGTATTAAAATCTATATCAGGCACATTTATTACACATTCCGAGCCGAGTATGACACCATCGAGAAGCGGCGGTGTCGGCAATACAAAGCGATTGTTTATGTTATACGTCTACTACCCAATGAATAGGTCTCGTTTATACAAAGACATAAAGTGTGTAACACAAAAATTATTAAATAGTTTAGATTAGATTGTTTAATTTTGCAAATCAGCTGTAGTGTTTACAAGTAAAAATTATATTTTATATTTACAATTTTATTTTTCATTCCGTTGTGTCTTGTGGTGTGTGGATTATGTGCACTTGTTTTCTGGTTTTATTTCTAATAGTTGAAAATTATATAACGGTATGTAAATACTGATTAATCCATATGAATTATATGATACGGTAAGTTTATATTTGTATTAATGTAAGTTAGAGTGTAATTAATTTACAAATATTAAAATTAATAGGCATAAACTGCTATACCCCCTGAAAGATGAATACATTTACGGAGCACCGAAAAGGACAGGACGAAACTTCAGTTTGGAATCATTTTTTGATTGAAAAAAACGGACAGGTTGCTAAATGTAAAAAGTGCGCGAAAGAAATAAAGTGTACAGGAGAATTCACAGGTGGCCTTCATACTCACTTAAAAACGATACATGGACTAAATCTTAAAAAGAAATGTGAATCTCTCCATGATGTCGAATCAAGTGTTTCTAAACAGCCTAAATTGTTAATAAAAAATTATTTTGAAAATAATAAAAACGAAAAACTTTCAGAAGTGCTTGCCCGAATGACAGCGCGCGATGGTTTGTCTTTTAATATTTTTATAAAATCTTATGACATAAGAGAAGGCTTAAAGGCAAGAGGATTCAAAGACATACCAAAATCTGCAGTCACTATTAGAAATATGGTACTTCAATATAGTAAAATTATTAAACAGTCTACAGTGCATGAAATTTCTAGACTGAAATCTTAAGGTAAACGTTTCAGTATCACATTTGACGAATGGACATTTATTCGTAATCGGCACTACATAAACATTAATGTACATTCTGTTGGAGGAACAATGTGGAATATCGGATTAGTGCGCGCTTACGGATCCGTTCCAGCAGAAAAATGCTTATCCCTTGTAGAAAAAAAATTGAAAGATTTTAATTTAGATACATCTAAAAACATAGTTGGAGTAACTACTGACGGTGCGTCGGTTATGGTAAAATTAGAAAAAATTATAGAGGCTGAACATCAACAATGTATGGCACACTGCATAAATTTAGCAATTACTGATGTTTTGTATAAGTCAACTTTGAACCCGAGTGTGGATATTGATGTTGTGGAGCAAAATTATAATGATGACGATGATAACAATGACGACGATATCGACGAAGAAGATGGTAATGGAATTATTATAGAGTTAGATGCTAGTATTACTACAAGTAATATAAATATTAGACATCTGGTATATCATCTCTAGTTTCAAAAATTCGGAAAGTAGTGAAAACATTTAAAAATTCACCTTCTAAAAATGATAAATATTTACAAAAGTACGTGAGAGAACAATTAGGTAAAGAAACAGCGCTAAAATTGGATTGTCAAACAAGATGGAACAGTATGTTATTTGTGTTAGAAAAATTTGAAGAAATTAAGTTTTGTATTCAAAAGCGCTTATTGACATTAGTTCCGATATTCATTTTTCTGACGAAGAATTTAATTTATTATCTTCAATTATTGCTGCTCTTACTCCTGTAAAATTAACAGTAGATGCATTATGCCGAAAAGATGCAAATCTTTTGACGGCTGACGCTTCTTTAACATTTATGTTAGATACTCTTTCACAGCAAAAATCTGCAATTGCATTAGAATTATTGGAAGCATTAAAATCTCGAATTTTACTGCGACGAACTGAATTATCACAAATACTTCAGTATCTGCAAAAGGGCTCACAAGATGTTGATGAAGTATTTAAACGCATATCCAAATTTACAATCATTAAAAAAATTGTAAGCTTAACTAGACGGCTCACACATGAAAATTTAGAAGATACAGAAGATATGGAAGTTGTACAAGAAACATCCCTTCTAATATCTTCCCAAATTAGTAATGAAACAGTATTAGAATCTGACAAGGTAAACGTAAGCGCATTAAAGAAAAAACTACAGGCAGCAATAGACGAAACACTAAACACTTCACCCGTGCCTGCGTTAAAAAATTTCCAAGTCTGGAACAAAAAATAAAAGATGAAATTACTTTTTTTGAAAAAACAGGAACAAAAGGAACGTATTTACAAAATGTGTATGATTTCTTAATGACGATAGTGCCAACAAGTGTAGAATCAGAAAGAGCTTTTTCGGCGTAAGGTTATATTTGTACGAAAATTCGGTCCTCGCTTGATGATGAAACGATTGATTGTTTATGTTTTTTAAGAGCATACTTTAATAAACAAAACGCAAGTTATTAATATTATTTCATAAATAATTTCAATTTAATTATATTTTTTGCTTCTTTAATTATATAATGCCATACGAGCCTATTATATGTAAAATGTAACATAGAATTTAATATGTACTTTTTTTTACTTGCAAGTTTTTTTTTTATCTATCTACTCCTACTCTCTATGTAATAAAATAAATAATATCTACTCATTTCAGAACAATATTTATTGGATTTCATATATTATTTGTTAACAAGTCAATATAACAACTGAGGTAAGTAAAAATATAACTAGTAAATTTTTTATTAATAATACCGGTTTTAATACCGGTATCCCGATATTTCAAATTTCAAATATCAAATACCGGTATTCAGATTTTAGTTCGGTATTGTAAGCCTTACTCATCGGTATTGAGAATTGAAACACTTAAAAATTGTAATGATGCAAATCTCAAATACCGGTTAATGTTAGGTTTATGTAATTCCATATTGACTTGACATCACTACATCAACCCCCTTCTGTACCATTATAAAAAATTTATGCTAAATCTAATTTTTGTACCTTGCCATTTATCAAATAAAATTATAGAATAATGTACGTTTTAATTTCATGATAAAATTCCCATGTATTTCCATTCCATACCTACTATGGGTGCCTGCCTTATACATAATGCTGATCAATTGCTTCATAATAGAACAAAATTTTATGCTTAGCGAATGTATTTAATTTTGCAACATCTTTACTACAGGAATAAATAAACATATTAAAAATACAGGAGGAAACACTGTCATATTTTTTCTCTACTTCGCGGTTTGGTTTGTATGTAAGCTATTCGAGATGCTAGTGCTGCGATGTGCACAAGTGAAAAAATAAACTTTCAGCGTTTTTTAAAGCATTTTATTATTTAGTTGGACGCTGTGTTTATATCTAAATGGATAAAAGGTTATGCCTTGTAGTAGTAGTAATGCCGGAAAAAACAAGATCCTATTAGAAACAATTTAAAATAAAAATTTAATGAAGTAAATAACAACTTATGTTATAAACACGCTGTTTTTTATCACGTTTAAGCAAAAATAAAACGTATAAACATTTGTATTCTAAGCAACACCCTTGTTTTAAACTGTTTATAACACTTTATTTTAAACAGTTTGTTTAAAACATACAACCGTAGTCCTAGGATCGTTGTGAAAATAATAATAATGATATAAGTTTTAATTTTGAAAGAATTATATTTGATATTTGTCATACAGCTGTTTGTTACCATGCAGGTTTTTATTGAAAAGCGTCGAATAAATCATAATTAATCTTTCCTGTGTATTGTTTTTTGTTCTAATTGGTTTTGAATCGAGTCCCTAGATGTATGTAGATAAGAATGGACGCGAGTTATGTATCCCCAATTGATATATATATATATATATATATATATATATATATATATATATATATATATATATATTTAATAGGATAGTTTGTGGGTTATAGGTCTGCTGGAAATAACTACTCTTCTTTAATACCTAAATTTTCGCATATATTTTATGCTTGATCACAGGTTTAACTAAAAATATATAAACACTGATTAATACTATAAGTATGACAACTTGCAGCTACTTACAATGAGATTGGTTATAAATATGATTGGAACATGAAATTATTGTGTATAAATTAAATATTTAAAATAGCTTTTTTAAATGGTAAAAATTTTTTTAATATAGAAAAGGTAAAATATTGGTTTGGCAGAATTTCAAAAATTTGATTAATACTATCTTGGATTTATATGTATGTATGGGTGCATGTGTAAGTAGAATGAGGTACCTAACTGTGTGTTTGAGTGTATGTATGTGTGTGTGTGTTTGGATGTGTGCGTGTGTGTGTGTGTGTGTGTGTGTGTGTGTGTGTGTGTGTGTGTGTGTGTGTGTGGGTATGTGTGTGTGATAGTATGTCTGTGTTCCCAAGTAACGTAAAGGTTACCATATATAAGGGTATGTGTTTATATAATTCTTAAGTATCCAAATTTTTGTAGAAGTTTACTTATTGGAATTGAATTTTAGGTTTAAGAGATATGCGTATATAGAACTAAGATCACCAATATCACTTTTTTTGTTCATAGATTTTGTATTCTTATAAATATGACATACTTCCATAAAAGTTCTTTTGAAAGTATTGTTTTCTATTTGAATGATATTTGGGTTGTTGAAATCAATTTATGTCCGTCATCAAGTGCATGTGTAGCTAATGCACATGCTTTAGGTTTAGTATGAATATCACTTTTATGTTGTGTAATTCTTTGTTTCAAATTTTGAGAAGTTTGGCCAATGTATGAAAGATCACAATCTAAACACTTTATTTTGTAAATAACGTTTCTTTGTAGTACCTGAGAATTTTTGTCTTTCATTTTGAAAATAGATTACCAACACTAGTCACATTCTTTTTGCAATTTTGATATTATGGTTTCTAAATATTTTGTTAACTTTGGTGTTAAATTTTTAAATAAGGCAAAGAAGCGTGAATTTGGTTTATATCACCGTTTATATATTTTTATTTTGTACATCTACAGTTAAATTATTTTCAGACCTTTGATTATATAATAATTTATTAACTAACGTCTTAGGATAATTATTATTTTTAAGATACTGCTCAGTCTTAATATGTTTTATTATATAGAGAAGAATGTGAAATCTTTTTATTTTGTTTTCATTCCTAAAATAAAGTTGACTTTTATATCGAAAGAATGATATGAGTTATAATTTAGGTATCGGCCAGAGCTTGTTGGCTTCATGTACCAATCAGTAATTATTTTATTATTTTTCTTATTAACAGAGTGTCTAAAATGGAACGGTTGTTGCTTTCTACTTCTATTGTAAACTGTATGTCTGGGTTGTAATTATTAAAATTTGTTAATATATCGTCTGTTTTATTGTATGGTATAGCTGTTACAATGTTATCTACATACTTTTTTATGAAAGGTATGTGAAAACTAAGTGTAGGTATAACATAATCTAGTAACGCATTCATAACTATTTCAGCCATAATTGGACTTAAATTGGATCCCATTGGACAAACTTTTTATTTGACTGTAATATTTGTAATTATAAGAAAAATAACTATTACTGTAAATAAAATCAATTATATTAAGGAATGTGTTTTGAGGAATACTACAATTTTGTTCAATTTTGGACCAAATGTTTTTGATATTATCGATAGCTAATTCCTTTGGGATACTTGTAAAAAAAGAAATCGCATCTAAACTAATTAGTATATAATTATCCGGCAATTCAACATGATTTATAAATTCAACAAAATCAAATGTATCTTTTACTTGATATATATTAGTTCCTATTGATATTTTTAAAATGTCAGATATATATTTTGAAAGTTTTTCAGTAGGACTGTTATTTGAAGCAACTATTGGACGTAATGGAGTATTTGGTTTATGAATTTTTGGTAAAGCATATAATTTTGGCGCAGTACTGCTATAATTGTTTAAATCAGTTGCTTGTTGATTTGATATGTATTTCTTAGTTTTAATTTTTATAATATCAAGAGTTTTCTTTTGAATACTGGAAGTTTGATCATTTTTTGAAGTATATAAGTTGAGTTGTCGTTTAACATGTTGATAAGTTTTGAATTATATTCTAATTTTGACATTGCTACCGTTAAATTTCCTTTGTCAGATTTTACTATAATTATATCGTTATTTGCTTTTAAAATTTTTACAGTTTATGTAGTCTGCTATGAATTTTGATTTCTTTCTGCAATTTTGATGGAGGTAGTTAGTTGTGATATTGGTAATATTAGCTCTGCATAAGTTTCTTTCCCTCTCATTATCAATATTAACTAACATGTTTTCTACATCAGCCAATAAACTAATTATAATGTTTTCATTGATTGTAGGTGAAAGGCAAAACTTTGGACCTAAGGATAATAATTGCTTTACATTATTTGGGATTTCAGTATTGGAAATATTTACAAACCATTTGTCAGTTTGATTGAATTTGACATTGTTAAATTTTGAAATGTCATTTATCTTTTTTAGGTTATTTATTTTAATTTGAAAAAATTTTTTATTATATAAAATGGTTTGTCTGCGTAAAAATTCTGAAAAATGTGATGTGGAAGTATATTATTTACAGTGTGTTGAATATTGTGTAATTCATTTTCGCAATTATGGATAATGTTGTGAGTAATTCTTATTTCTAAATTTAAAATTTTTAGGGCAAGTTTATCCGTAAAATGTTTAATTTGTGAAGCCAGTACTTTACCTTCGCTATCTAATAGATTAAATATATTTTTCAGTGCATTTGGGATATGTTGCGGAAGGATATCCTTCTTCCTGCATTGTAATAAAAATATTTTTCTGTTTCTCATTGAAGCTAATTTCAAGTTTATCTTCGACCAGCGTTTAAGGAGGGTTGTAGTTTCAGCTCCATATGTTTCTGTTATTATTAGAAAGAAACCCATTTTGTTTTATGTAATTTGTATTTTTAACGACCTTTAATGAGAAACAGAAAAATATTTTTATTACAATGCAGGAAGAAGGATATCCTTCCGCAACATATCCCAAATGCACTGAAAAATATATTTAATCTATTAGATAGCGAAGGTAAAGTACTGGCTTCACAAATTAAACATTTTACGGATAAACTTGCCCTAAAAATTTTAAATTTAGAAATAAGAATTACTCACAACATTATCCATAATTGCGAAAATGAATTACACAATATTCAACACACTGTAAATAATATACTTCCACATCACATTTTTTCAGAATTTTTACGCAGACAAACCATTTTATATAATAAAAAATTTTTTCAAATTAAAATAAATAACCTAAAAAAGATAAATGACATTTCAAAATTTAACAATGTCAAATTCAATCAAACTGACAAATGGTTTGTAAATATTTCAATACTGAAATCCCAAATAATGTAAAGCAATTATTATCCTTAGGTCCAAAGTTTTGCCTTTCACCTACAATCAATGAAAACATTATAATTAGTTTATTGGCTGATGTAGAAAACATGTTAGTTAATATTGATAATGAGAGGGAAAGAAACTTATGCAGAGCTAATATTACCAATATCACAACTAACTACCTCCATCAAAATTGCAGAAAGAAATCAAAATTCATAGCAGACTACATAAACTGTAAAAAATTTTAAAAGCAAATAACGATATAATTATAGTAAAATCTGACAAAGGAAATTTAACGGTAGCAATGTCAAAATTAGAATATAATTCAAAACTTATCAACATGTTAAACGACAACTCAACTTATATACTTCAAAAATGATCAAACTTCCAGTATTCAAAAGAAAACTCTTGATATTATAAAAATTAAAACCAAGAAATACATATCAAATCAACAAGCAACTGATTTAAACAATTATAGCAGTACTGCGCCAAAATTATATGTTTACCAAAAATTCATAAACCAAATACTCCATTACGTCCAATAGTTGCTTCAAATAACAGTCCTACTGAAAACTTTCAAAATATATATCTGACATTTTAAAATATCAATAGGAACTAATATATCAAGTAAAGATACATTTGATTTTGTTGAATTTATAAATCATGTTGAATTGCCGGATAATTATATACTAATTGAGTTTAGATGCGATTTCTTTGTTTACAAGTATCCCAAAGGAATTAGCTATCGATAATATCAAAACATTTGGTCCAAAATTGAACAAAATTGTAGTATTCCTCAAAACACATTCCTTAATATAATTGATTTTTTTACAGTAATAGTTATTTTTCTTATAATTACAAATATTACAGTCAAATAAAAGGTTGTCCAATGGGATCCAATTTAAGTCCAATTATGGCTGAAATAGTTATGAATGCGTTACTAGATTATGTTATACCTACACAGTTTTCACATACCTTTCATAAAAGTATGTAGATGACATTGTAACAGCTATACCATACAATAAAACAGACGAGATATTAACAAATTTTAATAATTACAACCAGACATACAGTTTACAATAGAAGTAAAAGCAACAACTCCGTTCCATTTTTAGACACTCTGTTAATAAGAAAATAATAAAATAATTACTGATTGGTGACTACAACAAGCTCTGGCCGATACCTAAATTATAACTCATATCATTTTTCGATATAAAAGTCAACTTTATTTTAGGAATGAAAACAAAATAAAAAGATTTCACATTCTTCTCTATATAATAAAAACATATTAAGACTGAGCAGTATCTTAAAAATAATAATTATCCTAAGACGTTAGTTAATAAATTATTATATAATCAAAGGTTTGAAAATAATTTAACTGTAGATGTACAAAATAAAAATATATAAACGGTGATATAAACCAAATTCACGCTTCTTTGCCTTATTTAAAAATTTAACACCAAAATTAACAAAATATTTAGAAACCATAACATCAAAATTGCAAAAAGAATGTGACTAGTGTTGGTAATCTATTTTCAAAATGAAAGACAAAAATTTCAGGTACTACAAAGAAACGTTATTTACAAAATAAAGTGTTTAGATTGTGATCTTTCATACATTGGCCAAACTTCTCAAAATTTGAAACAAAGAATTACACAACATAAAAGTGATATTCATACTAAACCTAAAGCATGTGCATTAGCTACACATGCACTTGATGACGGACATAAATTGGATTTCAACAACCCAAATATCATTCAAATAGAAAACAATACTTTCAAAAGAACTTTTATGGAAGTAAATCATATTTATAAGAATACAAAATCTATGAACAAAAAAAGTGATATTGGTGATCTTAGTTCTATATACGCATATCTCTTAAACCTAAAATTCAATTCCAATAAATAAACTTCTACAAAAATTTGGATACTTAAGAATTATATAAACACATACCCTTATATATGGTAACCTTTACGTTACTTGGGAACACAGACATACTATCACACACACATACCCACACACACACACACACACACACACACACACGCACACATCCAAACACACACACACACATACATACACTCAAACACACAGTTAGGTACCTCATTCTACTTACACATGCACCCATACATACATATAAATCCAAGATAGTATTAATCAAATTTTGAAATTCTGCCAAACCAATATTTTACCTTTTCTATATTAAAAATTTTACCATTTAAAAAGCTATTTTAAATATTTAATTTATACACAATAATTTCATGTTCCAATCATATTTATAACCAATCTCATTGTAAGTAGCTGCAAGTTGTCATACTTATAGTATTAATCAGTGTTTATATATTTTAGTTAAACCTGTGATCAAGCATAAAATATATGCGAAAATTTAGGTATTAAAGAAGAGTAGTTATTTCCAGCAGACCTATAACCCACAAACTATCCTATTAAATTAACATTAAGGTCGTTAAAATACAAATTAAATTATATATTATATATATATATATATATATATATATATAATTATTCTATTTTATAATATATATATATATATATATATATATATATATATATATATATTTATACAGCCTGTTTCAAATTAACCCGGCACCATTGCTAACTTTGTTATTATTGGAGCTACGAGGTTGGTTAAATGAGCAAAGAAGCTTAGTTTTTACAGCTGATTACCGTGGACAGCGCAAAAAAATAATTGAACATCGCTGTTTCGAGATATTGATCAAAACACTTACTTTTTAAATGGAACATCCTGTATATTTTTAATTTAAATGAAAGAGAAATAAATTCTTAACAACAAGTCTTATACACTCTTATATCAAAATCCTTAAGATACAGTAAATACTAACAAATTTGTAATTTAATTAAGATAGTCTTGACTTTTAAATAAACCATTTATTTAACACACTAAAATTACATAAAATGTTCAAAAATCCTCCATTTTCTTGAATGCACATTAAAGTTTGCCTAATAACATCCCTTGTAGCATTTGCAATACTCCTACCGTCAATTGAATTAATACTTAATCGAATACTGTTTTCTAATTCTGCTACATTGGTATATCTTCTTTCGTAAACGTTATTTTTTAGATTGTCCTAAAAGAAAAAATTTAAAGGCGACACGTCTGGTGAACGAGGTGGCCACTTTATAGGACCATTTGTTTCCATCCACCAGTCTTCAAAACGTCTTTGCATCATTGCGCCAACTTCGCGAAAATTATGTGCTGGAGCTCCATCTTGCTGGAAGTAAATGGTTCGGCGATCTTCTAGATTAATATCATCCAGGTACTCTTCAAAAACTTCTTCCATAATGTTCATATATCTAGCTCCAGTAAGCGATCCGTAATAAAACAAAAAGCACACTATTTTACTACCAATCAAACCACACCATACATTTAAACTAAACTTTGTGTGTGGATGGGATGGGTAAGTTAACAGTGGATTTTCGCGTGACCAGTAATGCATGTTTTTACGGTTAAACATTCCAGAATTCGAAAAATTTGATTCGTCGCTCTAAATTATATTTTTCACGAGGTCAGGATTTTCTGTACGCGAAACAACTAACCAACGACATATTTTTTTGTCGATATTTAAAAGGAATAAATTTGTTTTCTTAATATTCTATAAATGACTGTTAAAGAAAAGTTACTATTTTTTACCAAATCTCTAATAGAATCATTTAGAAATGCTTCAAATTAAGTTAATACATTTGTTTCAATGTTTTTACTAATTATAAATCTCTTTCTAGTGCTTTTCTTCAAAAACAAATTTTTATTGTCTTTAAATTTTCTGTACAGAATTAGAAAATATCTTCGGTCTGGAGAATATTGATTAGGAAAGTTTTTGCAATAGCAATTTGATGCTCTGGTAGTATTTTCTCTATTTATTATAAAAGTTTCCAACATATCACACTTATCTTCATGAGTAAAAGGCATTCTAACAATGTTATTAATACTTCTTAAAGTTAGCTGCTACAATTAAACACACGAAATGACAAACATCCGCATCTACCTTGATTAAATTACAAATTTGTTAATATTTACTTTACCTTAAGGATTTTGATATAAGAGTGTATAAGACTTTTTGTTAAGAATTTATTTCTCTTTCATTTAAATTAAAAATATACAGGGTGTTTCATTTAACAAGTAAGTGTTTTGATCAATATCTCGAAACAGCGATGTTCAATTACTTTTTTGCGCTGTCCACGGTAATCAGCTGTAAAAACTAAGCTTCTTTGCTCATTTAACCAACCTCGTAGCTCCAATAATAACAAAGTTAGCAATGGTGCCGAGTTAATTTGAAACAGGCTGTATAAATATATATATATATATATATATATATATAAAATAGAATAATTAGGGAATTATTAGATAGTGTTAAGAATACGCTAAGTGAAGTGCAACAAAGTAACACAAGAACAATTTATAAAGTTTATTAACAGTTCATGAGAAAGGATGCAATACTTAGTATCCGAGACGATAGTGACGCTGCAGATGGCAGGTCACAGACGGTCAAGATACCGTGATTACTTAGAAATTAAGATTACAACATTGTATTTATGAATAGTATTAAGAAATAAGCAGACTCGAGATCTGCAAGTTCCCACAGCCATGTGATAGGGTAGGGACATTATAAAAAGCTCGGTAGCTCCAAGACCCGGCAGTCAGTCAAAGTATTCAGCTTTAACATTGCAGCTGCTTAGGTTACTCATCCTAGTACAATTATCTAATGTAATTTTGACTTAGAGTAATTAAAATCAAGTTGTTAAAATTCCATAAGTAAATTCTGTATTATCAATAAATTTGTTAAGAAGTTTTGGAACTGGTTTTATAAACGCAGCTCCCAAGGCCCGAAGCTTAACTCGCGTAATTGAAAATTGCAGAAGCGCAAAAGTGAATACAAAATTCTGAAGAAGCTTAACTACAATCATTCGTATCATTAAACTTGCCTTTTACAATTGATTACTATTGATAATATTTATTATTGTAAGCTGTTTCATAAACTTATCTAGTTCCAACTTCAAATATAATTCACAACACAATTTACTGCAACGAGTGCGCGAATTTGAATGCACATGCATGCACACGATACGCTTGTATTCCGGGTATTAGCATTTTTTGGCGTATTCCTAAGTATTTCGGCGTATTCCGGGATATTCCGGCGTATTCCGGAGTATTCCGTTGTATTCCGTAGTATTCCGGTGTATTCCGGGTTATTCCGCTATATTGCGGTCAAAATGTACATTGATTCCGGTCAGTTGTTCACCCCTCGACACATGTTTATTAGAGACTATAGTAAAATACAGAATTATAGGGTAGTGGAAACGTATTCAACGTTATTGATTAATCAACTACAAATCTCTTTAACTTTAACCGGAAAATGAAAGAAAGAGTATAATAGACCTTAAACGACTAAAATGCTAATGCATTGAAGCTGATGTAGGCGAGCGTGCTAAAGATATTTTCCATAATGAAGGATATTGATTTAGTTCTATACAAGAATTAAGCTTACGAGTTATAATTGAAACAACGGACATCATTTGATAATAGATATATTATATACTCCTACGGAAATACTTTTAATGGTAAATAACAAAACGTTTACTGTGAATACTGTAATCATAGTATAGCACTTAAATGTTTTTAGTTTGAGAAGTATAGTGTATATATTAGATTCGAACCACCATTTATCTTAGTTGCATTTACAAAATATTAAATAATTTTATTAGAATCGTTTAAAACTTGCCATATTTCGATATCGAATTTGCTTATAAAATGATTTCGCCTCATTAATAAGTATAAATCCAACTTACAACAATAGAAGATAATATTGGTCAGCACTGCATTAATATTTCTAAATTAGTCAAATGCAAATTGCTCATAAAATCAACTATGCTACACCTAATCAATATTCTGCGGTGTTTACTTACAGACTGCTCGCAGAATTTGTTTACACAACTGAAGTCACTTACATCGTCCTTTCAATTACACCCAGTGACCCATTAACCCTTATTTGTGAAATGTCGAATACAGAAACATCACCAAAGTGCTGTTGTAGTTCTGTAGGATGGAGCCTTGAATGTTGAAGAAATTAGGCCTACTAATTACTCAAATGAATTAATGACTATGATCGTATTCAATCGGAAAAGCAGGAGAGGCTGCAGTGGGATTCAAGCACTAGGAAATTTTTTTATTAAAGCTTTCTACGTATTACAGTTTATACTTATAAATTTGTAAAACTTTGAAAAACCGTACCTTCCCTTAGGAGCAATAGATATAACCACAAAAGATTCCGTGCAGTTCAAAGATATGAACGGAAGGGAGGAATAGATTACTATTAATATTCAGCCAATTTTATTTCAACCTTAGGTTTAAGTCCACTTCCATAAAAGTTTCTACGCTGTTTGACGCTATAAAAACCCAAAACTTGTTTCTTTTGTAACAAAATAAGTCATGGTAATTACTTGGTATTACGCGCTATCGCAAAATTAATATTCAAGGGTTCTTTCAGTAAATAGCCTTTAGCGAATTGATAAAAACCCACAAAAAGGTTTAATTTAATATGTGTTCTGAAAGATGTTTGCACATTTTACATTGAAAGAAACATTTGATTAGGTATATTCTGTACTGCAGGCAATTCGACAAAGTGTCATTATTATTTATAATAAAGGTGCGTAATGAACTACTTAAAGTGAATTTTATAGACAACAATAGGTACTGCTGTGACTTCAACCTCAAGCGATGAACATGGAAGTAGTGGGAGTTTGGATATTAGCAAGTATTTGTAATATCCAAAAAACTCTAAATGTCGCTACCTTGCATATAAAGAAAAAGTTGCGTTTCAAACAGGAGAATTCCTACGCAAACCAGGCTATGCACGTGCTCTAAATAACTTAACAGAGCGGGGGCGTTTACTTTTATTTTGAACAGTCCTGGCGCAGCGCAGCTCCCCCTCCTCCCCACCATGTTACAGAAGTTTAGCTCACTCTGCCGCTACGTCACGGCAGCCATCTTTGATGCTACTGCCACTTTGACACATCCGCCGTTTTTGATTTCATCACGATTTGGCCTTTTACCTATCTTGTATACAAGTTTTGCAACACCCAGTGTATTTCCACTTTTCCAATATCCTGTGTGTTACGAAAATTTCTCAGTTCTTGGCGAAAAAAATTGATTAACGCAGGACTAGAACAGGGGTCGTCTGCATATAAAGCACGTACTTTACCATTATCTCATGCGGTTAATCGGTAATTTAATTTGTCAAGATATGGTTTAAATCTTCGGCTGTAGATACTTTTCATATTAATAATAAAAGAAGCAATATGTTATATTTGATTCCTCTCAGAATCTATTTTAGAGGTTAAATTATTTTCAGAAATTAATTATTTTGCCAAACTCTTAACCCGATCAGACCGCGAAGAACTTTAACTTTTTCTACATCTAGTGTAAAACCCACACTTTGATTCCTGCTAAAACTTTAGAGTACAGTTCAAACAATTTTAAATCTTTTTTAAGAAGCGCTATAGTGGCATTAATTTTTAAATATGTAAGAGAAAGTAGAAATGCGATAATAAAGTGTGACATGGTTTTAATCTTTTCTAATGCTTTATTTCTATCAGAATTTTTTATTGCCAAACGATCAGTCATCGGTAAAAATGACTCTGCGTTACAAATTGTGATATCCGATAGGGAGGGAGCTCCGTAATGATTTTAACGGTGCACCGGCTAAGTTCAGTGGTGCGGGAGTGGGTTTCTATGGGAAAAACATGATTAACATGATACAACTAACATGTGAAATGGCCGAAATTTCAAACTGTTTTACAAGTACTGCTTACCTTGAACAGCTGTATGGGTTGTCAAAAGCAAGGGGTGTCAAACGTTTAGTACCAGTAACCACTTCGATATCTTACTACCCGAAAGATGGCTATCCCGGATAGGTCTCTTTGCTTTTGGTATTTTAAATTCTACGACTTCCTCTTGCGCTCTCCTCTACAATACCTTAAAAACACTCACTAATTTTTTTGTCAAATTAAAGCAATTTGCGCAATAACGGGTCTATCCCAAGTACAGTTTTATCACTGTGGTAGCTGGATATCCTTTCATAACTATCATACTTTCTCCTTTATTATTAATAACTTCAAATAAAATTCCACCTAAGTTTAAACTCTAAACATTAAATCGGAAATATTAAAACACGCACATTAACTTTAAAGAAACAAACCTAATGTAACATCCAACTGGCCAGGTATTAATAGAAAAAATTCTTAAGGGAACATTAGTCTATTAAAAATACTAAAATTTTACAAAAAAATTAACTAGCAACACATTCCATAAATAAAGCTTGCGCTTAAATTAATACGCACATATTCCTTAATGTTTCAAAATTCTCAAACTCCCGTTCCAATAATATTATGCATAAATTTAAACAAAACTTGCTCCGTCGCTAGTCCAACAATAATTATTTAACAAAATAGTTATTTCTTATCAAGTAACTACAGATTATTTCCAGCCTATATTTAGAATCCACACTTACATATTTATATATCGTACTCAAAAAAGAAACGCTCAAACGGTACCCACAGATAAATTCGACTTCATAGTTTTTAAAATTAATTAAGCACATCCAGGAATGCGAAGGATTCACTTTTTTTCGTTAATCACACGTAAGTCATTCCATTCCATAAATTTCAATTCCAACTCTGAATGAAGTGTGAAATCCGTTCATTATCCTTTTAATGACTAATGTTATTGTCTGATGCGCAACGGACGCAAATATAAATTCGACGATACCCGCGTGTTTGAATCTTGTGATCTACTTATTCAGCAAAGTTCAAAACAATTCGTCGTCAGTCACCTGCGTCGAAGGTCCGACCTACGGTCCACCGTCTACAAGCCGTTGTCACTTAACCATCTTTTATTTCATAACTTACATACTTTTTCGAACCTTGATGTTTTATAACATTCTCCCTTTTTTAAACTTTTGTTCTCATACGTTGTGCGTCTAAACTGCTTGATATTGAAGTCAATGTCGTTCTGTTTCTGTCAACGGTAATCGTCTTAAGTTCCGATCTTAGGTATTTCTTACAAAAAATGCACAAGGTGCTTTGCTATTTTAATTCCTTATCCTAATTTAATATCATATTGAAGTGGTCGCGTGATTAAATATATACTGCTCAAACTCCTAAATCTTTCAGGGTGCTTTTGTGCTAGAAGTGTATTTAACTAACTGAAACTAATAAGCCTACTTCTACTACCTAATGTTTTATGAAATAATGCATTTGCGTTATAGCTTAGGGAAAAGGAAATTTTTGCAAAAACATTTATTAACTGCAATCATTACAGCATGCGGTACGTATTATCAGCCACCCAACGCTTTGGATATTCTAAAAAATTGACAAATTATTAGCTGTATGCACTCAAATGCAAAATCATTTATGTCTATATTTCAGCTTACTTCTGGAAACCTAATACATGCATTAGAGAACCACTTGTTGGTGGGAATTCCCAATTAAACCTATAAACATGTTTCTAGAGCCATGCTTTGTGTTTCTTGAAGTTAACGATTAAGTTGTTTGACTCCAAAAGCATATCTAAAATTTCGTGCTATAAGTTCCCGGATTTTCCATATTGAGTATAGGTATTTATTTAAGAAAAAAATTTGTTTCCTTTTGTACTGGAATCCTTGTATATAAAAAATACAATACATGGTGGAGCTAAATCTGTTGATGGGTTTCGTCGAGGGCTGATTCCTAAATTTTCAAGCTCGCGGTAAACCTTATCATACATTAAAACAAAAATCCTTCTTTTTAATCCAACTTTTCTTACCACCCAGCCCGTAAACTAAAAGTTCCCGTTCACCGTTCCGCATGTGTATGAGTTTTTTCCACTAGGCATGCGTCAGTAGGTTGCGTAAATTGAATTTCCTCAGTATAGAAACAATCCAAGACTGGGTTATTATCTAAATCTTCCAGTTGGTATGGTTTGAACCACTGCACTTTTTTTAAATCTGAACAATTTCGTACTCAAGTTGGCGCAGAACTATCTATCAAAAACCGTTTTATATTTTGATATACATACAACCTCACCAGAGCGATGTTTTTCGGTTTGAAGCACGACTATCAGTGTTGAGAAATTTAGCTCTCGCCGGATGGTTTTCAGTTTCCACTGAGGTCATTTTAGTAACTCTACGTATCGTGTTATTGTATTCGCCCATAACTTAGGTGAAAATCCAGCCATTTGTAAGTACTTTTTAAATAAAGCCTTCTGCACAACTTGTTTGTGACTTTTCTGATCTATCTCGCAAAAACTGTTTTTTTTTGTTGGAAGAAATGTACTGTATTGGTTTTTTAATGTTTAACAAGAACTTTTTAAATGGTTCATTATAAATGTCCAATTTTCTGTCAGCTTGCAGATTAAATTTTCACCACAATGTTTTACTAGTCGTGCAGCATCCTTTTTGGTATAATTCTTATTGCATTTGCGGTTTCCATTCGTTTTGATTTTTATCGGTTCGACCAATTCATATTTTGTAAAACAGTCGATTATAATTAAAATGTATATGTGCCCATTGTTCATGCGAGAGACACTGAAATTCGCAGAAATCTGACTGTATTAGTTCTCGATTCACAGGTTTTAAATTTGTGCGCTATCGTACAAAATTCTTACATGCTGACTTACATTGCTCGTTTTTTGTAACGTTGAACTAATTGGGATATCAATAACTAGTTGCTTTCTTGGTGTAAGCTCAAGTTCTGCCTTTTAGTTTTGTTTCTAACAGTTTCTGTGCAAGATTGAGCCCTTTTCACGTTTGTAACAGAAATGGATACTAAATTTATAAAAAAACCGTATAAACGATTTGAAACTGGATACAAACTTATCAACTTTCTCAGCTACATATTGCTTAGTTGTTGCAACGATGACTTAAACTGGGTGATCAGTTTTGATAATACGCTGGTTTCTGGCATTATAAACCGTAGCTTACTGCTAAAAATATTGTGTAATTTTTAGACCGTGAGAAAAAGGCCTGACTTACAAGATTGATTGCAAACTTCTTGTTGATGTAGTTGCTTTCTTCTTTGGGATCCATTACATCGACTAGTCTTTTTTTACGGAAATCAATTCTTTCCTCTCTTGGTTTAAAACAATGGTGCTTTCATAAGCAAGCAGGTTATAATCGGACTTGGGAACGACTGCATTCAGCAGACTTTTTTTGCTGCATGTCGTATTTTTGTCCATCATGCGTTAGTAAAAATTCTCGACCCGAAGGACCTCATCGCATATCAAAATTCTTTCATTCTAGACGGCCAAACCGTTCAATCGGTATTTTGAAACTGAGCAATTTTTTATTTACGTTATTGTACTATAAGCTTTTCTTTCAAGTCATTTATTATGCACGTTATATCATTAATGTTTTCTTCACTCGTGTTTTCAACTTGGGTAGAGGCAATCAGTAATTTTCGCCTTGCCGCCAATTTGTGTGTATTATTCCAATAGACGTATAGTTTATGATTCGAGTTTAATGTTTGATAAAATCGTTGTAGAAACCAACACCCTTCTTCAGACCGAACCATGTTCTTTAGGACTTCCTTCAAAATTCCTTTAGATTTTTACCACATAGTTTTCAAACTTCTTGTTAATTGTTAGAAAGCTATTTAAACACTACGCGGGTATGGGCTGAACGTTTTCTGAAGATGGATGCTGATTTTATCATTTTTATGTAGTTTACTAAATCCTCGCAATTATTAGGGCTGATTATATAGATCGTTATTGTCAGGATAAACCATATCATTTAAGGTTTCATCGCTATTTTCCTGCTTTATTTCCAACATGCCTTTTCCCTTTTCCGTAGAGTGTCCTGCGACAGATGAATCTCGTGCTTATTTGCGATAAATTCCTTAACATCCGTCATTATTAAACCCTAGATTACAACTAACCATTCACATCTTCTACATACTTATATACTCGGCGAAATTCTTTCGATGTCGCTCATTATCAATATCGAAGTTTTTTGCAATAGTTATAAAGTTGTGTTTCGGGTCATCCTCACTCTAGCACCCCAGCATTTTATTTTAAGTTTTGGATATGACATGTCAGCGCTTATGTGATTAAAAAATATATGAAAAGGGTTCGAATCATCTTGCTTTCATAATAAAATCACATTGGCATTGTCTCTGAGCTAATGCTTTAAGTTCTAGCATACGTTTGGCATAAATATACCAATCTATGTTCTCATGCCTACCAAACGAAGAAATTGTTAGGTTGCTTTATTCGTTTAAAGATATGTCGTTAAATACTAAAATTAAATCTTTTCTGGTATCCACAGTTCTATTAAATCGTTGTAGTTTCTATACTCGTGGTACCCAATCTCTTTCTTTAGAAGTTCGAATACGCTCCTTAACAGTTCAAGGCTTTTCGAAAACATAAAAATTCTGAAATCAAAGTTCAATTTCATGTGAAATTAAAAATATCAATGCATCGGTTTTCCTCAGCTCGATGGATCAGCGAATATTCCTCTTATATTGAAAGAAAATAAAGGCTCATGTTTACCATCTTGCTAACCGTCGAAACCAAAAATTTATTAACATCTCGTATACGTATTACAACTTGCTGCTGTGCAGTATCCATATTTTTTCAACATCCACCTCGCTAGAATCATTAGTAGTATGTAATCCCTTCCTCCAGAGACTCGTTGGTGTATATTTATCATTTATGTGCAACGTAAGCAGAATGCAGTACAACTAAGTTCAATGCAAAAGTTCTACTCCTTTATATACTAAAAAATTCAGACATGTCGCCCAACTGGTTGCCCAACACGATACCTATGTCCGAGTATGCGCCAGCAACCTCAAATGTTTTTTATTATTAATAAAACGTTTTTTTAACTTTAATAAAACAAACAAAGTTTTTTATTGAAAACATACTCGCATTTCCATTCGCAAGTTGATTAAAGGGTTCAGTAAGAACAGTTATTTGAACAAACGCAGAAAATCTCACCAATCCCTACTTTTTCTACAGAAAATGTACGTCCTTATGTGGTCGTTTACATAATGGTTACAATTGGCATTTCAAACCGGTTAAATCCGATTGGGGAGCCTACTGCTCTAGCCGCATATTGAGCACCTCCGTATATTCGGTTCTTTTAGTACTACCTTCCTTATGACCAAGTATATCAATAGAGCTACAGAGATTGTTACGGCCAGTGTCCATATTATAACTAGAGCTTTTTCCGAACAGTATAGTCGTGGTTTACTGAAACTCTTTTCTGTCCAGGGGCTTCATCCACAACTGCGGTGAAAAGTACGGGCGGCTCCGTGCCGTAGTTAGTATGTGTGTGACTACTATGCCCGGGGTCCCGGGTTCGAGTCCCAAGACGGTCCGCTTGAAAAATGTTAGGCGAGCATTTTTCTCAAAAATACACCCTCGTTCGGATGAGAAGTAAAGTGGAGGTCCCGTGTGAGAGATCAGTCACGTACGTTAAAGATCCCTACCTTGCTTGAAACAGCAAAGGTTAGGCAAAATTACAAATTTCCCAGGTAAAAACAAAACTCGCTTCCTGGCCAATGTGGTGCCTCCGGGTGGAGCAGTGGAAAAAAATCACATGTAGGGTGAAAAGTACGTTACTGAAAATATCTACCGCAGTTGTGACCGAAGCTTTTGGATATGGAAATATTTTTAACAAATCACGACTATAAAACCTGAAAAAGCACTCCTTGGCGTTTAGTGTATTTTAGCTTTTTGATGCACGATGACAAGTAATATTCGAACTTGTGTCATTACAATAAGTACGCAAATTTTCTCGTTATGTGCAGATGCTACCTAGTATTTAGCAACTCACGTCCACTTATTAGATTGTTAAACTTTACAATTTATTTTGACTGTTATGTGATAAGAGTTGTAAATATGAATAAATGAACATTAATGTATTGTTCTGCCTCTTATCATATTCGTACCGCCAACTGCCTTAGCTAATGTTTTTCTAGTGCTGAAATATACAGTTTTACCATAGGCAAGAAAAAGGGGTACCTGAAAGTTTTAAAACCTGTTAATTTCTAAATTGACTTTAGGCTTCTAAATTAATTTTACTCTACAAGGGCGGAGTGACGCAATTGTAAAATACTGCATAGGTTAGCTTTCAGAGGAATAAGGTGAATTTTATGAAAGCAAATACACTCTTTTTAGGTAATACACATTCTAACACTTTTATTAAATATTTTTACGCTTACCTGGAAATATTTATAACTCTCTTTGTCTAATATAGTTTTTGAGCGCCCACCCACCTAAAGGAAACCTCAAAGAAAACCAGTTCAAAAATTTAGTATTCAGAAAAACGATTTAGCTGTTTCTATTGCAATTAGAGGTTGCGGTTTGTGGTTAATAAAGCCTTGTTTACACGTTTCTCACCTCCTTCTGCTCGTTTAAAATAAACACAAATAAAAGCTCCACCTTTTTATGCTTAATCTATACAATCAAACATGATTATCACAGTAAATAACAACTGAGAAGAAACTAAGCTTAGTCTTAATTAACCAAATGTACGTTAAGCTAAAAAACTTAAATTTAACAATGAAAGACATTAAGTCAATTTAATTTTTACATAAGAATTATGCGGATACAACTGTCAACTTTCCAATTTGAGAACACAATATGCTTTAAATATGAATACACCAATTTAACAGTCCCTCTTAACAATAAGTTTTACATATTCTTATTATTAGCACCGATTATAATTATTAGTTACAAGACATCATGTAATGTTATAAGATAGAAAGCAAAAATTGAACGGACTACAGTTTATTTGTGTTCAACAAAGTTTCGTAGATTTCGCAGTGCAGAAGTGGTTGCAGGTAAATTAATAACTCCAACTTGTTGCTTTATAAAAGCTCCCAGCACAGACCACTATCACGTTGAACTGGTATTTTCATATCCGCGTTTTTACTTGCACTTGGAACCTATTTACTAAGAATTCCAGGGTTAAAACCGACACGTTGATTACCCAATTAATTCTGAACCTAGTCCCCCACCGTGATGGTTGCGAATCAATCGCATTCAAAGGTCTGCTTCGATATCTGTTCTCGAATAACCGAAGACGATGATCCCTTCTTTCATTATATGTGGATTTCATAAGTTTCAACGCCCCAAGGTTATTGCACGATTTGTTGGTCTCACTGGGTGTGGGAGGCTCCGTGGCGCAGTTCGTATGCGGGTGACTACTACGCCCAAGGTCCCGGATTCGTATCCCGACCCGGTCCGCTTGAAAAATGTTAGACGAGCATTTTTCACAAAAATACGCCCTCGTTCGAATGAGGGGTAAAATGGAGGTCCCGTATGTGAGTGTTGTCACGCATGTTAAAGATCCCTACTTTGCTTGGGACAGCAAGGGTTCGGCAAAATTCAAAATTTTTTAGGTAAAAGAAACTCCCTTCCTGGCCAATGTAGTACCTTGGGGGGAAGCATTGGAAAAAATCACATATAAGGTCTCACTGGGTGGAGCATTCAAACTGCTCTATTTCGGGGTCAATGTCGTTCGTGTGGACGGTCACTTTGTTTCCACATTTTTACATTGAACACCCAAAGCTGCGTCATTTGTTCCGTTCCCAACATATTTTTAAGGGCTATAATTTAGGAGTATACGGCTATTAGAGTATATCTGTTCGATTGCTTTCTTGAATCTGTGTGAATTTGTACAAATAACTTTAATATGTCGTTTATTTTTCAAGTGTCTATCTGTAATTTTTCTGAATTTAATACGAAGAGGTGTAAGGTCCCGATATTAACTACTGTTTGTATATAATGTACTATTGCACTAATGTACTAATGTACTAATTTAATACCATATTGAAATAGCAACGCAGTTAAATGTAAACCTTCAAAGCTTTCCAATTTACTTTCGTGCTAAAGGATCCTTTAACTAACTGAAATTAATAAACCCGTGTCTACTGCTAATAAATGTTTGCTTAAGTACCGAGTTAGCGTTAAAAGCCATTATGGCCAGTTTACGCAAGTTTAAAACTATTATAATGTAGCGTAAATTATATAGTCAATACTAGTTGCATAAACAAAAACTAGGTAAAACCGAACACAGAACATTTTAGCAAAAGATTCTATAGTGTAATGTATATATTCCAAAGTTGAATTCACTGCCGAAGTAGCCCCATATGTAAAGACAAATGCAATTTGCTACTGCAGGAATATTACCCAGTTCTGCATTAATATTTCTAGAACTAGTCACATGCAAATTGCTATTTAGGAAACAGCACACAAAATCAACTGTGCTGCACCTATTCAATATTCGTGGTGTTTACTTAAAGACCGCTGGCAGAATTTGTTTGTTCAGCTGAAGTCAGTTAAATTGTCGCTTTAATTACGCCCAATGGCTTATTAATCGTTAGTTGTGAAACTATCGAACTACAAACTTCACTAGAACCCAATTATACTCCTTCTGTACTAGCGACCGTTAAAACAAATCAATGCAACGAGATAAGTACGCACACGAATGTGATAAGTTTCTTACGGGTCAGCTAGCTATATTAGACATGAAAGTTTTATAAACGTAAAAAATGCTTTAGCGAACATTTATGTCGCAGGTTTAAAAGCTCCATCAAAATTTTCTGATTAAATATGTTCGTGCTGTTCTATATTAGTACAAACTTTTAAAACTCCACAAAAGGGTAAAGTTTTCCCATGAAACCACAGATAAAAAAGATTCGGTTAAGTTCGAAGGTATATACAGAAAAGAAGAGGAATGGATTGTTAATAATATTTATCAAATATCTCTTTCAACTTAAACTCTAGTCCATATCTGATACGCGCTTAATCGTTTTAAACAACTAAAGAAAATTGCTTTTGTAATAAAATATGTCAGTGTGTAATTGTAAGATTCGACAGCGATGCTCGGTGAAGTACCTTGCCCAAAATACTGGAATGTAACGAATTACATATCCCCCAAATTAGTATATAGGTATAATCAAATGGAACTATTGAATCTAAAGAATAGATCGTTACAATGTATAGTTGAAGGACATATTACAAAAGGTTAATGGAGGTTTATAAACGAGACATGAGAACGGATGCAACTACTTTGTATTCCAGACGTAACATGACACCTCAGGTGCAGGTTACAATAGATTATAAGAAAATAATTGTTAGAATTAAGGTTACTAAGAAGTACTACTTTGTATTGAATAAAAAGACAGCAGACATGAGATCTGCGTTTCCCACAAGCTATGTAAAAGCAGGGATAGCATAAATACCCTGAGAACCCCAGGAGGGTCAGTCAGTCTCGAGCTTCAGAACTTCAACATTGTTGGCTGTTCAAGCTACTCATCCTAGTTAAATTAAATAGTGATTGTCAACTTAGAATATTTTTTGATTGCATACTTTACTGCACATAACGTACCTGTTATTAAATCCATATTGTAATTTCTGTTTAAATAAAATTGATAAAAGAGTTTTTTGGAAGAAAGCCTTTTTAAAATGACGCTCTACTTTTAATTCATTTCGGGGGTTGTTTGAAAAAATTAGAACGGTATGATGTAGGGTTTACGAAGAACATGCAGTTTGTAAAGACGATCTGGCAGTGCTTCACTAGGTTTGAAGGTATAATCGTTTACAACTATTTGGGTTTGTAAATTCAATACTGTGATTGGAGTATATCGTACTTGACCAGTCTAGGGAACTCAATCTAAGGCTCGGACCTGAGAAAGCACATTGCGGTATAAAAGCTAATATGCATGTAAATTACGTAAGCAGAGCAAAAAACATCTCTCTGTCGCCGAGGTAACTATTTCGAACTTGCTTTTGTTTTACAAGAACAATTAAAATACTAACTTCTATTTACTACAAGTTCACTATATCCCCATTTTTCTATTGCAACATCATGTACTCGTAAAGCTACAAAGGTATGCTTAGCTAGTTGTTTCTACGTTTCTCCTAAAAACCTTTTCTACAGTGATTTTCAAAACTTGTTTCAATTTCGATAACTTTGTAAGAAATAACCAATAAATCACATCCAAAAGCGAAACAAGTTGTGACCTCGCCAACAATTAGAGTGTGTCGAAGCAAATAAATTTCCCTTCATATAAGTATTGTATGTTTTCTACTTTTATATCGTTATGAAAGATTCTTTGTCGATTAAAATACATGGTAGATACTGAGTTACCAGAGAATAACAGAGTAATTGATTGTTTAATTATTTGCTTTTTGCATTACAATACAATTAACTAATGAGATGGCTCTTATTTGGGATATTTAAGACGACTTTAATTTGGGACTCCAAAATTTGAATATACTCAAACTTTGGAAATAGTTTAAAATGAAAGTATTCTAATTTGGACATATTCTAACTTGGTACGATTTTAATTAGAAACAATTTATGGGGCAGGCACATTAAGCGGACACAGAAAGGGGATGCAGATCATAGACTAGAATGGAACTACAGAACCCATTCCAGGTTAGCAATCTTAATACACTTTATTATTGAAAACTGTTTTTAGTTTAATATTTATCACATGGTGTATTTGTAAGAGTCATCAAAAAGGGTCATTTAACAATTTATGACAAGGGAATAGGTATCTTGGAACGTTCGAAGGTGCCTGAATAAGTAAAAGATATTTTTGCTGACTTTCAGAAAACCATAAATCTGGTATATGTAGATATTCTGTCATCATCATTTTGTTTTCGACCTTACTTAAGGTCGGTTTGACGCAGCTCTAACTTCTTTTCTATTCTGTGCTAATCTAAAAAGCTCTACATACCCTTCACAACCTAAATTTCTAATAATTTGACTAATATAGTTTGGTCTAGGTCTTCCTATATCCTTCTATCTTTTTCCTATCCACCTGGCTCTACATAGATATTCTGTAAAAAGGGAAAATTTTGAGAGTTGTAAATATTATCAATGATTATATTGTGTATTATAGAATTGCTTTATTTGATTAAATAAGATCTATTCGGGGAAAAAACCTAATTTAATATTTCATAACATTAGGGCTCATTAATCTAAACATCAAATATCGCAGCAAGTAATGACACACTCAATCGTGGGGCTAAAATCATAGCAATTTTATGGTACGCCCAATCGTGGGGCGAATAACATAGCAATATATATACATTAGTCTTTCTAGAACCATGCGTTTTCCAATTACGCCACCGAGACCGATGACGACAAAGGGAAAATTTACAAATCTAAATCGTGTACACAACCATACATCAAACTAACTTTCAATTTTATAACATTGTATAAAGGAACTTAATTTAATTTTTATTTATGGATGCCAATTTTTATTCATCTCAATTTATTGCCTTGAAGAACGCATTAAATAAATGCGAAAATTTAGGTCATAAAAAAGAGTTTTCTTTTATCCCAGCAGACCTAATACCCGCAAACATAATTATAATCAATTATCGAAAAGGAGGTCGTTAATACAAAAAAGTCTGAAAGATACAAATGTACTATATAATTAGTGATTTTTATTCTTGGGCAATCGGTCGATAATCAATAATCAAAATAGCCCTATTTCTTTTGCATGCTTAAATCACCAAGCGTTTTTCAGCAACGCTCGCTTGCCTTTATCGATGGTACACCTATTACCATTCCAAAGTATCTAGTGTACAAGTTTATAATTCAATTTACAAACTTACAAAAAACCAATATGGCTACTCTTTAATTACACTTAGAATTATTGAGAAACGAACTAATTAATAGAATTCTATTGAGTAGTTTGTTACGCAGTAATGAATCGAAAAATTTGATTTTATAAAATGCAAGTAGTTTAAGATTTGTTTATGAAAAAACAATGCCCATTAAATTATTACCTTCCGATGTATTTATTACAGGCGGTATATTTGTTATTTATGCACGAATTTCTTCCTTCAAGGTATTGGTGTATTGCGGACGGTTAGTTTAAACTTCCTTTTCAGGTAGTCCCAGAGAGAAAAATATATAGTATGTGATCGGTTGATTATGGCATAATTATGGTTCAATAAAATTGCATTTCTCCATACATTTTAAAGATATGTCAAAATACATCTAAACGCCTATGTACGTCATCTTCAAGTATTGCATGATGGATAAAACAGTATATATAGACGTTGCATTTTCCTCACGTTTTCAACCGGCAACTGAAAAATAGTCGTTTCTTCCTGAGAAGCGATGTGCGATTAACTAACAGACCGCAATCACTTTACGACGCGTTTGGTGTTTGAACGTTATTTGGTTTACCACGAGGTTTGTGTTTTGGTGCTGAATTTATTACGCTAAAGGCATCTACGTAACAAACAATTGCATTGCCCTTTAGAACTGAATCCAATGAATGGAAATTAGAACTTAGCCTGAACACTCTTCTATTGAAATCACAGAACCGCCATCTTTAAAGAAGATTTCAGCAAAAAAACGAATGTTTTTTGCCTGCTTATAACATGATGACATATTGAAACCTTTTGAATGATGTACCTACAAAGTTTGTAAGACGTAAAAATGATCAATTGATGGATTAAAATTAGGTTAGGACTAGAGTACGGGTATTAGTGTAGTATTAATATCGCTAGAGGCTACGCGGTTTTTTGTCTTTAGGTTTTGTTAATGAAATAGATTTAAAGCATTCCTAGTTGGAAAACGGCCTGATTTGAAAATATAACATAGAAAGGTCGCACATAATCGAACAAAAAGTCACCTTCGAGGCGTATTAAGCGAGAAGCTAGAATAAAACTGAAGAATAGATAGCCTACAATGCTGTGCTGAAGTGATAAAATAATTAGAAGGTGATTACTGACGGCATTTTTTTTTGCCCCTGTAACGAAATTACTCAACTCATTAACAACGCACTTCAAATTGAGAAAATGCTTTTCAAAATCAAAACCTGCTTATCATAGGATACATCAGAATGTAGATGATATTACTGCACCTGTAATTTTTAATTCATTACTATAGTAGGGTAGTTCTTGTGTACGAAGACCATTTGACGATCTTTTAATCTTAATATGTTTGTTGATTTTATGTGTTCCGCACCAAACTTATTTCCTGTTAATTATACTTCAATTCGATTATGTACAAAACACAGAAAAGCTTTAGATTTTCGCGCAAGCTTAAGCAATGTATTGCGTGCTTTTTTATTGGTTTCATGAAGTTGCTGTATAAAATACTCCATTTACAAATTATGAACAAAATTATTCTATAATAAATCTCATAGATATATTTTTTTATTTTTTGTCTAATTCATGAGTGCTAATTAAAATACAAAGTCCAACTACCAGTTCATGAGTACTCGCTGAAACGCCGACACAGTATGGAGGCGTTTTAATATTATTTGAGCATTTATGATACTGTGCAGAAAAATAATACTAAAGTCAAGTACATGTCTCCAATTTCAAATGGGTCCATTCTGGTTGTTTGATATTTGTCACTGGAATTGCGAAATATTTTGAAATAAAACCGTGAAACGTGATTTTATAACAATATAGCCGAAGAAAACTTTATCCTGAGCCATTTACTTTACGAAATATATTATGAGCAGTTAAACAGGTTGTTTGTAATTAAGAGAAAGTACAGGAAATATACCTCACATTACTGGAAGACGAATCACCATAGAGCTTGAGGTCACCTGAGGTCAGCTGGGTGGACTAAAGCTTTATTTGACAAAATTGTATTATGAATTTAAACCTTTCCAACTCAACCCATAGAGGAAGTTCATATTATACACTGCATAGAGTATCGCGATGGAAGATCCTGCAATGCAGGTGATAGAACTGCATTCATTATTGCCAGGACGTGACATAATGACAACTGCGCTTGCTACTGCATTTATAGTATAATATAATTTAATGCAAAATTCGACATTAAATAAGAATAATATAAAATCTTGTTCTAATCGATATTCTGCAGTATTTACCGAAATAAAAACTAGTAAGGGTGTTTGCACTTTGCTGTTTTCCGATACACTTACGGTTATTGTTACTTCAGCAATCTTTTAGTTGGAACGGTTACTGACACACAACTGTTGTTCTTGTTCGGATTTTTTATTCATTGAATACTGCCGGCACTCTTTTTGTAAATTTGCTTACAGGTATTTGCCTGAATTTTTATACATCTCTAAACTTTAGATATTTGCAAATCAAACGGTTACTCCCCGGGTTTTAATAAAATGTACTTAGAGGGATCCTTATAGAAATATTTCTACTCATTGCTTGGTTTATGCCCATAAAATAAAAGCGCTCAATTATCTAAAATGCCTGCAATTTCAGTCATTTGGAAAGCGCTTTTTCGAATGAGACAATTTCAACACAGAAATTTTTTTAAAGGTGTCATAGTAACACATACTATTCCAAAAGATTATCAGCTGCGGTAACTATCAATTATCCAGAATTAAGGAACGCGTTTTATTCAAAAACGGAAGAGCTAGGTAAAGTTAGTAAATATTTAAAATGGCCGTGTAATAAGGTCATAAAATGCTTCCTATACTAGTCAAAAAGTGAATTACAGTTAAGTTTCCAATGCGCCTTATTGCTTAAGACGAGCATTGAACATCACTTAATTTTGAAAAATCGTGACTTGTACTTATTATAAATAATACCTAGGTACAAGTTTTGAAATATGTTATTTAACAGGTTTCAGATTCTAAACGACAACAAGAGGAATAAATGCAAAAGATAAATAATTTGGATTTTCTCTCGAATTTTCTCGAATATTCTTGTATTTATAAAGTCAGATCTTTATTATATGATGGAATATGACCGTTTTATGACCTTTAATCACATTAATATATATATATATATATATATATATACATATATATATATATATATATATATTTATATCTTTATGTAAAGGACCCCTCTTAAACACCGATAAAGGGCCAATAGAGTCATCTGCTTTGCTTTCCCTATTGGTGAACAACCAATGAGAAAGCAAGATTAAACTGGTTCCGCTTCAGTAGATTTAGAATTAGTATAAATTAGATAGATTTAAGTTATAATGTCACAATTCACTTGTTTGTTGTTGAGAACACCAGCCTGCGGGTGAGGAGAATATCCTCGATAGTGTTTAAAGCAACAATATAGTAAATTATACAGCTAATATTTTTTTTTCCCCTACTGATGATGACCACATAGTGGTCGAAATACGTATCTAGTAATTTAAATATTTTTTGTGGTTAAGGGTTTTTATTTAATTTTATTTAAATCGTGCCACAGTGTTCCTATAGATTATTATTTTTCGATAATTGTACAAAATAAATGATGTAACTTTAATTCTGCTTTCGTTTATGTATTTTGATGCGTGTTTGAAATTGAGTTGTCTTATCAAAAATGTTTATTATTTTATCGTAATTGCATAAAGCTTTGTTAGGTTTGATCTCTTATTGTCGTATTTGTTTCATAGCTTAATTAGAACACTTCTCGACGCGTGTTTAATTACATGTACTATCATTTCTTCTAAATGCGCGTTCTGTTGTTGAAACATATGCTCACTGGCATTACTTAAAATTAATAAAAGTCTATATACAGAGTGTTGAATACTTGCTATTTACATTATGTATGAATTACCTTTTTTTCTGCTAAATACGCGTTCTAGTGTTGTAAGATATGCTTCCTTGCATCGCTTAAAGCTAATTATGGTCTATACACAGGGTGTTAAATGCTTACTATTTACATAATGTACGAATTACTTAATTTTTTGCTAAATAAATGCAGTTTTCTGATTTCTATTGCAATTTATGGTTACTACACGACCCTTGCTACTTAATACGCGCCTAAACAACCCTTTATTACAGCATTATATATATATATATATATATATATATATTTATATATATATATATATTGCTGTGACACGGCCTTGGAAGCGTCACTAAAAGAGTGCTGTGGTAAGACCGCACTGAGAGGGCTACTAAAAGGGTGATATGAAAAAGGCCGCACGTCGAAGGTGCCACTAAAAGAGTACTGTGACACGGCCGTATGTTGTGATACGACTAAAAGAGTGATGTGACAATGCCGCACTGAGAGCCACTAGGAGTGATGAAAATCGTCTCGCGTTTTTCACTTTGCCTGCTAGCTCAACGAAATTTACAGAATTTTCAAAATGAAATAAATCGCAGCAGTATCATAAAGCGTTGATACAATATGAAATATCTTCTTTCATACAAAGGCATTTACAACATCGTTTCTTTCAAACATAAAATAATTTCTAAGAAGTCTTTGCTACAAGAATATTATTGCTTACCTTATTTTACATATACAGAATTAAATTTGTTCTTTTGAGGATCTTTCACCTGGTTATAAATTATTTTCACGCTGGTAAGATTTGTTTTGGACCGAAAAAATCCTTGACATATAATCTATTAAAGGTCAGAGTATATCGAACTCTGAACACAAACTGGTAAAAAATCCCTTACACAAAAAAAAATTATTAGGATTATCTCAAACTAGATCTAAATACACTGATATCAGTTGAAAATAATTCTAGCAGTGATACTTGCAGAATTCACCAAAACGCTTCTCCTAATTAAAATTCTTATTTTAAATTGATCTTTAAATCGGCTTACAAGTTTTCCAAATTAAAATTCCTGATTCTCAACAGCAATTATCTAAGCACATTTTTGGTTAAATCTTCTTTTGATTGTTTATTACATTTAAAAATAGCTTTATACTGAAGAATTTTGATTTTCTTCGTAATTAATAATTCCATTTGTGTATGTAATTTGGGTTTAAAAAAATCACTTCAATATTCATTGCGACCTCGCAACTGTGTTTTACTGCATACTTCTATATAACGCAACGGCTAGCGTTTTAAAATAGCATTTTTTGTTGTAAATCGACTGCATCGGCTCAAATTTAATGAATGAATTCCCTTCAAAACAATTAGCGCCCCTTTATATAAAAATTGTCTCTTTTCTAGAATTTTATCCGTATAATCTCTAACATTAAGATGTAAGGGTTCCCGGAATACCCAATTTGCGTATATAATTTTGATATTTTATTACCTTTTTATCTGTTCTAGGTATCCGTGCCACGTTCTTTTGTCCTTGTTTAACATATGCTATTGTTGTTGCGTAACGCTTCTCTCCAATAGTGAATGCGAAGTTCATAAATTATTTTTTATCAGTTATTTTTAATGTTTAAGCTGCTTCCCGGAATAAAAATGTTTATTTAATAAGTTTATACAAATTTGACGTATTCCTAAATCCAAATGACTCATCTTTTTATATTCTAGAAAGTGCTTTTACTATCCTACAGGGCGTTTTCCTAACAAATTAGTCAATTTAAGATTAAATATTATTTATTTCCTATCTAATTTATGTTTAGCGTAACGCATCGCGTGTAAAGGCTTAATAAATCCGTAACTAAACATTTGGAATTTCGTTGATCTGGAAAATAAGAAATTGAAAATGTTTTATAATCATTTCATAAAACTAAGTCCTCTGTACTAACTATTAGAATTAAAGATTACCCTACATGTTTGTTTAAAATTAGTTTCAAAAGCCAAGAATCTTAAGCTGTATTCTTTCGTCTTAAAATGTTTTTGAACATGTTTTACAAACTGATATAAATATTCCCAAAATTGCCTGATTTCCATCGTTCGGCGGAATTACGTTAACGTATAGTTTTAAATTATCTGTACCTGTCGCCATTCTGCACATGTCAATATCGTTCCTAATTTCTATGAGTCAAATATAAATTCACGTTGTTGAATAGCTGTTGCACTAGCAATATGAAGCCTACTGAAATTTAATAAAATATCCTTTATGCTCATAAATATATAAAATTATCTCAAATTTTAAAATGTTCAATAAAATATTGCACAATGAAAGCCAAAAGTCCGTCAAAATATTTTAAAACACTTCATTTGCAAAATATTGTAACTTAAATTTAAACAGGTTACTTGCATAAACTTTGTTCTTCTGTAATGCTTCAGTTTCGTTCCAAATAAACAGTTAAAACTTACAAAAGGAAAACTTTTTTGAAAGTCCTCCGGTCTTTTTGAAAAAAAAATTACTATCCACTGTGCCTGTTATGTTTTTCCCCTTAATTTTGGTGTTCTAAAAAACTTTGTTATACTTTAATCGCTTTAGAACTCTTACTACAACATATTTAAAACTTCACACTTAAAAATACTTCAATTTAATATTTAAGACACATTTTAACTTAAATAATATAAGCTCTAATTCCTTTCATCTCTGAATGCAATAGCGACATATACGGTAGATTGAACTTTAATTTCGCTTTTATATTACTTAGCTACACTTAAGCCGTCTGTCACTGAATTGAAAAACCGTTGCGTTCAAACTAAGCTGTTCGTTAAAAACTTGTCTATCAACTCGTTCCTGATCATAAATTAGTGTCTTTTTCATACCAATTGCCCCATATTGTCTTAGCAATTAGTGAAAGTGTAATCTTCCTAATGACTAATATCGTTATCTCTTTGTACATAAGGTTCTTCATATAATTTGAAACGTATTATAAAAGCGGTCGTATTATTACTAATACATTGTATCACAATCTAACGATATCGCAGGACCTTTAATTCCCATGTGAGTTGAATGCACTTGCAGGACCGCGGATGATGCTACTTGTATTTAATAATAGCCTCTTTAGTACAAAAAAGTGTTATTCATAATAGTTGATACACTACAGCAAAAGATTGTGAATTTTTCATACATTGTAGTTTTATGCTCTATAGTAATTATAAACAATAGGTGTCTATTTCCTAAGTATGTGACTGAAATGACCGTTGATTGCAACTTTGTTTTTATGCATGAAAATCTCTATCTCTACGGTTAATTATTAAATATAATTGATAAAATCTGAAATTTCTTAAAGTTTTTCGTTCAAAGTTGCTTAAAATTAAAAATGTTTTCCTAACCCTAATATCATTTATGCGTTATTGGATAACATAAACATGAAATTAATTAGAGTATTTTTCTTCATGATCGTTGTTATACAATTTGAAACACAGACTTTATATTAACACTTCTTAATTCTGGTTTCATTAAATAGCCTAACGTGGTCATTTCATTACTGGCGTTACTATAAATTATTGCTACAAGGAGAACAAGATATCTTTATTTCATCGAGATAACTCACTTAGCAGCCAAAAATGTTGCAAGAGTAGGCTTCATGTGAATACTTAACTACTTTAGCAATTTAAAAGGTACTTCTAAATAATTTTTTAGATGGCGGGTTGTAAACACGCTTCAGGAGTAGTTTGCGAAAGCTTTATTACATACAAGATTTTAATAGTATTGGGATCGTATCGGGACAAATGTACTGAGCTTGTATAAGAAGGTATGTTAAAATCATATTTTAGAAGGTTGGAAATGCAGCAAGTTCATTAACAGTCGCGTGTATCGAATAAGCCACTGGATGTCACCTATCCAGGATTAAAGTTTATCGCAAACACGGAAACTAACACATCGTACTACTTAACAAAACCTCTATTAACTTTATATTTTGTTTTTGCGATGTACATGGCACAGCTCTGTTCAAATAATCGTAGATTTCAAAACCACAAAATATCTTGCGTAGTAAAGCTGCATTCATTCTCTCAATTTCAACATGGCAAACGTCATCCCTAGATTAAACAAATCAGGCTTGTTAATAAGCTAAGTAAATATGTCAATCTTCCAGCGGTTGAATTACAAACGAGATTAGTTAGTTGCCAGATTGAAACCGAATGTAGTTTTGGAATTGTAAAGACTACTTCTGAGTGGATTTAGTAATGAAAATACAGTTGTAACAAGGAATTACAATGACGTCCCATGTTTGCAAAAGGAATCAGACTCTTGGTTTTTGCAACAGAAGTTTATTGGTATTAAAAGACGTAAAAATCTTGCTGTTGTAAGGCTAAGATAAAAGCAACACTCTTGAACCGAAGTAAAAATCCGTTCTAAAGGATATCGCGATAGTGATAGGATTAATATTCTTACATTTTTGAGGGTATCGAACGTGCTTCAATTTACACGTCTTTGTACGTTCCAGTAAAAGTCTAACTGTTCACAAATGTCCAGAGGGGACCCTTAATATATTAAATCATTGAATCGTAGATCATTGATGATATATACAATAATACTTACTACACTAAATTCTTTCTTAAACAAAAGTCTGCGCTGTACCCATCCATCAATAGATTATTCTTATTATATTGATAGAATATTTAATTATAATATTTAGAACATTCGATAAGCATTCAAAATTGATCTACGAATGGTCATATACTATGACAGAGTGGATTATTTTTCATATGCAGTGAACATTCTATTGGTATTTAGTAGAGATTCGAGATCATTCTCTAAACAATCTGTGCAATACAACTGTGGGTCCAATGAATATTCAGTAGAATATTTCAAAACATTTTATTTACATTCTGTGCAATTCAATTCTAGGTCCAATGATAATTCAGTGAATATTTCAGAACATTGTATTTGTATTCTGCAAGTATTCAAAATTGGAAACACGATAATATGCCATGAACACTCTGTTACGTATTTCTAGTAGACGCCACGTTGTGCGTCAAAGTTATGTCACGGTGGCTCGTAACCGTGCGTAACAAAAGAAAATCCAAGAAAGAAAAATAACACAGTGACCGGGGTCAATAGGAGAGGGGTGTAGAAAGCAGACCAATCTATAAGGGACGCGGCTGTCAGGAGTTAGTACCAGTACCTGCCATAGAGAACTTAGAATAGTAAACCTGAAAGAAAAACAAATTAGTCCTGCAAACCTGAAACAGAGAAAAAGCATAGCCTATGGATCAAGTATAAATTGTTCAGTATTTTATAGAATAAATAAGAGCAACTGTTTAGATAAACTCTATAATCTAACAACAGTAATAGCAGTACAGAAAAATTCTGAGTATAAAGTGAAGCCATATTGGGGAGTAGCAGAAACGTTTCATCACACACCAATTAAACATAATTCAGGTAAATGTAACAAAAAATATAAATAGGTAAGACATAATTACTCTAAGTAATTTAGTAAAATTTTAGCAAAGACATAAATAAGTAGATAAGCACAATTGTTCTGAGTCATTCAGTATGGTTGATTGTTCTTTTTTTTGTGTTATTAAACAGCGGGCCAGTCTATGGAAAAGGTATCAGAACGACAAGGAATATTGCAAAAACAACGGGTAGATATTTACAGTAAGAACAAGTATGAAATAGTTCAACTTACGCAACCAGGAGCACCGGAAGAGTGTCTATAGCATTGGACTAATTTGGCTACTGATAGCCTTGCAGTTGGAGTTGGTGGAGTGTGGGGTGTCCATGGTTCCATCCCATTACCAACTTGAAACTTGACACTACTATCAACTGCAGATTGTTCTTTTACTTTCTGTAACTGATCGAAAGCCTCCTGATAGCTTGGTAAGCCGGATGCATTGGTGTAGCTTGGCAAAGATTCACAGTCTATTTGCGGGGGTGGAATTTGTGGTACAACAGACAGGAACACATGCAACCGTTATTGCCGAATGTGATCTTTAACTTGTCCAGCAGAAATTGTCGTAAAGTTTTACTCCAACAACTGCGTTCAAACTTTCTTCTGCTCCAATAACGGTTGGTACGTGGAATTGTATCACTCACAAACTCAAACACAACGTGGTAAAAACGATATTAAACTTTTTAAAAGAATATTTTAATTTTGTCTGACAGTTATCGAAAAATTGCTTGAACAACCTCTTCTCGCCTACCTAGACTGTATATCCACATATTAATTAATACCGGCGAGTCAACTTGCATATCAATCTGAAAACTAGGCGGAAGTATTTACTTTATACAAACCGCGATCCAAAAACGATGTATTTTAAGAATTAAGTAGACTAAAAATGTTAGGGCACCAAAAATGCACGTTACAACTCAATGAATATTTAGTAGATTATTTTTAGAATACACGGTAGCTGCTAATTATGTTACAAGAGCTTTAATTTTTTACTAATATTATCAAAGAAATAATATAAATTATACCGCGCGTTTTATTAACAATGGAACGATTGTTAACTGTAGATACTTTGCATAAAATAATGACCATTAAGCCAAGCTTTTCTTATCCGAAGGTTGATTGTTTAAGAAGTACAGTGTTTAGAAGGTTATAATTTTGTTTCAATTTTTTGGCATTATTCTGGAAATTTTTTAGTTATAGACTTGAAAATTGGATGTTTATGGGTACAGAGAAAAAGATTATGATACTATTTTTGACTTTGGTCATAGAGGACGTTACTTACAACCTTTTTCATGCTTAATTTGTCATAACCTTTTACACTCTCTACACCTAGCGTACAACCGACTTCGAAATGTGAAAGACCAACTGTAACAAATATTATAAGTCCGCCCCTGCGCATAGTGTACAATCTAAACGGAATACGGCCGAGCGTCCCTTATCAGTGGTAGTCGCGAAGAGTCCATCTATATACGGGGGCCGGTTAAGATCGCGGTGAACTGTTGTAATCTATATCAGTGATTTTACCTAAATGTTTAAGTTTGTTTGTTTTACATTTATGTATATTTGGTTTACGTTCATGAAATGCTTAACACAAAATAACATCTGTTGATTGAATCGAGCAGAACCCCTTTCAAATTATATAACATAACAACCCCGTTATACAACCCTTTTTATATAAAAAACGTATTCTTATTTCTCTTTGATATTTCAATCTGTTTTTAATAAAATTTAAATTTAAAGTAAATTTTCGAAATGTGCATCATTTACTTGGATACATTTTGTAATATGTTTTTTAAGAGACTGGCGAGTTCTAAACGATGCTGCTTGATTGCCTTTGATTTCATTCGTAGCCGCTTGTATTCTTCCACATAACTCCTCGGGCGAATCAACAGTTTTCTATACACCATGTCTTTTATTCAAGACTAAATCGAAAAGTCCAGAGGATTTAAGTCGAAGCTCATAAGTGGTCAAGCAAATTCATAGTCACAACCCATCCGCCGATGTGAAAGGACGTCCAAATATTCGCGTACTGGCAAAGAGAAATATTCAAGGGCTTCGTCTTGCAACTTGCATAAATCACATGTGTGCCCTCAAATTAAGCGGTACTTCTTCAAGCAAATCATTTAAATTTTCGTGAAGAAAATTTAAATAAAGTTTGCCAATTAGAGAGGGTGGCCGTTTCTTACGGTATTCCGTGTGGACAAGAACGAGTAGGTAAAGTAGGCAAGCAAATTAGCTCGCTCGGAGTACCGCAACAAAAAAGAGAAAAGAAACCAAATAAGTAATGCCGTGAGTAGAAAATAACATGTACCCAAAACATATCCCGAAGCATTTACACCGTATAGAAAATCTACTCAAAAATAATTTACACCTTAGTAGTATAGTAAGGCCGGTCTGACCTCAAAATGTGTCCACACGTATGTTATATTGAAAGTAATATAAGGCCGATCTGGCTTCAAAACGTGTCCACACGTATGCTATGTTGAAAAAATGTAGGTGCGTGCAAAAATGTAGAGCTGTTTTAAATTCAGTTCTCTAGCGAGAAGTTATAAAGTAGGTCAGATGCAAAATATCACATCTAAGTCAATTGTATTTAATTAAAGATGATTCTGATTTATGTTTTTTACTATTGTTTAGAGGCAGCAAATATACATAGGCCGGTTTCAATTCAAAATGTGTGTTCACTCTTGTGATAGGTTGAAAAAATTAAGTACATGCAAAAAATACGGAGCTGTTTTGAATTCGGTTCTCTAGCGAGAAGTTATAAAGTAGGTCAGATTCAAAATATCTCATCTAAATCAATTGTATAAAGAATTCTGTATTTAATTAAAGTGGATTCTGATTTATGTTTTTACTTTTGCTTAGAGGCTGCAAATACACATAGACCGGTTTGACTTCAAAACGTGTCCACACGTATGCTACATTGAAAAAATGTAGGTGCGTGCAGAAAAAATGTGGAGATGTTTTAAATTCGTATTAGATGTTCTCTAGCGAGAAGTTATAAAGTAGGTCAGATACGTCACTCTGCAAATACATATAGGCAGGTCTGACTTCAAAACGTGTCCACACGTATTCTACATTGAAAAAATGTAGATGCGTGCAAAAAAAAATGTGAAGCTATTTTGAATTCGTATTAGATGGTCTCTAGCGAGAAGTTATAAAGTAGGTCAGATGCAATAAATATCTCATCTAAGTCAATTGTATTTAATTAAAGTGGATTCTAATTTATGTTTTTTACTTTTGTTTAGAGGCTGCAAATACACATAGGTCGGTTTGACTTCAAAACGTGTCCACATGTATGCTAAGTTGAAAAAAATGTAGGTGTACGCAAAAATGTAGAGCTGTTTTGAATTCGCATTAGATGTTTTCTAGCAAGAAGTTATAAAGTAGGTCAGATGCAAAAAAAATATCACATCCAAGTCAATTGTATAACGAATGCTGTATTTAATTAAAGTGAATTCTGATTTATGTTTTCTATTTTGAGGCTACTACCTTGTTTAGAGGAAATCTTGTTTAAAAAGAGAAATTTTTATAAAATCCTTTTATTTACAAATTGTTGATTATTTAGAACCAACTATTTACAGTTAAAAAGAATCACACTAAATATTTTTTACAACTAAAATCTAACTATTTATAAATGAAAGAGAATTTATTAACTCCCATTCTTGAAGTATCTGCAGCTACCTTGCGGCCAGTTTCTCTGTTTTTGTTTTATTATTTCTAGTTCCAAATCTAGACGACACAATTGCTTCTCTCCACGCTTTTTAAATGCATTAAGCAACTCTACAGTGTCTTCTTTATTCGATTTGTCATCTTCACAGCAAACAGTCATATCCTGTCCAGGACATAACTTTTTCATAGCTCTAGAACCTTTACTCTATTTTTGCTCAATGATAACTTGCTAGTAACTAATAATTATGCAAAAGATCTGATCGAATAGAGAAGTATTTATATTAAATAAGAAACGGGTCCGTTAGATAAATTACAAATTGCCTCGTTTTCTGAAAACGAAATTGCAATGAAAATTTTATATTCAGCTATGCAATTTATTCTAATGAATAAAAAAGAGTATGTAAGCAAAAATAATGGTGCTCTCAACAAAATAATGAATTTGGTTCATTTTTATAGTTAATCATGGAAGGTATTCATATTAAAAGAAATAGTAAAACTGTCAGCAAGATTTCGAATTTGCTTTATTTTCTGAAAAAATTGCAAATGTGTAATTTTATAGCTAACCAGATAATATATTTTCATTAAATAAAAAACAGCATGTTAGCAAAAAAAAATGGTACTGCAAACAAGATTGCAAATTTCTTGGAGGATTTTTAAATTTATTTAAAATTGTTTTCATTGCAGCAGTAACATCAATACCCGTTTTTACTTTTAAGTGGTATGCAAATAGTGAAAATGTTTCGATCAAAGCATAATGTAGTGCATTGAATTCTAATTAATAACAGTGTTACAATATTTTTTCTATATCTGGGCGAGTAAACTCAAAAATCGCTAAATAAGCGGTTTCTCCAACTGATTTTTACACTTAACGCGATTTCCAAGCTTGTCGTATGTAATTTTTTTGTAATTAAGTACTACAAATTACGCAAAAGTAAAATTCTATGATAGCGGGTATCGTGTAATATTCTCAATGATCAGTTTTTCATCGACTATCTAACCTTGCAACATTTTTAAAATCGGACTATCCCTTACAAAGTTACACTCTGTTAAAGCCTCGTACCCCAAGTTTGTTTGCTCATTGCATTCATATCTAACCTAGGTTAAAGGTTTTCTTCGACTATCCATGTGCACCTTATCCAGAATCTTTCGGGTAATCTGACGCTGTTAGATTTTTTAAAATCGGACTATTCCTTACAAAGTTACACCCTGTTAAAGCCTCGTACTCCACGTTTTTGCCTGATCTTGAATTTTCAGATCAGTCTGACTCTGTTTGAATTGTTTAATATATATATATATATATATATATATATATATATATATATATATATATATATATATATATATATTAATAATTATCTTACTGTTTAACGACCTTGCTTTATATAGATATAAATAAATTATTGGTTGTGGGTTTCAGGTCAGCTGGCAAGTTCAGTAATACTCTTTTTTATTGCCTAAATTTTCGAATTATTTTAATTCTTGATCACAGGCACTACAAATGATAAATTTTAAAAAATTGGTACAATTTGGTGTTAAAGTTACATACTAAATCGAGGTTTGTATAAATAATTAGCAACAATGTAAAAAATAACAGGAACTATAACGTAACATAACTAAAAATAATATAAAATGTATAATTTAATAAAATGACACCATTTCAAATAAATTTGTCACATTGTTCTTTTATTTTTGTGTGACGGTATGACAAAATTGAATGCATGCATGTATGTATGCATGTAACGCTTTTAATGAATTAAGTGGGTGTTAATCTGAGTATGTGTGTGTGTTAATTTTTTATTTTTGTATGTTTGGTTGTGTTGTTTGTTTCAGTGTGTATATATATATTTTTTTATATTATATAAATATTTTTATGGTGTATATTTATAACATCTCACTGTAATAACTATAAAAAATTACTTTGATCCAATGCGTAGTATCTTGTTTAAAGTATCTAATTTTTAAAATTTAATAAATAGGTATATATAGAGCTCAATTCTAATTCTAGTACTTTTTCAAAATAAGATCAACTCCTATAAGCATTAAAGATCCACAATTACTTGTACGTTTTTTTTTCTCTCAAAACCTTTGAAGGAAAACTCAATAAACTAAAACAGTGTTTTATTAATCGTAATAATTACAACTGGTACGCGTGCGTGCGTTGAAATGCACTGGGGTATGCCAGTATTAACGTTGCTTTTGCTGAAGCATTCTCTATGCGAGTACAACCGTGATATATTGCAAGTATGGTTGTAGCGTGCGAGAGTATGGTTATACGCCACCCGGTACATTAAATCTTCCTACAATAAGTACGCTTTCTAATAATTTTCAATTTAAATTTATTTACTTTAAAACGAAAAGTTTACCCTATAATTTAAATAGTTGGTACTTTGTTTTCAGTGTCCGTTGTCTGGCTACACATTACTATAGCGAACAATTAAATTCTTATACTGTTACGACCAAAAGATTCGTCGAAATAATGAATCATACTATTATTTGATAAGCGTGTTTCAAGTTTCTAATCACATTTGATAAGGCAAGGATTGAAGTTGGAATTCTTGTTATTAAACAAATTTTATTTTGATTCTTCAGCTTGTGCTAAGAGGTATTTCTCTACATTAATCGTCCCAGTACTTCAAGAGCGATGCACGTTTTTTTGTTCGACAAGTCGGGGGTATCTTGGGTGCATCGCTCTTAGCTGTGGGCCAAATTGGTTTTTATGTAGGGCCGACTGTCTTTGACACAGATCAACTGTTTTTACCTGTAGATCGCTGGTGCCTTTATGGCAACAGGGTAAATGGATTCCGACTACCGTTACGATGCTGTGCTGATTCATTTCCGATGGCGTGCAAGCTAAGTATCAAACACGTTCAGGTATATAACTTGTTTTCTTTTTGTGTTTATCGAGGGAGTATTCCTTATCGGCGTTTGGTGTAGTTACCTGACAAGAAACGCAAAACTGTAGGACTATTGTTTGTTGATCCGAATCGATATTAAAATCGCTCTATAGGTGCGATGTTCCATTTTTAAACATGCTTGTCAATAGGACGCACACGTTTATTCTCTTTACTGATTAGTGTATTTTTCGACAGGCAATATGTACAATTTTAAAAATGTTTGATGAAAGCTCTCGCACGTTTATTTCCTATACTGATTAGGTTTTTTTCTGTATAATACGAGATGCGCACTTCGTATCTAAATTACTAAATTGTCCATATAATATAATTGTTTGCTTTTAAATAGTAACTCTTAATTTTTTTCTTTTGCTTGTTTGTATAGAATCCTTTATTTATTATTGTTGTTAATAGAAAATCGTTGGCAATGTGCTTTTTGGTATTTATGTAAATCCTCCCACTCTCCGCGTTTGGTAGTTATCTGGTATTTCTACGTTTCTTTCGGTTACGTGTAGGTA
The DNA here is from genome assembly GCA_036346225.1 of Platerodrilus igneus. Lineage (NCBI taxonomy): Eukaryota > Metazoa > Arthropoda > Insecta > Coleoptera > Lycidae > Platerodrilus > Platerodrilus igneus. The sequence continues at coordinate 4,836,756 of JARFIW010000131.1, read as the reverse complement.
CGTAGTAAATTTCTCAAACGTACCTTTAGTTGCCGCAATGTATAAATTTTTTTGCTGTAAATTAAGCTTGTGCTCAGTGTGTTCTGCGCAACTAAAACCCATCTTACTATTTTAAATGTTAAATCTATTCGCTAAACGCACTATAGAGGGCCTTGGTATACATAATATATATCAAATGTGAGTTCAACGTAGGATATATTAGTCAAAAATTACATAGACTTTGATTGTCGGTGACAAAATGTGATTTATCTTTTGCTTAATTAGTGTGTATGAAATGTCTTGTTATTTCGTACGAAGATCCCAGAAATATTGTAACATACTGTTTTAATACGCTCTAATAGTTCTATTATTTCTAAAAATAGTTATTTTCTAGTTTAATTTTAGCATTCTAATTATTAGAATGAAGGTCTTGTAGCTTAAATATGTCTGCAATTGTAACGGCTGCAAGACTACCCAAGTAGCGTCCTAGCGAAGTTTCCAGGAAGATCTAATCCAAGAGTTAATCAATTTTTCTAAAGGCATTTTACTTCAAAGGCACTAAAAATGTCAGATTAGTTGCTATCTATGATTAGATGTCAATCATGTTTTAGGATCCTATTTATGTAAGGGTGGTCGGAAGCAATTTTTCAATTAGCGGAGTACTCAACTAAAATTAGTTCCGAGATCTACTTGTGTGGCTATCTTAGGCAATTGGCAGTTTAATTAATCTTAAAGATTTACGACCGGCGTATCCTAAGTCGAGTATGAGAGCCAAGAAAGGGTTATTTTCAATTAACTTAAATGTATATAAGGATGCCAGCCGGTGGTAATCGGGGTTGTTTATTTCCAGACGCGTTAGAGTCTAAAGCTCGCGGACTTGCAAGATTGAGTAAGTGTTTTATTTCTCTGAATTCAAGTGCGTGCCGTTATGTTCAAAGTTAGTTTATTTCTCTGAGTAAGTAATTATTATATATGGTATTACTATGAACTCAAGGCTGTGTTATGCATCATAAGTCATTTATTTGTTTAAATACAATATCTGTCGACTTCCATAACATACAACTTCGGGTTAAAGCTCCGTTCGAGTAATTTAATCCCGTTAGGTTATTGTTTAAAGACCGCATCTTTAGAAGGGTTTCCTATTTTATTGTGTTTCGACGTTGTCCGAGGCTTGTAATAACTAAGCCACGAATTCCGTTACTGTACTATTTGACCCGTGTGAAGGTCGTGTGTTTCCTGTTATTGATGACCCCGTTGATTAAAGGAAGGTCGTTTCAGTATGCATGTTTAGCAGACTACGGTAGCGTTAATTAATTATATGTATTGGGGTATTTGCACCCAGAACTGTTGTTAATATTCATAAAATAAGGACTTTAGAATTGTTTAGTTAAGTTGTGTTTGTGCTAGCCGGAGACTTTAAAAAATTTGCCCCTGTGAAGTGAAGTATTTTCTGTCCTGCAATCTTGGTTCATCACCACGAACAAAGTGCGACGAGAGCTATTACCGCGATCGGTCCATGGGCCGTTTAATTCCCATGGTGGCGCCCTATTGTAAATAATGTAATTACTTTATAATTTTGTATGCATATGTAATTAGGTTAAGTTAGTTAGTAGCCCATTTAATAAAACAATTGGAATTTTGTCTTAGTGTGTTGTTGTTTAATGAACCTCCCCTTCTCACCGACTGCAGCAGCTTGCGAGGCAATATCCCGAAACGTGAGGGTACTATAGTGTTAGAGGTCCTTCCCATTTATTATTTATTGTTAATTGGATACCCTCACGCGGTAGGTAAATATTTATTATTACACTGCCGCATTAACGTGGTTAAAAATCTTAAATATGGTAAACAACACACGGACAAAGTTTTAGATTGTTTTATTTCTATAGTACTATTAAGTATTTGAGCAGAATTAACAGTTTTATATTAGTGATTTAGGAATAGGTTTCGCTATTGTTGGCATTTACCTTTTATTTAGTCATGTATGTAGTGGAAGTCTTAAGAAGTGACCAGCTTAGTCATGAGCTTTCAATTAGGAACGTTGAACCATCAAAGTTAAGTGTGTTAGAAAAAAGAAAATTATTGCGTTCAAAACTCATTGTTGAGAAAGTCGACAGTAATGTTTTTCTAAGTATGAAAAAATTGAAATCGTTCAAAAGGACGAAATTGAATTATTAAAACTTAAGATTTTTGAATTAGAAAACAGTTTAAATTCTTTTACCATTCTTCCTAAAAGGAAAGAATATATTAAACTTAACACGAGATTAATGCATGTAACACAGAGACTAAATTATGTCAATTTCGATATTGAATTTTTAGAGGTACACAAAGAACTGCATTCTAGGTGCATTAGAGCTTTTGAGATTTTAGAACAGGTAAACAGGGAAAATGAGATTAACGATAATCCTTCTTATTGTTCGGCTAGTGATAATAAAGATCCTACAATAACACCAACAGCAGAGGTTTCATGCCTTGGAGCATCAACGGTTTCTTCCATTAATAGCCCATCGGTTTCGATTTCTAGTAATGATTTAGGTACTCTAATTAAGTCCTTGAATAAAACATCGATTTCAGTCCCGATCCACAAGTGGGGATTACAATTTTCGGGTGAGTCTGATTCTATATCGGTTTTAAATTTTATTCAACGCGTCAAGGAACTGCAAGTTGCAAGAAAAGTTTCGTCAGGTGACCTTTTCGAATGGGCTATTGATCTTTTCACCAGTTCAGCATTGGATTGGTATAGAGCAACGCGAAGTACAGTAAATTCATGGAAACAATTAATTTCTAAATTAAAACAAGATTTTCTTTCAACCGATTATGCAGAGAACCTTTTAATGTTAATTAAATCTAGAGGAATCACCCACCATTTATATTTCAAGGATGGTAAATTTATTTTCTCAATTAGAAGATTCCATTCCAGTTCGGGAACAAATAAAATTATTAAAAAATTTACAGACTTTTATGCCACGCAACTGGCGTTAGTTGAAGTGACTGACATTTCCCAATTTGATTTCTCTTTGTAAGGTTTTAGAAGACATTAAGCCTGCAAATTTATTAAACAGGAACATTCGGATTCTGCCAACGTACCAGTTATTTTAGAACGCCAAGTTCGACAGAGTTCATTTTCTAATAATAATTTACCACGGTCCGGCGTTTCGAATTATTTTAAAATACAGCAAAATTTTCGACTATTTGTTTCAACTGTAAAGACGAGGTCACTCGTTTCATACTTGTCCGGAGAAACGCGGAATATTTTGTTATTCTTGTGGGCAGCTGGAAGTTACGTCCACAAATTGTCCAAACTGCTCAAATAATTCAAAAACTAAGGACAGGAAAGCGCTTAGTCTGCCGTTGCTTTTCTTCGTTTAATAATATTGCTGCTGACAAAAGACGTGGTCGGATTGGTTAGTAAAAGTTAAAATTTTGTAAATTATCTAAGGTTTTTCAAATTTTATAAAGTAAAAGGTGATACAAGACCTTATATTAATATCAAGATATTTAAGGAAACTTATACTGCACTGTTGGATTCCGGTGCGAATACCTCTATTTTAGGCAGACATGGTCTGTGTTTATTGGATAAATATAAGTTAGAATTAATTAAAAATGTAAAAACGTCTATATTAACAACCGCAGATGGCACTGCACAATCAATTTTAGGATCAATTAATTTGCCCTTGACGATAAACGGGGTTACTCGGTCTTTAAATGTTTTAGTTTCCGACTCAATAGAGTGTACCCTAACATTAGGGATTGATTTTTTGCAATTATTTGAATTGAAAGTAGATTTTTCAAAAAATGAATTTTATGCTCATTCTGCGGAAACAAATAAATTAAATTTCATTAAAGTTATGGCCGATTTAAATGAAGACCAGAAATTTGAATTAAACAAGGTTATTTCTTTATTTCAATCCCTGGATCGTCCTACCTTACGCCGAACCACTAAAATTTCACATCATATTACAAAGGAAGACGTTGAACCAATTAAACAAAGGTATTACCCATTATCACCGGCGATGCTGGAACATGCTAATAAAGAAATTGATGCGATGCTTCAACAGGGCATTATTAGCCCAAGCAATAGCCCGTGGAACTCCCCCATGCTATTAGTAAAGAAAAAAGCAAAAGGTGAATTTCGTGTATGTTTTGACGCTAAACGATTAAATTCAATTACAAAAAAAGACGCGTATCCCATTCCGTTTGTAAATAACATTCTTGATAGATTACGTAATGCGAAATATCTCAGCTCAATTGATTTAAAAAAAGCCTTCTGGCAATTGCCCTTGAGTGACGAAAGCAAGGAAAAAACAGCCTTTACTGTCCCAAGGCGCGGATTATTTCAATATAATGTAATGCCGATGGGTTTGGCCAATGCTCCAGGCACATTACAGAGGCTCATGGACTCTATTTTTGATTTTTCATTATCCCAATCGGTATTTGTTTATTTAGATGATATAATTATTATTTCAAGCACATTTAAGGAGCATATTAGAATTTTGAACGAAGTGTATGAGAAGTTGAAAGGCGCTAATTTAACTATTAACATTTCAAAATGTGAGTTTTGTAAACCAGAGTTACAATATCTGGGATATATTGTGAATAAAGATGGTCTCCGAACTGACCCAGCAAAATTGACGCAATTGTAAATTTTCCTCAACCCAAGACAGCCACTGAAAAAAACGTTTCACCGGTATGTGCTCTTGGTATAGGCGTTTTGTTTTGGATTTTGCCACAATTATAGCACCTATCAATGATTTGTTAAAGGAAAGAGAAAATCGCAAGCGATTAAATGGACGGACGAGGCTCTTATTTCGTTTGAAAAATTAAAGATGTTCTTACAATGGCTCCTGTTTTAAGGAGTTCTGATTTTTCGAAAGTTTTTTCTTTACAATGTGACGCCTCAAATTACGGCGTTGGTTGCGTTTTAACTCAGGGAGAAGGAAACGAAGAACATGTAATTTCTTATGCTTCTCGCAGTTTAAATTCAGCAGAGAAAAATTATTCAGTCACAGAACGGGAACTTTTGGCGGTGTGTTTTGCTATTCAAAATTCCGACCATATATTGAAGGAACTCATTTTAAGGTCATCACGGACCATCATTCTTTAATTTGGCTCCACAACTTAAAAGATCCTGCGGGACGTTTAGCTAGATGGAGTGTGAAACTCCAACAATTTGATTTCGAAGTTATCCACAGGAAGGGTAAATTTAATGTGGACCAGATACATTATCCCGAGCTCCTAGTGGAGCCTATGCTATTAATTCTTTAAATTTTTCTTTAGACGAGGTCGAGGATTGGTACAAAAACATGTTAAATAATATTAAGGAAAAACCAGATCTATATCCCGATTGGAGAGTAGAAAATGATAAAATGTATAAGTTTATTCCGAATAATTTGAATATCAAAGCCAATTTAATTGAGTGGAAATTAGTAGTGCCGAAATCATGCCGTGCACAAATTTTAAAATAATGCCATGATGATCCAGTTTCGGCCCATTTGGGTGTATTTAAAACATACACAAAAATCAAAGAGCTCTATTACTGGCCCAAAATGCGGTCATATATTTCTAAATACATTAGTAAATGTGTTACGTGCTGCCAAAGCAAATCCAGCACGTTCAAGCATTATGGTTTTATGGGCAAAGAGAAAAAAGTTTCATTTCTGTTTCAATGTTTGTCCATTGATTTAATGGGGCCCTTTCCGCGCTCGAAATTGGGGAATACTAACCTGTTAGTTGTCACTGACTGATTTACAAAATTCACTTTATTGCATCCCATGCGCAGCGCTTCAACAAAACAAATTTGTAATTACCTGGAAAATTTTGTATTTTTGGTATATGGGGTACCTCATATTTGTATGATAGATAATGGCCCTCAATTTAAAAGTAATTTATTTTCTAATCTCATGACAAATTATAAAATACCTTCGGTTTGGTTTAACGCCAGCTACCATCCTCAAGTTAATTATGTAGAACGCGTTAACAAGGTAATTGAAGCTGCCATTCGCAGTTACATTCAAGATTCGTAGAAGAATTGGGACGATAATATTCACAAAATTGCCCATGCTCTTCGTAATGCTGTTCATGAATCCACAAAATATTCCCCAACATTTTTAGCTTTTGGACGCACGGTTCCTCTGACCGGTGAATTTTATAATAAGTTAAAGGATTTAAACCCAGAGGATCTGGCAATTGATACTCGTGAACAATTGGTTCAAGACCCCAATGAATTATCGCCCATCTTTAAAGAAGTTCAGAAAAACATACATTTGGCGTATGAACGTAATACGCACTCTTACAATTTAAGGCGCAGACCATTAAATTTCAAAGTAGGGGATTTAGTGTGGAAGCGCAATTTTATATTATCAGATGTTTCTAAACATTTCAATAAAAAATTAGCCCCGAAGTTCCTTGAAGCAAAGGTGATAGAAGTTTTAGGTTCTACCACTTATCGACTATCTTCCATGGACGGAAAACCGCTAGGGGTGTTCCACGTCCAAGACCTAAAACCTCACTAATATTTTATTTTCCAATTTTTTATTTTTTTCTTCCGCCAATTTTCTGAAAAAACTCAGTTGTCTTAAACATAATTGCGGTTGGGTGTGTTAATTTCTATATTTATTTTTTTCAATTTTCTTGAAATTCCTAAGAGCAATTTCAATTTTTCGAGGGGGGCTGTGTAACATACTGTTTTAATACGCTCTATTCTATTATTTCTAAAAATAGTTATTTTCTAGTTTAATTTTAGCATTCTAATTATTAGAATGAAGGTCTTGTAGCTTAAATATGTCTGCAATTGTAACGGCTGCAAGACTACCCAAGTAGCGTCCTAGCGAAGTTTCCAGGAAGATCTAATCCAAGAGTTAATCAATTTTTCTAAAGGCATTTTACTTCAAAGGCATTAAACATGTCAGATTAGTTGCTATCTATGATTAGATGTCAATCATGTTTTAGGATCCTATTTATGTCAGGGTGGTCGCAAGCAATTTTTCAATTAGCGGAGTACTCCACTAAAATTAGTTCCGAGATCTACTTGTGTGGCTATCTTAGGCAATTGGTAGTTTAATTAATCTTAAAGATTTACGACCGGCGTATCCTAAGTCGAGTATGAGAGCCAAGAAAGGGTTATTTTTCAATTAACTTAAATGTATATAAGGATGCTAGCCGGTGGTAATCGGGGTTGTTTATTTCCAGACGCGTTAGAGTCTAAAGCTCGCGGACTTGCAAGATTGAGTAAGTGTTTTATTTCTCTGAATTCAAGTGCGTGCCGTTATGTTTAAAGTTAGTTTATTTCTCTGAGTAAGTAATTATTATATATGGTATTACTATGAACTCAAGGCTGTATTATGCATCATAAGTCATTTATTTGTTTAAATACAATATCTGTCGACTTCCATAACATACAACTTCGGGTTAAAGCTCCGTTCGAGTAATTTAATCCCGTTAGGTTATTGTTTATAGACCGCATCTTTAGAAGGGTTTCCTATTTTATTGTGTTTCGACGTTGTCCGAGGCTTGTAATAACTAAGCCACGAATTCCGTTACTGTACTATTTGACCCGTGTGAAGGTCGTGTGTTTCCTGTTATTGATGACCCCGTTGATTAAAGGAAGGTCGTTTCAGTATGCATGTTTAGTAGACTACGGTAGCGTTAATTAATTATATGTATTGGGGTATTTGCACCCAGAACTGTTGTTAATATTCATAAAATAAGGACTTTAGAATTGTTTAGTTAAGTTGTGTTTGTGCTAGCCGGAGACTTTAAAAGATTTGCCCCTGTGAAGTGAAGTATTTTCTGTCCTGCAATCTTGGTTCATCGCCACGAACAAAGTGCGACGAGAGCTATTACCGCGATCGGTCCATGGGCCGTTTAATTCTCATGGTGGCGCCCTATTGTAAATAATGTTAATTACTGTATAATTTTGTATGCATATGTAATTAGGTTAAGTTAGTTAGTAGCCCGTTTAATAAAACAATTGGAATTTTGTCTTAGTGTGTTGTTGTTTAATGGACCTCCACTTCGCACCGACTGCAGCAGCTTGCGAGGCAATGTCCCGAAACGTGAGGCTACTATAGTGTTAGAGGTCCTTCCCATTTATTATTTATTGTTAATTGGATACCCTTACGCGGTAGGTAAATATTTATTATTACAATATTACCTATTCTGCTTGCGAGTAACACATGTTTTTAGTAGTATTTAAAGAAACAAAACTAAACCATAGGTTGTTTTGAACATTGAAAAAAGTACTAACAGATTGAATTTGCTTAAACTACACCTAAATCAGTAGAAATTTACTCATGTCTAACAGAAACTGCCGCCGATTGTATTGTAATAACTTGAAAGTTTTTGTTACTTGGAAGATTCCGGACTACTTGTTGTTTTCGTTTACGATACTTTAAAGTGGTAATTTTATTGTTGAACACTATACTCTATTGTCCTCTATTGCACTCAATATAAGTTATTGTATTAAAATAATTCAAAAATTCTTTAGATGTGTTAGTTATAATGAAAAAACTACATATAGTAGAGCCAGCTATTTTATCATCTTTAACGTTGAATTTCTTTTCCCTGAATAAAGCTATAAAAAATAAAATTCTTTTTATTTCCTATATGGGCATACGAACGCTTATGATACGTAGGTACGACACAAATGTAAACAAATTTCACCAATGCTTCATATTTAAAGAAGTGTGTCATCTGGGAACTTTTTTAGCATTTTATATGTAAAGCTTTGTGTATCTCCAAACTCGTTTCAAGAGCTCTTAAAGCTCTGACAAAAACAACACTTTCCCTCGAGAGCGGTAAAGCGGCTTCACCAGAAAGATACTGTAAAACCCGAAAAGACGAAACACGATTCGACCAATTCTTAAATGTAGTCTAAAACTTGTGCCGATTTATAAAAGAAACGAAAACCTTTCCGGATGGAAATAAATTCTTTGATTATGTATGGAATATATTTGATTTATGTAATCACACAATCTTGAGGTTTTTGTAAGGAATGTCCGGGCATTAAGTTTTGTTGAACAAGGAATTAATGACCATAGTCATAGTTAAACTTCTTTTCCCTAAAAGCTCATACAATTAGTCAGCATTTTACATTGTATACGAAATTAGTAAGAGTCGTTAAAGATTTGATTTTAAATAAGTTTCTGAATCACATAGCGATCGTAATCAAAGGGAAAGCGTTTTTAGTTTGCAACTGAATTTAAATAACAGTTATTTGATATAGAATGAGTGTCATAAAAGAATCGTTAAATATATCGTATCATCCATACCAAACATTTTACGGAAAACAGAAAACCAGATGTTAAGAAACGGAAAGCGAGGGGTGCAAAACCTCTTCACTGCTGTCACACCGCCAATAATTTTGGTAAAATTTCTACTTTCATGCTTTTGAAAATCTTTCGGTGATTTACAAAGCATGTTTTGGATTGCTTCTAGAAATTTTGTTTCTGGCAAAAAGCTCCGCGAAGGTTTTCCTAGCACCATTTCTAAAAATCTAAAGATTTAGATCCTATTTTTAGAAATTTTAACCTGGATTAATCCTATAGTCGGCAGTGGCGGCGCAATTGCCTCTATTGCTTTTTGCACTAATCCGCTGACGTTGCGGGAAAGTAAAAGATTTTTAGAAAAAGATCAGAAACCATATAGCGGTTTCAGGAATGGGAATCACTTGCATTGGTATAAACTCTTAATATGTATTATTAATAAAAGTATTTCTTAAGACCTTTTAATATTGTTATCCCATGATATTAATCAATTTTGGCAATTCTCTATGTTTGGGCGTACAACCTTAACGTGTTTGTTGAAGGTGATGTACATTTTCCTGAAAGAATCACTGGATTTTTTAAATTTTTAGTGGGCTGCATTTGAAATAATATAGCATCTTTATATACAGTGTATATTAAAATTAAACATTCTACATACATCTTGGCTTGGGATGCCAAACGTACGGAGAACTCATCTGTCTGTCGAATAGACATTTACAAGAGATGGCGGAGCAAGATAAGCGAGAATATCAAAATGTTCTACATAATCTCCAAAGCTCTATACCTTTATATCAGAACACAGCAATTCGTCGTATTAAATATTATATGCGCAAAGATAATTTATAATTTATTTTTAGGAAATGGAATTATTGAACGTAAGATGTACCTTTATAAAAAAGCAACTTCTATATATTAATCGCATAAACGATTTATAACCGCTATACGGAGAGACTTACCTGATAACTAAAAAAGTTTGTAATTAATTACAGCGGTTTTGTTTATTAATGATAAGTTGGAAAGTAATTTACGGGTAATCCAATTTACAATTAAACTATCTTTTAAAATTAATACACGCGAGTTAAATTTCATACAAATCTGAAAACTATAAAAATGCCCGTTACAAGTTCGTCCGGGATTTGACGCAAAATATAAAATTCTTTACAAACGAGTAATAGACTATTAATCAGCGAAGTAATTACCTTCGCTGTCAATAACCTTCTACCAACGTGAGAGCAATTTTTGTATACGGGTATTGTAGTAATCTAAGGATTTGGAATCAAAAATCGGCACACTGCATCTACAACATCAATTCGAATTTAGAACTGCCTATGCTTTATACAGTTGTCAAAAGATAGGAACAGGTGCTAATTATTTGACGAAATGTCAAAAGAATACGGTAGATGTCGTAACATTTCCCAGTCAAGCTCAGAATTCGTTTCCCCAGTGACTACCTTCAGAATGCCACTATATGAGTTCAGCTAGTACTCGCTGAAGCTGATTACAATAGACCACAGCACTGATGGTTTGGCCAGTTTCCAAGAACTTATATTGGACAATTACGACTGCTATCCACCAAAGACAGTAGAATGCTATTGGATGTTCCAGGCCACTTTCTGTTCTTTAAAAATGTTCTTGGTTACCGAGACCTTTCTGGAAAGTTGGTCATGCATTTAATCTAGAATATCACAGGGAAAATAAATCCGTCGGAATTTTTAAAATGGGAACACCCCTTGCCGAGTTACTCCCCTTTGAATCGGAACTAGACCAATTTTTGCTCTTTGATAATTTTCCTGGTTTCCGGGGGTTTTTCCGAGGATTTAAGAAAAGTGTTTAATCCAGAATTTTCCAGGGAATCTGAATCTCTAAGAATTTTTCAAATTGGAGCAACCCTCACTGAGTTACAGCCCTTTTAAAGCTCGAACCGCAGATTAAAATTCTACAGTAAACACGGAAAAATTGATGGGTTAGGTCAGCACCTCCATATTGTTAAATACTCAGATTACATTGAACTTGCCTCGACTTAAATTAGATAGCAGGAAAAATTGGTAAGTTAAGTAAGCGCAGGAACTTAGATTAAGTAAAACCCTGTAAATGTTTTCAAAAAGAAAGGAAACATAGTAAAACATTAAAACCAAATAGGAAAACTTATTAATTCTAATCATTACAAGCGGTATGTATTGTTAATCAACTAGTATTTTGCAGATTATAAAGATTGCACAATAGTACCGTCTAGCAAACACCACGTGGAGGTCAAAACGTACACTTTGTCCACCACGATAGAAAGGTGGAAGTGTTCGGGAAGAGGAAAGGTGGATGGGGAAGCACTTAAAAACTACAAAACCTTAAAACTACTATATACAAATTTATAAATATATACATATATAAACCTTTATCCCTAACCTATATCGTTATGCCCCATATATAGGTTGATGCGCTTCTGAGGATGTAACAGTTCGTTTTCCCTCTACTAAATTAACGCATAAAAATTATGTGTTGTGTTATAAAATTTTTAAATTTACTTTTATAATTTAATATAAATCGCATTTCTACAATTAATACAAAATTAAAAACAAAGTATCGTAATTTCAAAACACCCCTATTATTGCCCTTCTTTATTTTTAATCATATAGTAAATAAAGCGCATAGTTATAGATGTCCAGTTTGTATTGTAAAATTTCTACGACGTATCTTCAAAGCGATATCGTATAGCGTGTTTTCGCGCACCTGCCTGCAAAGGCTGTTGTCGACGAGTCGAATCAGTCGGCTTTTGATCATTACAACGTCAGAATAGTTAAATTCATATCTAAAGCTGACTTGCGAGTCGCAATTTAGTTTCGATAAATCCATCGATCCGATTGCTTGAAACTCATCATGTAATTTCTATATCTAAATAATGTAAACTAACCTTTATTTGGGTTTCCTTAGCGCAACACAAAAGAACTGATGTACTAAAGTTAATTAAAGCAACACTACAGTAGGGAAGAGATAACGTTTAAGTACTGAAGCAAAAATGGTCGAGCTAGACTGTTAAATTTTTACTGCGTCTAAGATATATACGTTCCTTAAATTTTAACATGGAAATTTTGTTATAATTTAGAAGCAATACTTGGAGCTGACTAATGGTTGTAAGAAGGTAATGTAATTGCGTGTAAAGCGATAACGCATTGGAAACTTACAATGTAGTTCTAGTTGACGAGGCGTTGTTATAACGATGAGACAACTACTTTTTCATGTGTTTGTTCAATGTTGGAAGTCCACATGTGGGTTGAACTTGTTTGTTAGATGCTGCAAGTAGTCAAACCTGAGGTCAAGGTGGTAAGTGATATCCATTTGTGAGGCAATCATCTGTTTGACGTTTATCGGCATGTATAAGTCTAACCTTGGTAGTTTGAACCCATGGAACTTAACATCTTTGTGATAATATTTAATTATGAATTTATATTTTCAATCGTTGCTTCATATCAAAATTTATGCCTTAAAAAATTGTCTATGTAACAAAAGCTTTATGAATTTGCGTTACAAATATTATAGTCATGTATTTGTTTATACACAATAACTATTTACAAAGTTTAACTTTACTAATTTGAAAGATCTCATTACCAACTTATTTTGTATGTATGTGAGTCATTTTGTCGGTACTGAAAAGGTGGGGGCGTCGCCGTGGATCAATGTAGTAAGCGTAAGACTACGGATCCCAAGGTCCTGGGTTCGAATCCCGACACGGCCGACTGCTTGAAAAATGGCAGGTGAGCATTTTTCACAAAAATTACGCTCTCGTTCGAATAAGAGGTTAAATGGAGGGCCCGTGTGTGAGTGTTGTCACGCACGTTAAAGACCCCTACCTTGCCTGGAATGGCAAGGATTTGGCAAAATTCTAAATTTCCAGGCAACTAAAAACTCGCCTCCTGGCCAATGTAGTACCTTCGGGTGGAGCATTGGAAAATCACATGTAAGGTACTGAAAAGGTGACAAAAATCTCATAATCATATTAATGACATTTATAGTGCCTATTTGCTTTAGATGCTTTTTCTTTTATATTTAAATTGTCCAAAATTAATAATAAATATAATAATTAATTGAATATTCAGGAACTTATAATAATTATCTGTCAAAATAAATCAGGAATAATTTTCAGTTAATATATGTGTACATACCTAACAGTCTTCCTTTATAAATTTAAACAAGGTTAATTACATTCATGGAAGCACTTAAGCAATAGTATTTATTTTGTCCATGCTTAATACTGGATTCTATGAATTACATATAAACCAGATGTGCATATAATTAATTAGTAGAGTGTCCATGCACTATTACACAAAAGTAAGAAATCATAGATGTACAAAACCTGTCTGACTTATTGATTTTATTTTGAGGCGCAAATTGCTGTGTCTAATATTATTTTATGTATTTTATTTTATTTCCGGTTAAATGTAGTACCATCTAAAAATACAAAATCTTGTATTTTGATAACAGAATATACTCGTTGAAGTTCCTGTATTTTTCTTAGCAATATTTCTTGTTTTTATACACTATCTAAGTACAGTGGCGCCCTGATAGTCTCTCTAAACCGCTGAAGATAGAGTTCACAGCTAGTGCGGAAGTCTTCAAAAGTCAATTGTGTCAATACGGGTAAAACAACATCTTGTGCACGACTTTTGTAAGAAAAGTAAACATTCGTTTTAGAAAGTTTTATTAACGCTCAGTATAGTAAGGCTGTAATGTTTTAATGATGTAACGTTTGTCATCTTCACCTGATAAACTGACTTTATTAATCAACTGCGTATGCAAATCGTGTTTTCTACTCAGTATATTCACTATCGTATTCATAAGAACATCGCTATTACTAATAACTACATCTTTAAAACTATCTACACTAATACCCTCCCCCACAATGTTTGCGTTAATGACTTCTCTTCTGTTTCTATACTATACACCAATGAATCAGTATCTGTATACAAGAAACTGGATTTGGTCACCATATAAGGATACCATTGTGCCATAATTAAACTCATACACTAAGGGTTTAGATAAGTCCAATATACTAAATCCGATATATATTGGTTTATCGTAAGTAACTCTGACTCGATCCATTTGTATAACAACAAAATCTTTCCCAGTATAGTAGAACTATAAAAATTAGGTCGGGCAATTCGTTTGCTCGCGCACAACCAGTTACTAGAAACATCCCACCGAGGTACGATCTTCACATCCACACTTTGGTCCACATTCTCCATAGTTTTTCCGAATACCACATTGTTCATTAACTTGCAAAAGTCTTTTTCGAACGCACCCTTAGCCGCCGTTCTCATCCCCGTATTGAGATTAATTTACGCTTTTAACCAGAAAGGTAGATCATTGTGGGTTTCGTGTAAAGATTCTAAATATTATAGATCTACTTTTAAAATGTAACCTTCTCTTTGGTTTCAGATATATACAATTTTTTTCTTTTAAGAGAACAATTTTATTTTCATCCAGCCATTTAGAATCGTTTATAAGGAGGTGTTGCAATATTGCCCATCCGTACAAGTTACTGGCATCCAGATAAACTAGGTATTTAGATGAGTCACTTCCGTGGCGAATTTCCAGTCCGTACCAACAAGCCACGGAGCCACCCGAACCCAAATGCTACAAAATCCTAGCCAACTCCAGGGTTTTTAAACGAGTTCAAAGATAATTATTGCAAAAGTCTAGTGACTTCTGCGAAATGGAGGGAGAATGAATCAAATAGTTCATTGGATGTTTTTTTGCATTTATGGTTCGTTCCCGTTCTGAATATACCTGCACCTTGAAGAAGTACTAGATTATTGTAACGGGTAGAATGACTTGAGAGATTCTGTGATCTAAAGATTCGAACTACAGATTTAACCAAATTAGAGGGGTCTTTAGTGAGGAACCAGACTACGACAGATCCCTGAAAGGGGACATCAGCTCTTTTGGTACTTAGAATGGCATAGACCATAGGGGCGGTTTGGCATTCTAAGACACACTACTGCGATGTGTAAGGCAACGGGAACTACCACATTACCACCCAAGTACATAGCGTACTTAAATTGCTATATAAAATGATGGCAGCCTCTGGGGTAAAAAATTCCGAAGTGCCCCAATCGGATCTCTGGGAAGGGGGATGCGATAGGAAAGTTTAGAAAAAGAGTCGGGAACGTTTTGTAAGTCCGAGTGTGGAATGTCAGAAGTATGAAGGAAGTAGGTAAACTAGAGAACTTGAAAATTGAAATGGATATGTTACCTTTAGACATAGTAGGGATCAGCGAAGTTAGGCTGCTAGAGACGGGGGATTTTGGAGCGGTTGCTTTAGGGTGATTCATGCTAGATTAGAGGAAGGAACTTCAGTTGTAGGGATAGTTATGAGAACAAAGGTAGGAGACTGGGTAAAAAACTTCCTACAACAGAATGAAAGAGTACTAATGGTTAGATTAGAATCTAAAGCGGTAAATACAGTAATAATACAAGCATACATGTCCAACTCTACGGTAAGGAAAAGGTAGAAACAATCTACAAAGATATCGAAGACACATTATGATACGTAAAAGGACATGAAAATTTAATAATCACGGGGTATTTTAAAGCAGTGATATGTGAGGCTAGGGAAGGAGCCGTAGTAGGTTTATTTAGTTTAGGCACGAGAAACGACAGAGGAAATAGGTTTGTAGAATTATGTGACAGAAATAATTTAACCATCACAAACACATTATTTCAACATCATGCTGGAAGACGATACACGCGAAAGATGCCAGAACGGTTTAGGAATCAAGTAATAGACTGCAAAAGCTATCCAGAAGCAGATATAGACACTGACCACAATATCGTAATGTAACGCGCTACTCCTACCGCGTTTCTTTAATTTAAAACAAGTAATAATAATGGTCTTTATTGCTCACTGTTCACAAGTCTAATTAACAGTATATGCCTTATTCATAGATGTTTTCAGTCCACTCAACAATGAAGCACTATTACACTAATGAATTTACAAGTACTAATATCTTCTTAAATTAACTCCTTTACCATAAGTTCATTAACAACACTAACACAACTATTTGTTTATACACTTCTATTTATTTATGTATACTGCAAGTTGCATGCACATTAGACACAGCATATCATTTATGTATATATTCTAAAAACTCAACTACGTTTACTTTACAACGACATAATTTATATTAGACATTCAAGAATAGACTAACTCTTACATTCATAAGCGGCCTTATATATACCCTGCATTAAGATATGACTCATTATCTAGAACTTTGTAGAAGGATTCTCGAATGCTGAAGAATACGCTGTGCCCCGGGCGTTTGTATGTTTGACGGGTTGCCTAATAGTGGATCGCAACAGTAATTATAAAGGCCGCCCTAAAATATAAAAATGTGAGGAAAAGGAACGGAAATAGGCACTTTAATTTTGAGAAAGTAAAAGATTAAGATGTCCACGAAAGATTTGAAAAAAGAAATAAAATAAATTGCTGAATGATATCGGCAAAATTTCTGGTATATTGCGGTATACACTGGGGTATACACAAAAAGAAAATAAGAAACCATGGATCACAAAGAATATCCTGAATTTAATAGAAAAAGACGAAAATACAAAAATAAACCAGACGAAACTGGAAAAGCAGAAATACAAAGCCATAAACTGGAAAATCATTAGCAAATGCAGGACAGCTGAAGAGTAATGGATTGATAAATAGTGCAAAGAGATACAAACAACGATAGAAATAGGAAAGACAGACAAAGCATACAAACGATTTAGAATGATAAATTATAGACATTTAAAACCGTATAGCAAAAAATATAAGGGGCGTGGAAGGAGACATCATTATAGAAAATTTAAAGGAACGGGCTAGATGGCATAAATATATAGAGAACTCATACGCAGGATTGAAACTAACAGCACTAGAACAGGAATCAGACATTGAAAACGATGTGTGGAGCGTAGCACTGTAGGACTGTGAAGCTTGGACAGAAGAAGAAGTGGACAAGGACAAGATAGAAGCCTTTGAAATGTGAAGCTACAAACGTATGATGAAGATATTATGGACAGACAAAGTTAGGAACAAAGGGCTTGTAGAAATGGTAAGAAAAGAAAGGAATATGTGGAAAACAGTAAAAAATAGGAATATATTAGAAGCAGAGATAGGAAATAAAAGTGGTAGTCAAAGCTGTACGGTGTGAGAATATCAAGGAAAC
This sequence comes from Platerodrilus igneus, assembly GCA_036346225.1. Classification (NCBI taxonomy): domain Eukaryota; kingdom Metazoa; phylum Arthropoda; class Insecta; order Coleoptera; family Lycidae; genus Platerodrilus; species Platerodrilus igneus. The sequence continues at coordinate 4,819,316 of JARFIW010000131.1, read as the reverse complement.
GTGTAGGTTAGCTTAAAATAGAAATCAATGGAAGTGAGCGTCCAACCAGTTCCTAGATGGAAAACCTTATGACGCAAAAAATAATTGTACTCAAACCTGAGGATTGTTATAAGCAGCTACAGGTGTGTTGGTTTTGTCAAATTTTCAACTAATGTTATTTGTGTAAAAAAATTTACTGTAAAACTACTAATTCGGCAAAAGTCTGTGTTGTAAGATCTTCGTAGCTACAGGCTGCTGAACCCACATCACATTACACTGAATATCGGTGAAATACGGAACATGCTTAGAAAACAATAGAAAGGGAACCGAGCTCTATCAAGGGAACTGTGTAGGCTAACTTAAAAATCAGTAGAGGTACGCGTCCAACCAGTTTCTAGACAGAAAACCTAATGACGAAAAATAATTGCGCTTAAACCTATCGATTACTATAAACAAATCTAGGAGCTGATTTTACAAGATTGGAAAACTAATATGTTTGAAAAAATGTCTGTGTTGGGGATCTTGGTAGCCACAAGCTGCTTAACCCCGTTGAAATACTTTACATGTGATGTTACAATACTCCACCCGAAGGTACTACATTGGCCAGGAAACGATTTTTTTTTTACGTGAAAAATTTGGAATTTTGCCGAACCCCTGCTTTTCCAAGCAAGGTAGGGATCTTTAACGTGCGTGACAACACTCACATACGGGATCTCCATTTAGCCTCTCATGCAAACGAGTGCGTATTTTTGTAAAAAATGCTCGCCTAACAATTTTCAAACGGATCGTGTCGGGATTCGAGCCCGGGACCTTTGACGTAGTAGTCACACGCATACGAACTACGCCACGGAGCGACCCTCTCGACATACCCTACATGTGATTTTCCAACGCTGCACCCGAAGGTACTACATTAGCCAGGAAGCGAGTATTTTTTTACATGGGAAATTTGGAATTTTGTCGAACCTTTGCTGTTCGAAGCAAAGTAGGTATCTTTAACGTGGGTAACAACACTTACACACGGGATCTCCATTTTATCTCTGATCCGAACGAGGGTGTATTTTTGTGAAAAATGCTCGCCTAACATTTTTCAAGCGGACCGTATCGGAATTTGAACCCAGGACCTTGGGCGTCCTCTCGATATACCTTACATGTGATTTTTCCAATGCTCCACCCGAAGGTACTACATTGCCTCTCGATATACCACTGAATATTGGTGAAATAGGGTATGTATTTACAAAACAATTGAAGTCGAATGAACTGTATCTAACAAGAAACAGCAGTGTCTATGTCCGAAGGCAACAAACATAGAAACAAGGAAAAATTGTTGGAAGCATATATGTGGAGCACAGCACTATAAGCCTATGAAATAGGGACAGTAGGAAGTAGGAAACGGAAGAAGACTTGTGGAACGTTATGCCTTAGATGTATGATGATGATAGCATGGACAGACAAAGTTAATAACAAAGAGGAGTTAGAAATAGTAGAGGAATAAAGATATCATTAGAAAACAAATTAAAAATAGGAATAGAAGGGCATGATACGTTCTAAGGTATTTTTAGGGAATAGTATGTACTATATTACAAGCAGATATAGGAAAAAAGAGAGGTAGATGTAAACCTAGATCAGACTATTGTACGCAGATAGTGAAAGATGTATACTGGGAGTTTTAGGGAAATGTGTAGGTTAGCTCAGAATAGGAAACAATGGAGGTACGCGTGTAACACGTTTTAGGTCTGAAGACTTAATGATGATGATGGTGATTCGTTCATAAATATTTTTTCAATTGCCTCTGCATGTAAATTATAAAAAAATGGTGGGTCAAACACAAAATGTATTGTATGTCCAAAAACGTTATTTGAGAATCTGGGATCAATAAATCTCTACTTAAAATTGCTTCTCGTCCTCTATCCTCCTCGGCGCTCATATAAAATCGGTTTCAAGGTAAGGAACTCATAGAACTACACTAAAAAGAACGCAAGAACGCGCTAAAGTAGGAGCCGTAAAATTTTCACTTGATTGAAATCAAGGTTTTTAGTTCTCTTGTGTTGGTGGCAATTGCGATGAACAATTTGTACAAGGAGAACCTTTGAACACGCAGAAATGCTAGAAAGTAGTTAAAATTGCTTGTTTACTAATTTCAGTACTGTACGACAAGGTCACTTGAGCCTTGTTTTCGAGTAAGCGATAGAACTTATGCTTTCTACCTTACTACATATTTTGCTCGTGTATATTTCATTATTTACATAAAATCTATTTGTTCAGGGATTTTATCTTGGTACACGTTTAGTTAAAAGCGTAATGTAACAAGAAGTTCTTATTTAAACAAGTACCAAAATTGAATCTGCATAAATTTATATCTACTTGGATAACTATAATTGTGAGTAAATTAAATATGACCCTTTTCTTTTCAATTCACGCATACTTGAAAAATTAGGAATAGAGTTAAGTGTATTTGTTTGGTTGTGTTTGCTAAACTCTTTGCTGTTTAAGTTTTGGATAATATAGGTTCTGTGAAGGTTTTGCAGTTTTAATATTGTTTGAACTTAGTTTGAATTAATAGGTAAGGAAAAAGTAAATACAAAGCTCCATCAAACGATGTTGTGGGACGAACTAACTATTTAGTCGTCTATTAAAACATTTATTGTTTAGTGAGACCGAATCCAGATAGGTTGGCGCTCAGCGACTTTGTATTAGACAAAGAGTTCCAAGACCTTTCCAGGTAGGTGTAACTGATAATGTTAAAGTTTGTATACCCCAAAAGATTTGCATTTGTTTTTATGAAACACATCTCTCGGTACTGCAAGCTAGCTGAAGCAGTAATTACTGCTACGGTTCTTTTGTAAGGTTATTTTTAGAATTCATATTAAGGATATTACTTTAATAATGGAATTTTACGACGAAAAGATGCAAGTTAAGAATTTGTGCACTGTTACTATAGAACGAGAAGTGCACCCCGCACCCTGTTAACATAGAAAAGAATGTTACATAATACTTAATCCAAAAAACTGAAACACAAGTAAATGAAGGATTTTTTATTGAACCGCGTCTCATAGAAGCATCAAAAGGAATATAACAATAAACGATAAGTTTGAAATAATCTTACATCTGAGATCTAATATCTTCTTTGGAACCTAGTTCACTATTAATTAAGGGTTTTTGCGTAGTCTCATTTTTTCTTAATAATTTATACGCATAGTATATATTCTTTGACTTCAGTTAAGTAACTATCCGCTTCTTAGCACTTTTCATATACATTGTGGAACCTGTTCAAAAGACCCACTACTACTTTGAAACTCCGAACCTAAGTCGGTAATAAAAACTTTGGCATCAACATAAAGATTAGGAGATCCCAAATGCGGGTTGCTCCTTCAAATTACAAGTAATGCAACCGCCTCGATAATCAGAGCTTTAACCCTAATAAACGCGGAAAAAACGCAATCATTCCCAACTCACAATTATCAGGATAATGAACAGCGTGCCAATATTTCGGACATGTGCGCCAGCGCAACGCCTGCTGGGTTTCCCTGGATGAAAACTCAGCTCAGTTTGTGTTGATCGCATTGCTAGGCGGAACTTTTCCACAAGTTGCGTGAAATTTACGACGTGTTTCACGAACTATACATAGAAATTTGCTGAATTCTGATGATGCATTGTAGCTCATATGTAGCAAGCTGCTTTGATGTTTGAGGCTTTGTTTAGTATTTGCTTCATGGTAAAAAAAAGTAAAACTGACATTCTTGTGGATATAATTAGTGTTAAGTGAATTGGAGGAAAGCTTATTGTAAAAGTCCTGGATAAATTCGGGATTGTCGAAAGGTAATTTTTTATCTAGGGATCATCGTCTACTTGTGAAAGCAAAGGAAAATTTGTCTTTTTAATTAGCACGGTTAAGAGTTAACAGTGCTCTTTTGGCTGGAAAATTAATTGTCACAGATTGTACTTATTAATAAAAAACCAGACTCCTGACATTTCTAAATTCTTTAGAGGTTCGAAAGTATTCTACTCGATAGTCAAATTCAATATTGATACTTCCTCCCGTGTTGAATTTTTCCTTTCGCACTAAAGTATTAAGCAAGTTTTGTATACAGGTTTGTGATTTGCAGTCTTAAAGTTTTAGGATATATAGAAAAACACCAATCAATTGATAACTCATAAAATTAATCTCTTTAGATTGGAGTCCCAAACATGCTCATATGCGTGACTAGTATCAAATACAACACACACGTGTTGCATATTTCAGTAAAAACTAGTAATTTAAAATACAAGAGCACGTGTTACAAGGTCTTTTGTGTTTTAAAAAATGACTAAGTACAAAGAAATTTATCTGATTTATGCATTCGCTACTAAAGCTTTTGCAGGAGCTGGAATGTCGCAATATAGGGTGGCAATAAATTTTATTTATTACACTAGTGCGGTTGAATTCCGAGTCTAGAGCACCTTGCAATGTTGCAAGGTACATATTGCATTTTACATTGTATGTAAGAGAAAATGGAAGTCATTTCTTATTCTGAGATGTTATATTACTCAGGTAAACGGTAACGCAATAGACTGCATACACTTCCATTGTCTATTAATAAGAAAGTAGGTGCTTTATTTTTGTCGCAATATAAATGTACCCACTACATTTTAGGTCTGACAATAAATGTTGTCATTAAAGTTTGTCGTCTTTTAACAGACAATAATATTCAATTAGAGCAAAACTTTTGCGCTGTCGATCGTAATTTTGGAAAAGGCTAGTAGCATATACCTTCAGACTTGACTACTAACATGGGTAACTATTTCCATACGTGGAAAAAATTTTAAGATCTTTTGGGTGAAAAAAAATTACAGTAGAAAATTGCGAATTTTAATTACATACAATATTTTAATAGGTTTCGATATCATATTGTTTTGCTTCTGGATCCCTATCAAGTGTCTTAACATTAGAACCAGGTAAAAAATTTATAACTCTATTTTTGTGGAAAGCTTAATTTTGCAGACCATGCCGTAGCATACTTGCATATTAAAAGTGAAACCTGTAACCATCAAAACAATTGCCTTTTGGAAGAGCATCTGCGTATAATTGAAGCACTTGTAACCAAAAGTCACCGAAATCCTTTCTGGTTTGAGTTCACCAACTTGTTGTCTCTATAGTAGGGGACAAAGAATACTACTATAGTAAACCTACTTATTGTAAAAGGCGATTAAAAGGCGCTGCAAGGGGCAGCAGCCTTGATGGCTAAAAAATGTTGAAAGAGAGTTGGTTGGTCTCGGGCGATCCTCAAAAATGTACAACATTGTTGGGGGTTGGCCGTGACAGATACAATTTTTTACTAAAATTTTTAAAAGCTGCGCTGTTGAAAGATATGGGAACCTACCACAATATTTCCCAGGTATGCGTGGCCTAAAATACGAACTATTTATGATGGAGAGCTCACCAGTAAAACTCTTGTTCCGAGGTAAAATACTCCCTCATTCTGATCTCCAGAAGGGATACTTGGGGCTGGTCATTGTAAGAATTTGAAACAACGGTTCGATTTAGTGATAGGGACTTGCAATGTAAGGTGGTTACTTAAAGTAGATAAGTTAACGAATTTATTAGTCGAAATGAGGAAACGAAAGTTGGACATTTTAGGTATTAGTGAGGTGAGATGACCAGATAGTAACGACTTTTGGAAAGATAATTATGGATTAATTACAACTTCTTCAACTTATGGACAGGCAGGGGTAGGAATAGTGTTAGGTAAATGACTAGGACATAAAGTTAAAGAGTACTTGCCATTTAATGCTAGAATAATTATGGTTAGATTGAGTACGAAACCCACAGATACCGTTTTAGTACAGGTGTACATGCCAACAACTCAGTACGAGGATGAGGAGGTAGAAAAGGTATTCCAGGATATAAATAATATAGCGAGAAAAGTAAAGGAAGATGAGAATTTAATAGATATGCGCGATTTTAATGCGTCAGTGAGAGAAGGTAGTGAGGAAAAATGGTAGGAAAATTTGGGTATGGTAGACGAAATGATAGAGGAAAAAGATTAGTTGAGTTTTGCCAGGAACATAAATTAGTAACTGTAAACACCCTATTCGAACAACATGTTAGAAGAAGATATACCTGGAAGGCGCCAGGTAATAGGGCTAGATATCAAATATTTTAGTTAAACAAAGATTTAGAAACTAAGTTAAAAACTGTCGAAGTTATCCAGCGACTGATATAGATAGCGATTATAACTTAGTTAAAATGACGCGAAAGCTAAAATTCAAAAAATTGAGAAACGTTAAAAGAGAGGAATGGGATCTAGGTAAGCTTAATGATAGTGAGGTATAAAAATGATATAAACAAATATTAAATAATAAGATCAAAGAGATAGCTATAAGAGAGAACGTAGAAAATAGATGGAAAGAAATAAAAAGGGCTGTGCATGATACAACAACACAAACTATAGGTAAGAAAAAAGTATAAGCGAGAAAACCCTAGGTAAGAAAGGAGATATTTGATTTAGCAGAGAATAGAAGAAAGCTGAAACCTTTCAGAGAAGTGGATGGTGAAAGTAAGCAAAAACATAATAGAGTTAGAATTATGATATTACATGAGCGTAAAAACCTAGAAATAAATGGATGGAGGAAAATTGTAAGGGAATACAAGATGATTTGAGAGTAGGTAAGACAGACAGGGCTTACAGGGCAGTTAAAAAGTTTTTCAATGATAATAGGGAAAAATATAGTGGTACTAGAGATGAGAATAATGAGCTTCTAATAAATAAAATTGAGGTAGCAGATAGATGGAAAATATATTTAGAAAATTTATATAAGGGAGACGAAATAGGATGAGTTAGAGAACGACCAAGAGGAGGATGTAGAAATAGGGTTCTGAATATTAAGAGAGTAATTTGATCGAGCTGTTAGGGATCTTAAACTAAATAAAGCTCCGGAGATAGACGATATATCCTCAGAATTAATAAAATATGCAAATCAGAAAACTATAGACAGATTATATGAACTAGTAAAAGTAATATATGACACAGGTGAAGTCCCAACAGATTTCAAAAAAGGTATTATTATCCCAATCCCAAAAAGGTTACAAAAAAATAAAAAAACTGGTTTTACGTTTGTAGATCTAGAAAAAGCATTTGATAGGGTTAATTAGATTGTTATGTTTAGGGTTTTGCGAAAAATAAGAATCTTTCATAGGGATAGAAAAATTATTTGCGTCTATATCAAAACCAAAGCGTAGTAATTAGATTTGATGAAATAAAAAAGGAAGCTAAGATTAGAAATGGTGTTAGATAGGGCTGTATACTATCTCTCTTGTTTTTAATGTTTATATTGAGGAAGCGTTAAACTTATTTAGAGAGAGAAAAGAGATAGGTATTAGTGTACAGGAACAGAAAATAAACATGTTACGTTTGGCAGGTGGTATAGCCATTATAGCAGAGTCTAGAAAAGAGTTAGGAGAGTTTTTATATATTTTAGATGAGATACTACGGAGTAACTATAGTATGAGAATTAACTCAGAAGAGATAAAGATAATGACAAGTAAGTTACAGCCAAGTTCTAAACCAAAATCAAAAATAGGTAAACCCAGTCGGAAAAGGTAGATAAATTTTGCTATTTAGGTAGTATAATTACAAAGAACGGACGTAGCAGAAGGGAAATAGTAGCTAGAATAGCTCAAGGTGGAAAAATGTTTCTAAAAAAAGGAAGACTTACTTATAGCTAAGTATTAGATCTAATTTAAATTGAAAACACTTTAAATCTTTTAACCGCTGAAAAACAAAATGTATTATTAGATTCTGAGACTATAGTACAGTCAGATACCAATGTTGTCTAAGCTTTATCAATGTAAGTGAAAATGAATTTGTTAGAAAATTCAAAAATATGTACTTGGTGAACTTGATGCTCTTTTAGAACCAATCGATAAACTTAGTTGGGCAAGGAGAGTTAGTAAAGCACAGGTATTCGGAAGATTGAGAAAACTATTTAAGATCAAAGTTTTTATACGGTTTAGGAGCCCACGCAACAACATTTTAGACTAACACTGTGCAAAAATTTAAAACGCGAATTTTTGCCAAAAGACTACTGTGAAAAACTTTGAATTCAAATAATGACAGGAACTCAAGCGGAAAGAGTTAATTGGAATTTACATTGCCGTAATAAATAATTTATTTAAGTCACTTTCAATTTAACTTTCCGCTTCTACACAATTTCTTTGGTATAAAATGTAGCAGCGCAGCATATGAAATTTTTTATCGATGTAAAACAATCTCCCTCCATTGTAAGCAAAATAAGTTAAAAACACTTGCTACAGAAGAAAACTTAGGATTGAATTCCAAAACGTAACACAAATAATACTAGAATATCAATAAAATTGATTTTGTTTTAACGCCAGTTACATATCCCCAGTGGCGTGCATGTAATATAGACAAAAAGGCAATGCCTACCCTAGAAAAAGTACGAATTTATATGTATATTTATTTTTTTTTAATTTAATTTAAATACATTTGCATTTTAAATAACGCGAATTTATACTAATTTTAATGCTTCTATTAACAAATTAATTTATTACAAATATTATTGTCAATATTCCGCCAAAATGAAAAGGCAAGCGCGCCCAGAATAACCGAATAACTACATGTACAAGATACTTTGAATGATGCAGCGTATAGGTATTCTGTTAGAATATTCGGCGGTTTCCTACACAATGGAATCGCATGATACACAGAATTAGATTTATTAGTGAACGTAATATGAGTAGCACAAAACTAACGGTTCCTACGAGCATTATACAGATATGTGAATAACATAATATAAGCAATCAGATTAGTGTCTGCATTTAATACACAAAACATAGGAGCATCGTAACAACACGTCTATCGCTAAGCGCGCACTATCGAACACTGGTCAAGGGCAGGTAGAACGTGTGTCGCATACCACACTTCATTGTCGTCTCGTAAAACGGGGTTCACTTCAACACTTCCCTTGAGGCACACGCTACCGACACTAAACAATTGGATAAACCCAACAACTTGACGCATTCTTCAAACTTTCGACGTGGTAGTGCCTTCGTGAGCAAATCAGCAAGCATTTCGTTGGTTGAAATATGTCGCAAATCGAATTGACCATTATACAAAGCTTCGCGTACAAAGTGGTAACGCACGTCAATGTGCTTACTTCGAGCATGGAATACGGGGTTTTCCGCTAATTTTATAGCACTCATGCTATCACAATGTACAGTTAGTCGCGAAAGACACTCGGAATCCAACTCGCACAAAAATCTACGAAGGTAAATAGCCTCTTTCGATACTTCCGATAGCCCCATATATTCCGCCTCAGTGGACGAAAGAGCCACCGTTCGCTGCTTTTACATTCCCAAGTAACGGGACAACCAGACAATATGAACGAAAATCCGGTAAAGGATCTTCTGTCTACAGGACATCCAGCCCAATCAGCGTCAACAAAACCCTTAAGTGTTTCTTTATTCGACGTGTATATTAACCCAAGGTTCATAGTTCCCTTAAGGTATCTCAGGACTCGTTTCCCGCTTCCCAATGACATTTTCGAAAACAGTTATTGAACTGACTAAGATAGCTGACGGCAAAACTTATATCGGGTCGAGTCGCTGCGGATAAGTAAGTCAAAGAGCCTATTAGTTCCCTGTATGGTAGCTTTTCTCTTCTTCGGATGGCGGTTCGGTCGGCTGTGACAATTTCACGTTCGGATCAATCGGGTGCTGACAGGATTACAATCAGTCATACCGAATCTGTCCAGACATTCAATTATATGATTTCTTTGATTTAACGAAACTTTACCGTCGGAACAAGAGAATTCAATTCCTAAACAGTAATTTATGCCTCCCATATCCTTTATTTCAAACTTTTTAGCTAACTTACGTTTCAGTTTTCTACAGATTCAGAATTTTTCGAAGCAATAATTATGTCGTCTACATAAAATGCAACAAGTAATAAGTCTTCCCTTCACCACTGCGGTATAAACAAGGGTCGGAATTAGTGGGTTTTATTCCGCATTCCACTAAAACTTTCGATAATTTTGAGTACCAGGTTCTGCCAGCCTGTTTCAAGCCGTATAAGGCCTTATTGAGTAGACATACTTTGTCACCTTTCCGTAATTCATTTAGCATGTCAGCTGCAGCTTCCCTCAAGTGAGGTTTTCCTTGCGAACATATGATTTCCAGTACCTTATTTAACTGTTTTGGTGGTTCCATGTAAATGGTTTCCTCAAGTTCACCGTTTAAATAGGCACAGGCAACATCTAATTGATGTAATTGCATGCCTCGATGTGCGGCAATTGCTGAAAGCAATCTTACCGAACCTAATCTCGCAACTGGTGCAAACGTATGGTTAAAGTGTATTCCGGGTTGCTGATCAAAGCCTTGGGCGACCAATCTAGCCTTTCTACGATCAAGCGCACCGTCACTTTTAAATTTATTTCGCAGAACAATTCTACTTCCAATTACACGTTCGTTGCTAGGTCTATCAACTAAATTCCAAGTTTTACTTTTAATTATTGATGATATCTCGTCCGCCATTGCTCTGTACCAATCCTCAGAATCGGCTGAATTCAGAGCTTGTTTTATGCATATTTCGGAGTTTAACGACTGTTCGAATAACACTGAGTTTGAATTCGCCTCGGGAACCATGTGGTACAACTTTGCAGGTCGTCCTCTGAGTCCCGTTCGTTCTAGTCTGGGTCTTCCCGGACCTCTTACTAAAATCTGATTTTCAACTTCCGCAATAGGAGTGTCGTTTTCCTCAATAGGGTCATCCCAATGATAAAACAAAGGGGGCTCGTCTCTGAGTTGTGTTTCAGAGTCGTTGTCCTCAATTTCAGGAAAAACATTAGTTGGCTCACGCCTACCTTCCTCACTATTCGATTCGACGAACTTTATATCACGAGTCAGTTCAGTCTTTTGTTCAACTGGTAGCCATACTCTATATGCTTTTGATTCTTCGGAATAACCTAAGAAAATACCTTCTTTTGCCCTTTTATCAAATTTTCCACGATTCGGGTTTCTATTCAGACAAAAACTTTACGTCCGAACTCTCTAAAGTAACTGACATCTGGGGGTTTTCCGGTGTATAATTCGTATGGAGTTTTCCCATTCAGACTACTGGTTGGTACACGGTTGCGTATATAATTAGCGGTATTAATCGCTTCAGCCCAAAAAGTATCGGGTAGGCCTGACCCCGTGAGCAGACAACGTGCGGTATCTAGTAGAGTGCGGTTTTCCTCTCCGCTGTTCCGTTTTGCTCCGGATTGTAGGGTATCGTCAAGCGCCTAACAATTCCGCGTTTATTCAACATAGAGTCGAATTCGTTATTATTAAATTCGGTACCATTGTCAGATTGAAAACATTTCACTCGTTTGTCTTTTTGGTTTTCTACTGTATTAATATATTGTTCAGTTATTTTCACTATTTCTGACTTTGAACTAGCAAATCGGACTTCACACCATCGTGAATAATCGTCCGTGTAGGTTACAAAATACTTTGCTTTTCCATTAGATAAAACACGCATTGGTCCACAAACGTCTGTGTGAACTATTTGTAATAATTCCGTTTCTCTGTTCGATCGTTTGGGAAAAGGCGTTCTAGTCATTTTAGATACGGTACATGTGTCACAATTTGGGTAAACATTCCGTCATCAAGTTTTAAGTTTACACCTGTTAAGATTCCTTTGTTTACAGAATCGATTAAGCTTTTAAAATGTAAGTGTCCTAAGCGGCGGTGCCACATTAAAAGACTTCGCGCGGATGCCGTCGTAAGTTCATTTGTCGCTATATTAGAAATATTGTTAACTTCGCGAGCATAATATAAATCACCAATACGATCGGCTATCAGAGCGACAGTTCCGTCTTTATGCGTAACTATTGCACAATCGCGTTCAAAAGTACGTTAAATCCAGCGTCTGTGATTTTGCTAACAGACATAAGGTTTGTACGTAAGTCCGGTACATGTAATGCATTATTTAAAACAATATCTTTGGACTCACCTTTCACGTTCGTAGTAAACGTTGCAATACCTTTTGCAGCGATGCTTGTAGAGGTGTCGTTAGCCAGACTCAGGGAGCCATGTGAGTATTCCATGAGTTCCTTGAAGCTCTCAACATCCTTACATAGGTGCGACGTAGCGCCACTGTCCAAGCACCATTTCATGTCGTGGTTCGTAGCATTATTCGAAGCACTAGATTTACACATTTCAGACGATAGCAAACTCACTATTTTCTTAGCACTTTCACAATTATTTACTTTTGACTCACTGGCACTTCTGTTTTTATAGCATTCTGACGCCTTATGACCAACTTTTCTGCACTTGTGGCAACGAAATTTAAACGAATCTCTTGCAGTTAAATTTTCACTCTGAGAAACATTGCCGTTTTGCTTGTCATTTCCGTAAATTCTACTTTGATTACGTTGGTGATTAAATTTCTTGTTAACATACAGAGCGTTCTGCGAAGTACTATTATTTCTAGCATCGCTTTCCTCGATAATTTTAACTCGAAGTGTATCAGGGTTGGCAACTCATCCCTTGATTCGATAGCACATCTAAAATTTTCGAAGCTCGGCGGTAAGCTGTATAACAACATTATAGCAAGCAGATCAGCATTTATTTCAACGTTCATTTCCATTAATTTGTCGACAGCATCAAAAATTTGTTTGTGTGTTGACGTATGTCGGAGCCTTCATTCATGCGCTGTAGTGTAAGTTGTTTAAGTAACGTAGCTTTTCTGGCAGGACCTTTCGATTGATATATATTCTCAAGTTTAATCCATACATCTCTAGAAGTATTACACCCTTTGATTTGTTTCAGTTCAGAAGGACATATTGATAATATTATTTCTGACTTAGCCTTAGCGTCACCTTTAATCCAAGTTTCAATTTCACTTTTAGAGTTCACGACATCTTGTTCGTTTAGAACCGGTTTGGGGTTATCGCCGTTCACGTATAGCCAGGCATCATGTTTTGTTAGCAACGCTTCCATCTGTATCTTCCATGTGTCGTAATTGCCTTTGTTCAACATTTCAAGACGTGATGCGTTTGCGAGATTCATCTTGTTTATTGTTAATAACGAAAAGGAATTTCAATACTGCACACGTGCTTTATTACTTATCGGTTCGCGATGTAACTTAGCTGCCCGTAATTCAATTTAATTCTGGTTACCTGGACACATAACCTGTTAGAATATTCGGCGGTTTCCTACACAATGGAATCGCATGATACACAGAATTAGATTTATTAGTGAACGTAATATGAGTAGCACAAAACTAACGGTTCCTACGAGCATTATACAGATATGTGAATAACATAATATAAGCAATCAGATTAGTGTCTGCATTTAATACACAAAACATAGGAGCATCGTAACAACACGTCTATCGCTAAGCGCGCACTATCGAACACTGGTCAAGGGCAGGTAGAACGTGTGTCGCATACCACACTTCATTGTCGTCTCGTAAAACGGGGTTCACTTCAACATATTCCGCATGAAATCCGTGAAGGCACAAACAGATGATCCTATTCATTCTTACAGGCGTTCCTAGGTAGTGCTTTACTGCTTTTAATAAGAAGCGGAATCGTAATTTTGGTCGCGCATTATCGGTTACCTTTGATCGCGATAGTTGCAGAATGGTAACAGCTTGATCAGTCTTGGCGCGTCCGTATTATATTTATTTCATCAATAATACAACATTACATACATAGTAAAGTATAACGAATGCTTCTGTGACATTTGTTTGTAAGTGTAGTGCAGATATGAATTGCATTCAAAGACTAAAAACGAATACGTTTAATACTAAAAAGTATAACGAAAAACAAGTAGTAATTGAAATCGGACGACCTACTCCATCTTTAAAATTACAACAAAAGAAAAGAACACTTTAAGATATTTCAACAGTAAGTTTTACGATAACTATAAGTGGCTTTGCGGTTGTGTACATGATAATAAAATGTACTGTTTGGAGCAAGTCCAGTTACACAGACTTAAACAATTTTCAAATGCCAATGACCAATCAACCATTCATTTAAATTCTGCCCTTGCTTTGCAAAGTTTTGGCAAATGTCGAATAGAAGTTATCATTTCGCGCCAGTTTCGAGAAGAGATTGAAATACATAATGCAAAAGTAGATCGTAATCGAAACATAATGCGTAGGCTTATAGACATTACGTGTTTTTTAGCAAAACAGGAGTTGCCGTTTCGTGGGCATGTGGAATCCCCCGGATCGTTAAATCGTGGGAATTTCATTGAATGTGTTCAATTACTTGCTAACTATGATGGCATTTTAGAAGATCATTTTCAATTAGTAAATCAAAATGACAACAGATCCGTATTTAGTGGACTATCAAACAAAATACAAAACGATCTTATATCTAGTATAGCTGCTGTAATTCTAAAGAAAATTCATTCTGAAATTGAACTAACTGACTTTGTTGCTATAATGATCGATGAATCTCCAGACCTCAGTGGGAAAAAACAACTTGCGTTATTTTAAGATACTTTAATGCATGTAATGATATTCTCGACCGCTTCCTGGGATTTGTTGATGTCAGCTCCAATCGAACTGTAGCTGTCTATCAAAACTCGTTATTGACATATTAAATGATTATAAATGTACACAAGAATTGATTGCACAAACTTATGACGAAGCTGCTGTTTTATCGTCAGAGATAAATGGTGTTCAAAAAAAAGTGCGTTAAACATGTCCTGATGCGTTGTATGTTTGGTGCAATGCCCATATTTTAAATTTACTTCTATCAAAATCCAGCGAGAAAATTGTAGAAGCTAAACACTTTTTTTCAACTGTTAAGAACTTAGCAACATTTTTTCATACTAGCATCAAGGGTACAGACTTTTATAATCAATTTTGTTCAAAAAAGTTACCACGTGTTGTATAAACTAGGTGGTGAGAACCATTAATGTAATTTTTAGTGAACACAAAAATCTGACAACTCTTCACTGAAATTACCGAAAATCCGATCAATTGGGATTCAGAAACGTTTTCTGCAGCTAGAATGTATGAATTTATTTTAAGCGACTTTGAATTTAATTACTTTTTAGTAATATTTAATAAAATTTTTATACAGACTAATGTGCTTTTTAACATAATACAGTCAAGAGTTGTAGATATTGGGTATTGTCTTAAAAAAATTGAAGAGTTTAAACTTTTTGTTGAACTGTTCTATAATGAAAGTGATGTAATATACGAAAAAACCTTAATTTTTTGTGTAGAACCAAGAAGAAGACAACACATAAGTGATATAAAACTTTACTACAGACGCATCCTTCGTGAGGTAATGGATAATATAAAAAGTGAAATTTTTGATCGCTATGCAGAAATTAGTAAACTATGTTTTTTCATCTTTTGACACGGACAAAAGCGATTAAATAACTTAGCCATTGTTTCTCTTGAAAAGGACCTAGTGCAAGAACTAAAACGAACTTCTAGTTTCTATGACAATGTTTGACTGAATTTTTAAAGAAAGAACGCCGAATTGACTTAATTTACAAAAAATAGTTTGTTATTGATACATATAATTTGCGGTACTAGATCTATATACAAGTCAAACTTACATTTAGTTACATAAATTGCAGAACTAATGTACACCTATGGTAAGTTTTTTGTTTTTAATTTTTTGCCTAACCTGCATTACCAATCACTGCACGCCACTGCATATCTCCCAAATTAATATATATGTATATTTAAATGAAACTATTAAATCTTAAAAATAGATTGTTACATTGTATAATTGAAGGACATATTATAAAAGGTTAATGAAAGTTCATAAACCAGACATGAGAACGGAAATAGTTACTTTGTATTCCAGAAGTAATATAACACTGCAGGGGCGGGTCACAATAGACTATAAGAAACCAATTGTTAGAACTAAGATTATTAAAATGTAATACATTGCATTGTATCAAGAAATAGCAAATATGAGATCTGCATTTCCCACAAGTGATGTAAGAGCAGGAATAGCATAAATACCCTCGAGAGCCCAAGATGGCCACTCAGTCCTGAGGTTCACAACTTTAACATTGTTGGTTGTTTAAGCTACTTATCCTAGTTTTAATTAATTTAATTAGTGAATAATGACTTTGATTATTTTTGATTTAATACGTAAATGAATATAGCGTATCTGTTTTTTGAAACCAATTGTAATTTGTCTTTAAATAAAAATTGATAGAAGAGTTTTTTGGAAGAAAGCCTTTTCAAAAAGAAGCTTCGAGAGGCCCAAAACCTATCTTAACTACAGTGTAATAAAATTACTTCCTAAAATGTGAAGGCGTGTGTTAGATTCTACAGTGAGACGACCATACTACTGTATGGGAAGTGGAGATAGTCTGTTTGAAAATTTATTGTACGACTGCTTTTTAGTTATTCAATTTGCTTCAAAACATGATTGATTACATTAAAATAATTAAATTACTAAAATAACATCAAAATCTTGGAAATTTATTAAGAAGCCCTTTTTAATTAAAAACACATGGCAGCCATACCATGCCATATATCATTGAATTTGTAATAGAAAATACTATTTAATATTGAGCGTATTTTTTTACGGCCCATATAAAAAAGTAAAGTTAATGACGATTTCTTCGAAACGAAACGTTCTACAGAAAATTTGTAAACGCTCTCTTGTACATCTAAAATAGTGGCACTGACAAACTGCCTCTTATTTTTGTATAGCTTTTCAAATAACTTAAAAAAAATAAAAACAACATGCGAAATAAGCCGAATTTTGAGATTTTCTCAACAGCATATTATTGACCTCAAATTGCACAACTTTTTTATAATTTAACCAGCTTTGTAACTTTTACGGTTTCAAGATCCCCACGCTGTTCATCCTATTTTGGGCACGGTGTATATTTTGTAGTAATTTCTGTAGAGCTAGGGTTTATTGATTTTTTGCATAACAATAGTACGCCTATGGCTAGTAAAGCATTGAATTCAAATTACTGATTGTTGGAATGTACTAATTTAGTTCGTCCACTTTTATTTGAATTCACGACATGCCCGTTGACCGCATGCTGGTTCAAGAACATTAATGGGAAGTTTAATAGGTTTCTGTTGGAATTTTAAAACCAATCCGTTAATCGTAGCAAACTGAATTAAACCATTTAATGTTTTACTTTCTTGATATAATTATCGGGAAACAGATTTTCTGGATTTGTAAACCTCCCCGGGGACTTGTATCATTTACTTATTCTCAGTGTTTACCTGGAGCAATGAATTCATTGCTACCACATTTAGTTTGAACGCCTGAATTAGTACTTTAAGTAGATGGACTAATAGTCCTGACCGATTTGTTTTTCCATTTGGAGCACTACGTGAGGATTACCGTATTGTACTACGAAACCAGCTACCCAGGTTGGCCCGGACAGTAAGCAGTTTGCGAAGTTCAGTTCGTCAATCATTCAGCAGTTAATTACTAAAAGGTGTACTTAGTAATATTAAGAAACGTTAATATTTCTGGTGTATCGGATCACAAGTTATAGTTAATTACTCAAAAACAAATTTAATGACAATCATTTTACATTAATATTTTATGTTGTATCCGATCATAAGTACTATAGTTGAATATTCAAAGATGTATTTAATAATGATGAACATTAGTGTTTCGTGCTAACCGTAAATGATTACAAGGTATTTGTTAGCTGATTGCATGCAATTGGACCTACGAAGAACACGTGTTGGTACGATTGAAATCAACTACGGAATTATGTAAGTGCAAGTAAGTGGATACCCTGAATGTACGTAACTGTTGCTTGTCTTGCTAATCATTTAAAATTTCTTAGAGCGAAAGCATCCGCCTGAGAGTCAGGGCACCGAGCTGTCATATCCTGATCTGCAGCGGTGACAGTTTGCCAGGGTAGTGATGAGTTTCAAGTTCCATATCGATACTCGCAAAATTCTGGTAAGAAAATGCTTTTGTTTTAAGGTGTCGTGCTAATAACAAGTTCATCATCATTTTGTTTTCGACCTTACTTAAGGTCGGTTTGACGCAACTCTTAATTTCTTTTCTATTCTGTGCATATAAAAAGTTCTACATACCCTTCACAACCTATCTCTCCAATAATTTGACTAATATAGCTTTGTCTAGGCCTTCCTACTCTATTTTTATTGGGTAGTCTATAATTTAAAACCTTACTAAATAGTCCCTCTTGTCTTAACTGCTGCCCTATCATTCTACCTCTCCTGACCTTTAATTGTTTCACATACGGGGTTCTTCACCCATCCTTCTATAAACTTCCTTATTTGCTACTCTATCTGTCCAACTAATCTTTAACGTTCTCCTATAACACCAAGTTTCAAAAGCTTCTATCATTTTCTTATTTACCTCTTTAATTGCCCAAGCCTCCCTACCGTATAATAGAACGCTCCATACGTATGACTTTAAGAAACTTTTTCTATTATCTAAACTAATACTATTAGCCATTAATAGTCTTTTTTTATTAAAAACATTTTTTTAGCTTGAGCTATCGTAGCTACTTATCCCTTCTGCTACGCCCGTCCTTTATAATTATACTACTTAAATAGCAAAATTCATCTACCTCTCTTAACTCGGTATTACCTATTTTTAATTTTGGTTTAGAACTAGGCTGTAACTCACTTGTCATTATCTTTGTCTTTCCCGAGTTAATTCTCTTACTATAGTTACTCTGTAGTATCTCATCTAAAATATGTAAAAACTCTTCTCTAGACTTTACTATAATGGCCATATCATCTGCAAAACGTAGCATGTCCATTTTTTGTCTGTGTATACTAATACCTATCACTTTTCTCTCTCTAGCTAAGTTTAAAGCTTCCTCAATATAAACATTAAAAATCAAGGGAGATAGTATACAGCCCTGTCTTGCACAATTTCTAATTTTAGCTTCCTTTTCTATTTCATCAAATCTAATTACTACGCTTTGGTTTTTATATAGACGCAAATAATTTTTCTATCCCTATGAGAGATTTCTATTTTTTGCAAAACCCTGAAAATAGCAAACCAATTAGCCCTATCAGATGCTTTTTCTTAATCTACCAACGCGAAATGAGTCTAATTATTTTCTTGTAACCTTTTTTTGATAATTACCCTAATCATTAGTATCAGTTCTCTAATCCCTCTGTCTTTACGAAAACCATATTGATCTTCGCGTAAATAATTCTTAGTCAAAGCTTCTATACTGTACTTTTAATTGTTAGTGTTAGTATTTTTGAAGCGTGGGAAGTTAAACTAAGCATTTTAAAATTCTCACACCTATCAACTCCTGACTTTTTGGGGATTGGGATTGCAATATATTAAGTAAATCAATAACAAATACTTGTTTATTCATTGTTTGTAATAAATAAAGTACACTATACAATTACATTCCAAGTTAAAACAATTCTTGACAAGACGATGGCTCTAGACAAAACTGTAGCCATGTTGATTCAAATTTCTTCCGCCCCTTTCTCCCCCCACACTATATATATGTTCATGAGTTGACAGACAGATTAGTGACTGAGCATGCGACAATGTGAATATAACATAAATACGATACATAACACACCTTCACCCTTAAGAGTGAACAAACATATTAAAAAAATAAACTTTTTTTTTTACATCATTTAATTATAAGTTCAACTTTTCTGGTGGTTTGCGAAGTCTGGTGGGATACCTCCGTTGAGGCATATCATTATCCATAGACTCAACCTCTGGGGTGGCGCAGAACACTCAGTGGGTGTCACTGTAGGCGAGGTATTCGACGGAGAGGTGCTAGCAGCAGGACTATGAAAAGGTGAAATGACATTCTCTGGCTCTGATAATACCGTAGGTGATATATTTTCGTTATTAGTGTTAACTTCGATAGGAATGTCCGACAAATTGTTTGGTACAGTTGATAAATTAGGTAGAGTAGGTAAAACTTCGACAACAGTTTCTACGTTTTGAGGTAGGATTGCAGATTGTAGCAGATCATTTTCACTTCTGTTAATCAATTGATCAACATGTCTTTTCCACATCACCCTACTGTTGCTCTCTAAAAGTACTAAATAAGAAACCGGACCTAATTTCTCTATAATTTTTGCTTTCTTCCATTTTTCCCCTGGCCTGTAATTTCTAGCTAACACTAAGTCATTCACAGAAAATTCCCGTAATATCCGAGATTTATTTGCAACTTTCGACTCGTAAGTGGGCCGTAAAAGATCTAATTTTGATCTAAGTGACCTACCAAACATTAATGAAGCGGGAGTTTGATTAGTAGTGCAATGTTCGGTATTTCTATATTGAAACAAGGTTTTGTAAATAGCATAATCTAATCTGAAATTTTCATCATGACTAGCTACGTGTAGCTTGTGTTTGAAATATTTGACACTATTTTCTGCTAAGCCGTTCGACTCTGGATGATATGGAGATATTAATGTGGAACGTATTCCTAAGGATTGAAGAAAATTTTTGAATTCATAAGAGTCGAATGGTGGACCGTTATCGCTAACAACTAGTTTGGGAAGGCCGAAACGTGCAAAAGTAGGAAGCAATGCTTTGATTGTGGCATCAGCTGAAGTGCTTGAAACAGGTAAGACTTCAGCCCATTTCGAATATGAATCAGTAACAACTAAATAAATTTTGTTCATAATAGGACCGAGGTGATCCAGATGCACCCGTTCCCAGACAGAACTAGTGGTAGGCCAAGTTATTCCTACAGATTTTGGAGGTTCGTTTCTCTCTGACTGGCAAGAATTGCAGTAATCTTCGATATGTGTGTCTATGTTAGGCCACCATATGTAGCAACGTACTAAAGACTTCATTTTTACGATACTTAAATGACCTTCGTGCGCAGTACCTAGTACTGATAGTCTACAACAGCTAGGAATTACTAAACGGTAACCCCAGAAAACACAATTTGACTGAAAAGAGAGTTGCTCTCGTTTTTGGTAAAAATTTTGTAGTTCCATGGTTAAACCCTTACTTGAAGAGGGCCAGCCCATTAAGATAAACTGAATTACTTTAGACAAAATAGGGTCTTTTCTGGTAGCTTTTCTTATATCATCAAAATTTAGAGGTAATTCGCTGTTAAGAATGTAGTTGAGGTTAATATTATCTTCTGAAATCGAAGCAGTGTTACCTTGAAGTGGTAATCTTGAAAGACAATCAGCACCAATATTTTTGTATCCATTAATGTATATTATATCAAAGTCATAACCAGTGAGAAAAAGGGCATATCTTTGTAAGCGATTTGCTACCATAGTAGGGAGATGTTTTTTTTGTCCAAAAATAGACGAAAGAGGTTTATGATCAGTAACTAAAGAAAATTTTTGTAAATATAAATATTGATTGAATTTGGTAATACCAAATATCAACGCGAGGGCTTCTTTATCTATTTGGGAATAAGCCAGTTCAGCTTTATTAAGAGTACGAGAAGCGTATGCGATGGGTTTTTCTACCTTATTAGGGAAAACATGAACTAGCACGGATCCGAGTCCGTAGTTGGAACTATCACAATATAATTTCAAAGGTAGTTCTGGGTTATAGTGAACCAGAACAGGTGCATTAATAAGTAATCTTTTTGCTGTTTTAAAAGCATTAATGCACACGTTATTAAATTGATATGTAACATTCTTTTGCAACAAACGGTATAATGGTGACAAGATTTCAGAAACATTAGGGATAAATTTTCCATAAAAATTAACCATACCTAAGAAGCACCTAAGCTGTGTAATATTCTGAGGAAGAGGGACGTTATTTATCGCTTCAATTTTGCTAGCACTAGTTTTTATTCCAATCTTGTCTATAACATGACCGAGATATTCTACTGAGTCCATAAAAAAAAAACATTTTTCTTTTTTTAGGTTAACCCGTGATTTCGTAAAATGTTTAGAACTAATTTTAAATTTTCTAAATGTTCAGTGTCATTTCTGCCGGTAACTAATAAATCGTCTTGAAACACCAGCACAAAAGGCAAACTGTAAAATAATTTGTCCATTGTTCTTTGAAATTTAGAAGGTAGCGATTTGATACCATAATGAGCTCTGTTGTATTTGAAGAGTCCAATATGAGTACTGATGACCAGAAGCTTTTGTGATTCTTCGCAAACAGGCATCTGGTTATAAGCTGATTGTAAATCGAGTTTGGAAAATTTTTCCCCACCGCTTAATTTAGCGAACAACTGATCTACCCTTGGGAGAGGATAATGATCGTCCTCTATATATGGGTTTAACATCTTAAAATTTCCACAAATTCTAATTGTATTATCCTTTTTTAAGACTGGCACTATAGGAATAGCCCAGCAACTAGTATGTACTGGAGTGAGAATATTTTCGTTAACTAAACGACTAAGTTCATTTTCTGTTTTTTGTTTTAGTGAAAACGGTAGAGTATAGGGTTTGCAAAACTTAAGATCGACATCCTTAATAATTTTAATTTTAAAGGTTCACCGTTGAACCTACCTACATTCTCAGTAAAACTGTGTCGTAAGTTTTAAGTAAATTTTTTAATTCAGAAGAAAGATTGAAAGTAACTTGAGTATTATGCAGATTAATAAATTTTTTTGAAAATATGATTCCATACATTTTCTGGGAATAACATCCAGAGCCCAGATCCAATCTCTACCTATAATTGCCGGTTTTTCACCATAATTTCTTGGTAAATCGATTACATATAAGTCTACATTTTTTATTAAGTTTTTGAATTTTACGTTAACTTTAATTTTTCCTTTAGGAGTAAAATCATCACCAAAGTAAGGCGAAAAAGAAACAGATGTTGGTTCTAAATTATTAATGAATTTAGGAAATAAAGTAGAAAATTGCTGAAAGGATATAACAGATTTACCAGCACCGCTATCTATCTCCATTTCTAGACGGGTGTTGTTGACCTCCAACTGGACTATCATCGGCGGAACCTTAGAAATGGACAATTGCATGGCACTAGAATTTTCGGCAACCAAATTGACAGCATTTTCTTGAGAATATAGATAATTCAGCTGGAAAATACCATTAGGAGAATGCGAATCTTGTTCGTCCGATACAACAGATTCCATGAAATGATGCCTGGTTCTTTTAAAGCTTTTACATGCAGCCTTAATGTGCCCTGGTTTATTGCAGAACAAACATGTGTATCCCTTGAATTTGCAGTTTTTAAAATCGTGATTATTGCCTCCCCCGCAGGCGTAGCAATTAAATTTTATTTTGGAACGAACATTATCCTGTGTAAGTAATTTTCGGTTACTCGTATCACTACTTTCGTTAAGGTTTGGTATGACTGTACCGTGTCGTGGCGAATTCAACATAGTATTAGAATGTAGAGTATGAACATAATTTGTATTAAGTGTAGATGAATGTAATTTAACAGCTTCCATTTCTGCTGCTAAGTTTACAGCTTCCTTAAAAGATAAGTTTTCACCTTGACCGAGTAATTTATCCAAAATGGGACCTTGGCGTAAACCAACTATAAACTTATCCCGTAGATTTTCATCAAGATTTTGTCCGAACTTGCAATTGGTAGCTAAATTTAGTAATTTAGCACTGAAGTCGGCAACAAACTCACCACATTCTTGGCGGGCTAGATGGAATTTGTAGCGTTCAGTAAAACAGATTTGCGAGGTACAAAGTGCTGCTTTAATAATAAAATCAATTGTTCGTATGTTTTGTTTTAGGATGTTCAGGTAAACATAAATCCATCAATAATTTATAGGCATCGTCTTTAAGGTGAATAATTAAAATACCTGCTCTCCTTGGATCTGCAGTATCAATATTGTTTGCAATAAAAAATTGATCTATGCGATCGTTAAAAATAGCAAAGTCGTCTTTTGATGAAAATGTAGGCAACATACCAATTAACGGTGTAGCACTTGTAGAACTCATTGTAGTGATACTAAAATCTGAAGTATTTGTAGAATTTGTTAAATTATTAGTATCAGGCATTAGATAACACGTGCTGATATAGCAGTTCAATTGTATAACCTTCAATTTATTCTTGATTTCCTCGTCGCCAGTGCAATATATTAAGTAAATCAATAACAAATACTTGTTTATTCATTGTTTGTAATAAATAAAGTACACTATACAATTACATTCCAAGTTAAAACATTTCTTGACAAGACGATGGCTCTAGACAAAACTGTAGCCATGTTGATTCAAATTCCTTCCGCCCCTTTCTCCCCCCACACTATATATATGTTCATGAGTTGACAGACAGATTAGTGACTGAGCATGCGACAATGTGACTATAACATAAATACGATACATAACAGGGATAATAATATTTTTTTCAAAATCTATTGGGACCTCACCTGTGTCATATATTACTTTTACTAGTTCATATAATCTGTCTAAAGTTTTCTGACTTGCATATTCTATTAATACTGCGGGTATATTGTCTATCCCTGGCGCTTTATTTAGTTTAAGATCCTGAACAGCTCTATCAAATTTTTCTCTTAATATTGAGAACCCTATTTCTACATCCTCTTCTTGCTCGTTTCTAACTCATCCATATCGTCTCCCTTATATAAATCTTCTAAATATCTTTTAGATCTATCTGCTACGTCAACTTTATTTATTAGAAGCTAATTATTCTCATCTTTAAACCATTATATTTTTTCCTGTCTTCCCCGAAAAACTTTTTAACTGTCCTTAAGCCCTTTCTGTCTTACTTGTTCTAAAATCAACTTGTTAATTTCTGTATATTAGTGATCTCTAATATAACAGCACCTATGCAGAACCCTATCGCATTTCAGAGCATGTTATTATGATATAAATGATGTAACAAATATAATAAGTCCACCCCTGCGCATAGTGTACGATCTAAGCGGAATAAGACCGAGCGTTCCTTATCAGTAGTCGCGAAGAGTCCATCTATATACGCGGGCCGGTTAAGATCGCGGTGAACTATATCAGTAATTTTACCTAAATGTTTAAGTTTGTTTGTTTTACCTTTATGTATATTTGGTTTACGTTCATTAAATGCTTAACACAAAATAACATCTGTTGATTGAATTGAGCAGAACCCCTTTTAAATTATATAACATAACAACCCCGTTATAACAAGTGTCGTCCAACGATGGGCCTCTAGGTTCAATTGCAGGTGTTTTCGTGACGTTGTAACAGGTATCGATCGAACGTAAACAATTTGAAGTTCATGACCGTGAGCGCGCCGCGCAGATTGATAGATTAGTATTTCGATTTCGTTTGTTATTGTTCACGTGTGTACGTTACAATAATTTTGAAAAGTTTTGTGTGTTGATTCAGAAAGTTTTGATACAGTACAGTGTTTGGAATTGGATACGCTTGCTGGCATTTTGTAAGGTACTTTTGGATGTTTGGATATAAACCTGTAAGTACCCTTTGTTGTTCTTTGTATACACACATAATTTAATCTGGAAGGTCAAGAAAGATATTTGCTTCGCTCTACTACGAGTAGAATTGTTGGCAAGCAGAATACAGTAATAGGCCTTGTTTCAGAAATTTTAGAAACTGTTATAAATAAGGTGTTTGTTCGAGAAACTGAAATGGCTGTAAACAATGTGGTTCTTAGTAATGAACAGTTCCAAGAATTGCTGGGACGTTTATCAATTGGGCAACAAGCAATACCGGCTTCTGTTAATAGCGGTAATTTAGCTAATTGCGCGTCGCGTTTTGATGGTTCGAAACATTCGGATATTAAGGGCGCGATCGGATGTATGGTTGGCTGCCTAAAATCCATCAAAAAACAGGTTATTCTGTTTGGTAAATAACTTTTGTTGGATTGAAAATATGCAAAATGTAACTTCACCATTAGACTCACAAAACTTTGTACTTTCTAACGAAGGTTTGCTTTTTTTTCTAAAGTGCAGTAATAAGCAAGAAATAGCTGTTAATAGTAATGTTAAAATTCACTTACTTTATTTTAGTTACTACATCTAACATAATCAATTTGTATATAAAAAAAAGCATTCGTTGGATAGCAGAATACATATATAATCGTTCTGTTAAAAAGAATTTCAAAAATATTGATCATGATAGCCGTAGTGTACTGAATGGATTTTATTGAATTATTACATTAATTGTACGCCATTTTAATAGAAATTGTTCACGACTTCCTCCGAAGATGGCACTGTTAATGATGTGTAGAATAAGGTTTAAAACCAGAATATTTCAAATTGAATTATTTTGGACTTTGTTTTTGTCGCATTGAAATGAAGTAAACTAATAATATATGGTGAATTACCTTTTGATAAGTGTAATATAATAATGATTGGATTAATTGCGAATATTTATGAAGCCAAAAATGACATAGCCTCAACATCCATGGTTGTTTGTAAACTTTCATGTTTATATTTACAAGCGATAAGTAAATTATTACAGCAGTGTTACTTTGTGAAGCTTACACTATGTTATAATAGTTTTTAAAAAAAAGGGAAGTGTGCCGTATCCCAAAACGTAACTATATACTCTACAATATTCAATATAAGCAAAATATTGCATCATGTTAGCAAGAGTAATGTTTATTAAAATATCTTACTGGAACCATTGCAGGGAAATAGGATACATTTTGTTACAAATTAGGTTGCGAGTTTGGTACTCGGCAAAATGATTTTCAAATTTGAACGATCTGGGGGAGGACGTTCTCAAAAAACGATAATTTTTCCTACATCATTTTACACTTCACTTTGGGGACGTTCATTGTCTTGTGTATCTGCACCAGGGGTCTGCAATGGTAATTATATTTTCAATTAGAAAAGTGTCAAAATCAGCTTTAAATATATAGGCAACTTATTAGTGTTCCCATTCTTTACCCCCACATAGCAGACTTCCGTCATTTTTTGGTCATACATAGTTCACATGTAACGTCAAATAGATGTGATAACATTTTCGCAAATTGTGCTGCCGGCAAAAAATGATTATAATAAACAATAAACTTCAAAACTCCCACTAATTATGAAATATATTTTAGGCTAAATTAAAAATAAAAATGGAAAAGTTTATTTAGGATTAAACAATTTACGAAACTAGACCTAACTTTAGGCATTAGAAATAAACCATAAAAGAATTCCATTTTGGTTTATTCTGTCAAAAAATAGCTATTTTGTTACATTAAATCGACTCTGTCAAACACGACTAAACGTTTTTTCAATAAATACTTGAAACTAATAGAATGTTTGGGGTCTTCGGTTTAATATTTTTCATCAAATGCTAATATCCACAAATGTATTTCCAATACAAAAAAACTTTGAGTTGTTACCTGTAAAGTGTGCTTTATTAAAACAAAATTATTACAAATGTTTTATTTTTAATGAATAACTAAGAAATTAAAAATAGGTTCAATTGTTGTAACATTTACAATGTGTATATAGGTATTTTTGAACAGTAAGTCATTACCAACCAAAAACTTAAAAGGAACACTGTTTTACACAATACGTAGCAATGTAAATGATATAAAACTATTGCTGAAAAGAAGTGAATAACAGGCATTTGTAAATAATATTTTTTAAACTCCACATTTTAAGGTCAATAGATAAACGTTTAGTAATAAATATACGAACAGCTTTTGAATTGAAATTGACTTTATTGTTGTTAATATTGCATTAAATATTAGTATATAAGGCATATTTGTAGGTCCATACAGGCAAAGTTTAGTCATAGACTACTCTTACACTTAACCTGCATAAACCACTACATATCTCTACAAGGAAAATGAGTGAAGCAAATGAATAATTACACAATAATTGAAAATATACAATTAGGCTATGTTACTACTTATCCAAAATATGCGCCCTGATTTGAACCTTGAATGCAGTAAAAGTAAAAAAGATTTTTATATCCATCTGGAATTGCATTATAAGTAGAAACAGCATTATAGATGAATCTTCTCTGAAACATAGCAGTCAGGTGCTTGGGAATTGTTAAAGTTTGAATGTGTCTAATATTGATGCAATGCACTTTGGAGTGTGTCATAAATTATTAGCAATATCCTCTGAAGTCATTTATAATTATTTTATGAACAAAACATAACAAATGATGTTTCCTGCAGTTATCCATATTTAACCAGTGCAACTCTTTTATCTTATGCGATACATGATCAAATTTTTTTAGTCCAAAAACTAAACGACAACAAGTATTTTGAATCCTTTGTATTTGTGTCGTAGAAGTGCTATCAAGGTTTGGACCATATATAAAATCACAATAGTTAAATAATGACAAAACTAGCTTCCGACAACAGTTTTTTCAATTGTAAGGTTAGTATAGACCGACAAGCATATATTTGTTTAAGTGCTATATACGACCTTTTTATTAACCTTGCAACATGTGACTTAAAGCGTAGATCATCGTCAAGTATTAAACAGAAATTTCTTGAAGAACTAACTAATGTAAGAGGTATTGTTAATTATGACTTTTATCTTATCCTTAACACAATCTCTAATTTTCTCTGTGATCCGAAACAATATCAGCATCAATAGTACCTGCACGAACAAATAATTCATCACTTGATAAATATATGGAATCAATAAAGAGTACTGCTGTTATTTATTATGCGCGTAGGTTCGTTTATTACTTGGATGAATCCATAAGAATTGATGCAGTGTGTGATAATATTACTTAAATTGAAAAGATTCACATTGACATCACCTAAACATATTATATTATCCATCATTGGTGCTAAATAAGATAATATATTATCTAATTCATCAATACAACTAAGCGGATTAGAGTTTGGAGATCTGTATACTGTGCATACAGTAAAAGTTTTGCGATTTAATTTAAACATTATCCAAAATATATTCAAGTATACGAGTCAATTGCAAACCAAACAAAATAGCCGGACATTTAAGTTCCTTCCTCACGTACACACCAACCCCACCCCCTGGACCTTTCCTTGTGGTAGCCAACACACTTGACCGATTTAAATTGTCACGTTGGTGGTAATGATGTAATGATTGTATCCTTTTTAACTTTTGAAAGCAAACAAGTTTTCTGTAAACGAGTCGATATAAATTTATTACACAAATAATAATGACAATGAAACTTAAATCTAAATTTCTTGTATAAAAACTCTAGCAGGTCATGAATGGTTAAACATCAATCGCTAAACATTAATAATTTGTTAACATAAATATTGAACAGTAAATAATGCAATTTGGTGAGCGTTACCATACACTTGTGTATTGTGTTTGTGTTGGTCTCGTGCTAACAAAACCAACTAAAATTACCGTGTAGGTAATACTGGTTGTTCTGATCAGTATCACAGCCACTGCTATCACTATTTGTATCACTCACTTTGATAATTAAAGGTTTGACAACATCAAACTGCTGTACTATAGCCCACCATTCCATCACACATTTTTCTGCATGTGTGATACATTTTTGCCAATATGACCCATCTATTCTTTACAAAGACTCTTGCCATATCAAGTTGACATTTGTGTCATTATAAAGTTGATTAAGCCGTCCAACATTTTTATTGTAATATTTTTTACAGTTCGCCCATACCAACTCTATAGGATTAAACTCGCAGTGATACGGAGGTAGCCGCAAAACTTTGTGTCCGTACATTTCTGCTAGGGTATCAATTTCATACATTTTTGGTTGTGGATGTTTTTTAATTAATGATAATAGTTCCCCTTTTAACGTGTGACTGCCGCAACTAGCATTGTGTTTAATCAAGTAATCAATGATATTTAGCATTGTCTAGAATAATTACACTGGGTTTGCTTAAATTAGGAATTAAAGGTTCTTCAAACCATTTTGTAAATAATGCTGCATTCATGTCTCCATGATAATCAGCACTTGGAGATTTTGTAGAATGCAAAAGTGCTGCATTGGGAATGAATCCAGTTTTGTTGCCTGCATGTACGACTATGAACCTGTAATAAAAAATATTTCTATTAAATGTAATTTTAACTTTAAAAAACTAACCGTTTTCCTTCTCCAGGAGGTTTTCTCTTTACACTGAGCTTGGAACCATTATGCCAACTCTTCTTAACAGAACTTCGACTAAAAATCCACGTCTCATCCAATAAAACGGGATCATAAAGTTACAATTGTTTGTACATTTCATATGCTCTTAAAAACTTCACTCGTGCAGCAGCAATATGTTCCTCTTCAAGTACAGCCCTTCTACCATCGTCCAATTTAAAAGAAAAACCAATTGTTGATAGAAGTCTCGTCAGAAAATTTGAGCGGTTACAATTTCTTGTCGTAAAGATTTAACAGTTACATGGAGCCCTAAAAGCATAATACTAAAAAACACTAAATAAAATTGTTATGAAAACTATATTACATTTGGAATACATTTCGTAAATTTTTCGTTTAACTGCATCTATTACAAAACCATCTACATCAGACGATTTAGACTTGTTGAATTTTCAGTGCTTGCTCGGTGACTCAGGAACTTTATTTTCTTTTCGGGCTTCTAAAACTCTCTCTTTTTTTAATGGAACGAAGAGAACTTAGTCCTATCCCACAAGCCTCAGATGTTCGCTAACAATAAGCAACAGTTAAAACACAACATATCACTTGAAAATTTGATTATACCTGCAATACTGACTCAAATGGGGCCAAGGTTCCATGATTATCACGTTCTCTTTCAAAAAATGTTAGAACATTCATCATCAACAACTGAGCTTGAAAGTTCAAATGTTTGTTACGAAGCGTGTTCATTTTGATAAGTGTTGACCAAACACTATTCAATGTGTAGAAGGTTCTTAGTTTAAATAAAACTGTTTGTTGTATATCAAAATTATCTTTAAAAGAAAAGTAGAAAATCGCAAGTGAAATAACAAAGCACAAATTGTAACCTAACCTTAAAAATGTTTGACAATTAATTACAAAGGGAAATATTTTATGGACATACGTTCAGAGTGGTTGCATTGAATTATACAGCCGACGAATATTTTTCTAGCTATCCTTTTTAGATGGGGAAGAGCCAGGTATTAAAGCAGCATAACAATATTGTGGCTGTGTTTTATTCATATGCGCAACGATGAGTCATGCTTGACTTTATTTGATTTCAACTATATTTAACGCTTTGCTTGCTGTTCAACAACTTCGAAATTGCTGAAGGTCATTTACGATGAATAGTTACAGGAATGGAGAAAACCCAGCATCGTACCGTACCCTAGCAACCGTTATTTGCTTAACTTGAAAACGAACCACTAAACTACTAAAGTTAAAATAAAGTAGTTCCCTCTATCATGCGAAAGTTATACCACAAAGGCGGCTATTTTAAAATTAGTTTGTGTTATGAAAATAGAGGGATGCTATCGCGCCCTTAATGGGTTTATTGAAGCGGTAATCATTTATAAAGATTGTATGCGAATTACGGACGAAAACGCAGTCAAAGGGTTGCCGATGTTACTTGATGGCTTTGCATCGAAGTGGTATTACGGTGTTAAAGATATAGTACAATCATGGGATATGGCGCTATAATTGCTTAGAACGACTTTTGGTCCACAAAAGACGCCATACAGGGTGTATCTTGAATTGTTTGCGGTAGAACAAGATCTTTATACACCTACGGACGTTTTTATTTGTAAAGCGCGATCGATTCTTGCACAATTGCCGTCGGGAACGTTATCTGAACAAGTGCAACTAGATATGGTTTATCGACTTTTGCATAACAATATTCGACAGAAAATACCGCGCGATAAACATAACGATTTTAATGAACTTTTGTCTCAGTCGAGATTAGTAGAAGAAAGTTTTGAGCGACCTGAGTCGGAAAGTAGTATTAAACGTATTCGTTGTCATTACTGTAAAAATACGGGTCATACAAAAAGTGAATGTCAAAAACTTTTGTCGAAAAATAAAAATAGCGACTCTCTAAAAGTTGTTAGTGGAATTTCGCTACAGGACAATTCGGGATTTAAAGAAAAACCTTCGGTTAAACCAATTGCATGTTATGGTTGTGGTAAACAGGGATTTATTCGAGCAAACTGTCCTTCCTGTAAAACCATTGAAACCGAGGCACTAGAATTTCTTAGCATGGGCGCTTTGATTTCTCCGCAACCGAGACCGGTCTTGCGCGTGAATATTTTAAATCATCGTGGTCTGGGAATGGTGGATACGGCCGCTAAACAAAGTATAGCAGACAGTACCCTCTACCGTATTTTGCAAAGTGAAGGGGTAGAATTTCAAAAAGTATCTGTTACTATTAAGCTTGCGGATGGCTCCTTCAAGAAAAAGGACGTTTTAACTACGTTGGTTGATGTAAATTTGAAAGATAGGGTTATTCCAACGAAATTTATAATCCTACTTGACTCTGAAAACAATACGTTGTTTGGGATTGATTTTATAGAACAGGCGAAAATTGTTTTGGACGTTGCCAGTGAAACGTGGAATTTCCTGGATTTGCCAAGTTGTATTTTTCCTTTGGAATTTGAAAATTCGTTTGAGAGAAATATTTCTGCGATTAAAAATGCACCCTCTCTTGAGCTATGTAGTTTGGATAATCTTAGGTCAGATGAAGGCGCGACGTTGACGTTCGAGGAACGCGGTCGTCTTAGTGCGTTTCTTGAAGAACGACATAATACCTTCAGTCTGGGGGGAGACCCCACACCATTTGCTCAGCATAGCATAAATACAGGCGATCATGCACCAATCGCCTTACCTCCTTATCGTTTATCTCCTGTTAGGAAGCAACAGTTAAAGGCTGAATTAGATAGACTTCTTAAAGATGGTATAATTGAAGAGTGCGAAAGCCCCTGGGCGGCTCCAGTAGTATTAGTACCGGAAAAGGACGGAAGTGTACGTTTGTGTGTAGATTATCAGAGATTAAATGCGATCACTGTGAATGAATATTATCCGTTGCCGCGTGTAGATAATTTATTACATGCTGCTAAGGGAACATTTTTTATGTCAACTATTGACTTACGTTCTGGTTATCACCAAATCGCCGGTAAAGATAGTGATCGAGATAAGACCAGTTTTGTAACCACTTTCGGGACGTATCGGTTTCTACGTCTCCCGTTCGGACTAAAGACTGCTCCGAGTACTTTTCAACGATTAATGGACCAGTTCCGTCAAGGACTAGGTGATATTCTAGTGTTAGCATATTTGGATAATCTTATCGTGTTATCAAGCACTTTTGACGATCATCTAGAGGACTTGAAATTAGTATTTGACCGATTAGATCAGTTTAAACTGCGTGCAAATAGGGAAAAGTGTGTTTTCGCTAGTGCTCAAGTCAAATATTTAGGTCATATTATTACGCCCTCTGGTATTTCTGTGGATCCTGGAAAAACGGCAGCCATGGTTGATAGGCTCGCCCCACGAAATGTAAAGGAAGTTCAATCCTTTTTGCAAACCGCTAGTTGGTATAGACGGTTTATTGAGAATTTTGCTACGATATCGCGACCGTTAAGCGATTTAACGAAGAAAAATGCTATTTGGAAATAGGAAGAAACCCAACAAAATTCATTTGATGCGTTAAAACGATCATTAGTTTCAGCCCCGGTCTTGGGACAGTGTGACGAATCAAGACCGTATTTGATACGTACGGATGCTAGTAATTATGCATTAGGGGCAGTGCTTTTACAAGGCGAAGGCGCAGAAGAGCACCCCATAGAATACGCCAGTCGACTTTTGACTAGCGCCGAGAGAAACTATGCCACGTCGGAGCGAGAGGCCTTGGCGGTGGTATGGGCTTTGAATAAATTTAGGGGATACATTGAAGGCTGTTCTGTTACTGTCCAAAGGGATCATCAACCTTTGCGATGGTTAATGAGCCTTAAGTCTCCCACAGGAAGGCTGGCCCGGTGGGCCTTGTTAATACAAAGTTTCGATGTAAAAATTGAGTATTTGCCAGTGAAACGAAATGTAGTCGCGGATACATTATCACGACCTCCCTGTAGCCACGACAATGTAGAAACTTGTGGTGTATGTCAAATATCTGTAGAATTGCCTCATCGTTCAGCAGATGAAATTCGACGCGAAAAACTCAAGGATCCGGACATTGAAAAAATAATTCGTAGTTTTGAAGATCCGACCGATAATGAATTTTCTAAGTGGACGGATCGTGGATATTTGTTGTCTCAAGGAATTCTTTACCGCTATGCCGCCGAGGATGGCGAGGAAGCACAACTAGTTGTTCCGGTTCATGAAAGGGAACAAGTTCTACAGGAGCTGCATGATGCAGCCACAGCCGCTAATTATGGTATAGAGCGCACTTATCTTCGTATTGCCAAAAAATATTACTTTACTGGTATGAGAAAGTACATTAGTGATTATGTAAGCAAGTGTGCCGATTGTCAAAGGTACAAGGCTACGAATTTAAAGCCACCAGGAACATTGCTTACTCCCGTTTATGCTCAACGGTTCGAAGTTCTTACAATTGATTTATTTGGGCCACTGCCTGAGGGTCCAAAAGGAGAAAAATGGATTTTTATTGTAGAGGATACCGCTACAAAATGGGTAGAATTGTTTGCTTTGGTTAGAGCGACAGCAGAAGAATGTGCTAACACTCTTGTAAACGAGATATTTCTTCGTTATGACATACCTCGGAAGATTATTTCGGATAATGGTGTACAGTTTGTATCTGCTGTGATGCAGCAGATTTGTTTTATTTTGGATATTAAGGAATCGTTTACTCCTCTATATCACCCATCAGCGAATATGGTGGAACGCAAAAATAGAGATTTGAAACCAAGACTCGCGATGCTTGTGAGTACGGATCATAGAAATTGGCCTGTGAAGTTGCCCTCTATCCGTTTCGCGATGAATTCGGTTTGGTGTGAAACAACTGGTTATACAGCCGCGTATTTGTTATTTGGAAGAGAAATGAGGACCTTGGATGATATTAAAAATGACGTAAAAATTGTATTGCAGAGCGACACTTTTGTGCCACAGATAACTCCATATTTAAAGAAAATGGTCGAAACTTGGCGAGAAGCGAAATTTTGTACACAAACGAAGCAGGACAAGAGAAATGTTTATGCTAACGCCAAACGACGCAAAGTAGAAACCTACAAGGTTGGAACTTTAGTGTGGGTTACCACTCATGCTACGAGTAATTTGGCGAAGGGACAAACGTCGAAGTTTTATCCTAAAAGAGACGGTCCTTACCAAATTTTGAGAGTCGTCTCACCCGTTAGTTATAAAGTCGGAAAAGTTGGTCCTGGAGTCATTCCTCTTGGAATTTATCACGTGTCTTCTCTGGCCCTTGCTAATATTGATCCTTCAGAGAAGCCCGTTGCTGAGTTGCGTTTACGAGGAAGACCGAAAAGGAAAATTAGAATGTGCCGGTCACTTTCGGGACGAGTGTGTGACCGGGAGGAGACTGTAACAAATATAATAAGTCCACCCCTGCGCATAGTGTACGATCTAAGCGGAATAAGGCCGAGCGTTCTTTATCAGTAGTCGCGAAGAGTCCATCTATATACGCGGGCCGGTTAAGATCGCGGTGAACTATATCAGTAATTTTACCTAAATGTTTAAGTTTGTTTGTTTTACCTTTATGTATATTTGGTTTACGTTCATTAAATGCTTAACACAAAATAACATCTATTGATTGAATCGAGCAGAACCCTTTTAAATTATATAACATAACAACCCCGTTATAATGAGTATTTAAAATATTATCTGTATGATTGATTTGTTATTTTTAACTTTGTATCTTTAGTCGTGTCGTTATTGACAAAAACTATTCATTTTACGTTAACACGTTTTATCTGAAGCTTTCTAAGCTCAAAATAGTAAAACATAATATAAACAATTAAAGTTGTACTCATTAGTTAAAATTACCCGCAACAAAAGTCTTTTTAAATTGTTTGCACATGCAGCAATTTTTCAGCTTTGTTGCATGTCACAAACAATTACTTTTTGTAGCTAGAGTAACATTAAGCCTTTTCACATACACTTTCCTTTAAAAAAGCTTCCACCAAAATAGCAACAAGTCAAACAAATATGTACAAGAAAATTCGAAATAAAAATTTCTTTTTTAAGTTAGTAATAATCGCTTTATTAGTTTATTAGTCTTTAATATATCGCTGTAATGTACTAGTAAAAACCATTAACTAACATTGAGAACGTGCTAGTACATCAATATTTACCAATACTACCTTAGTACGTGCTTATTCCTCAATAAGGAGCAATTTTTCTCACCATATGTCGTCAATGTACCGGGCATCCCAGATATAAGCAAAAACTTTGTCTTTAAAAATCGATCTGTTTCAACCATGCTTACTTAAAAAACTAGGTACGCATCCCCCAAAACCTCTTATTAGTACACTGTGGGGAAGGTGCATGTGAGGAGATGAATTATACTCAGTAGCTTACTAAATTAAAGGTTAATGTACACAAATTTCTATAATAATTCGTTCACCAATGGAAGTTTGTATGGAGCTTATTGGATCGCTTAAGCTTACACGTATTTATTTTAGTTTAGTTTCAAATTACTTGAATATACAAAGTTTATTGTAAATGGACGCTATGCCGCAAATTGCAATCCAACTTTGGCTTGATTGACAGAAGGGTCAAGACTTTTTAAATTAAATTTTGCGTGCTTGTTAGATTGATGAAACGATATACATAGAAAAACAAGCATCTTTTCGAATTTTGAATTATAATTGAGAGTGAT
Organism: Platerodrilus igneus; assembly: GCA_036346225.1. Classification (NCBI taxonomy): domain Eukaryota; kingdom Metazoa; phylum Arthropoda; class Insecta; order Coleoptera; family Lycidae; genus Platerodrilus; species Platerodrilus igneus. Next base: position 4,782,833 of record JARFIW010000131.1, on the reverse strand, counting down.
GAGGGGAAACTAAATTAGAATGGTGTGAACAACTGTGACGAAGACTAGGCACGCAAACTATATTATATAAAATTGTAATTAGGTTAGGGATATTCTGTCTTACTCAAATAAATGGCGTCGCTGAAATGTTCTTTTTCAGTTAATAATTAGAAAGTTTTGTCCATACTCAAAGAGCGCGTACAAATTTGTCAAAATACTAGCTTTCTGCATAGATACAATAGTATGTTATGCATCTAGTAGGAAAAGCAATATATTCCCGGACGACAATGTAAATTGTTGGCCGATGCGTTAAGCAGAGACCATAGAGAACACAGTAAGAGAGTCACCAATAACATGTTAAAAGTTGGGACAACAATGGCGACTAAAACTAGTGGCGCCTCCAGGGACTACTGGTGAAGACAAGAGTTAATGGCGGGAGATTCAAAATATTAACTCTATAAGATTTACCTAAAAACCTATTTTTAAAACTCAACAACATGTATTAACAGAATGAATAAAAATTCATTTAATCATACATGGTAAATAAATGAATTTAAAGCCACCAGGAACATTGCTTACTCCCGTTTATGCTCAACGGTTCGAAGTTCTTACAATTGATTTATTTGGGCCACTGCCTGAGGGTCCAAAAGGAGAAAATGGATTTTTATTGTAGAGGATACCGCTACAAAATGGGTAGAATTGTTTGCTTTGGTTAGAGCGACAGCAGAAGAATGTGCTAACACTCTTGTAAACGAGATATTTCTTCGTTATGACATACCTCGGAAGATTATTTCGGATAATGGTGTACAGTTTGTATCTGCTGTGATGCAGCAGATTTGTTTTATTTTGGATATTAAGGAATCGTTTACCTCTATATCACCCATCAGCGAATATGGTGGAACGCAAAAATAGAGATTTGAAACCAAGACTCGCGATGCTTGTGAGTACGGATCATAGAAATTGGCCTGTGAAGTTGCCCTCTATCCGTTTCGCGATGAATTCGGTTTGGTGGAAACAACTGGTTATACAGCCGCGTATTTGTTATTTGGAAGAGAAATGAGGACCTTGGATGATATTAAAATGACGTAAAATTGTATTGCAGAGCGACACTTTTGTGCCACAGATAACTCCATATTTAAAGAAAATGGTCGAAACTTGGCGAGAAGCGAAATTTTGTACAGAAACGAAGCAGGACAAGAGAAATGTTTATGCTAACGCCAAACGACGCAAAGTAGAAACCTACAAGGTTGGAACTTTAGTGTGGGTTACCACTCATGCTACGAGTAATTTGGCGAAGGGACAAACGTCGAAGTTTTATCCTAAAAGAGACGGTCCTTACCAAATTTTGAGAGTCGTCTCACCCGTTAGTTATAAAGTCGGAAAAGTTGGTCCTGGAGTCATTCCTCTTGGAATTTATCACGTGTCTTCTCTGGCCCTTGCTAATATTGATCCTTCAGAGAAGCCCGTTGCTGAGTTGCGTTTACGAGGAAGACCGAAAAGGAAAATTGTGAATGTGCCGGTCACTTTTCGGGACGAGTGTGTGACCGGGAGGGGAGACTGTAACAAATATAATAAGTCCACCCCTGCGCATAGTGTACGATCTAAGCGGAATAAGGCCGAGCGTTCTTTATCAGTAGTCGCGAAGAGTCCATCTATATACGCGGGCCGGTTAAGATCGCGGTGAACTATATCAGTAATTTTACCTAAATGTTTAAGTTTGTTTGTTTTACCTTTATGTATATTTGGTTTACGTTCATTAAATGCTTAACACAAAATAACATCTATTGATTGAATCGAGCAGAACCCCTTTTAAATTATATAACATAACAACCCCGTTATAATGAGTATTTAAAATATTATCTGTATGATTGATTTGTTATTTTTAACTTTGTATCTTTAGTCGTGTCGTTATTGACAAAAACTATTCATTTTACGTTAACACGTTTTATCTGAAGCTTTCTAAGCTCAAAATAGTAAAACATAATATAAACAATTAAAGTTGTACTCATTAGTTAAAATTACCCGCAACAAAGTCTTTTAAATTGTTTGCACATGCAGCAATTTTCAGCTTTGTTGCATGTCACAAACAATTACTTTTGTAGCTAGAGTAACATTAAGCCTTTTCACATACACTTTCCTTTAAAAAAGCTTCCACCAAAATAGCAACAAGTCAAACAAATATGTACAAGAAAATTCGAAATAAAAATTTCTTTTTTAAGTTAGTAATAATCGCTTTATTAGTTTATTAGTCTTTAATATATCGCTGTAATGTACTAGTAAAAACCATTAACTAACATTGAGAACGTGCTAGTACATCAATATTTACCAATACTACCTTAGTACGTGCTTATTCCTCAATAAGGAGCAATTTTTCTCACCATCTGTCGTCAATGTACCGGGCATCCCAGATATAAGCAAAAACTTTGTCTTTAAAAATCGATCTGTTTCAACCATGCTTACTTAAAAAACTAGGTACGCATCCCCCAAAACCTCTTATTAGTACAGTGTGGGGAAGGTGCATGTGAGGAGATGAATTATACTCAGTAGCTTACTAAATTAAAGGTTAATGTACACAAATTTCTATAATAATTCGTTCACCAATGGAAGTTTGTATGGAGCTTATTGGATCGCTTAAGCTTACACGTATTTATTTTAGTTTAGTTTCAAATTACTTGAATATACAAAGTTTATTGTAAATGGACGCTATGCCGCAAATTGCAATCCAACTTTGGCTTGATTGACAGAAGGGTCAAGACTTTTTAAATTAAATTTTGCGTGCTTGTTAGATTGATGAAACGATATACATAGAAAAACAAGCATCTTTTCGAATTTTGAATTATAATTGAGAGTGATGAGGGGAAACTAAATTAGAATGGTGTGAACAACTGTGACGAAGACTAGGCACGCAAACTATATTATATAAAATTGTAATTAGGTTAGGGATATTCTGTCTTACTCAAATAAATGGCGTCGCTGAAATGTTCTTTTTCAGTTAATAATTAGAAAGTTTTGTCCATACTCAAAGAGCGCGTACAAATTTGTCAAAATACTAGCTTTCTGCATAGATACAATAGTATGTTATGCATCTAGTAGGAAAAGCAATATATTCCCGGACGACAATGTAAATTGTTGGCCGATGCGTTAAGCAGAGACCATAGAGAACACAGTAAGAGAGTCACCAATAACATGTTAAAAAGTTGGGACAACAATGGCGACTAAAACTAGTGGCGCCTCCAGGGACTACTGGTGAAGACAAGAGTTAATGGCGGGAGATTCAAAATATTAACTCTATAAGATTTACCTAAAAACCTATTTTTAAAACTCAACAACATGTATTAACAGAATGAATAAAAATTCATTTAATCATACATGGTAAATAAATGAATTTTAATTCAACCTGGTTCATACATATATAACCATATATAACCAGAAAAAATTGATAATAGTGGTTTATAAATGCAAATATTCTTTATTGTACATCACGCTTAGCAGCAGCACAAAATAACGAATCGATAAATAACCTTAATGTATCATAAATACGATACAGATCTACTCATCATATCAAATTCACTTTAATAAATAATTAAATACAAATAACTGCAATATAAAGAAATTATGTTCGTTAATTAATTAAATCTATTATAGAAATGTTACTATTATTACCATTTTTTGTATTCTTCTTAACGGACTATTAAAAACAACCATATGTGTAGAGTTATATATTTTAAATACTTCATTTTCCTAAATATCAGGTTTGTATTAAAATCAATTCAATGAAGTAAATATAGGTAATCCAGAATACCGTGAATCCAATTAAAGAAAAATACATCTTTTTTTAAACGCTGACGTTCTAAGGTTTCGAGATTCACAAGCAAAAGAACTTCCCTGTAACTGTACCTTTTATTGTAAGTTTATATGCACATTGTAGGGAAAAACTTCTTATTATAATAAGGCACCCAGTGGTGTTAAGATTTATTAAACTTATATACATTCATTTATACATGCACTGTACATTTCATACTTCAAGTAACTTGGCTCCAAAATGTGGATCAAGGAGTCATTAGAAATAAAAATGTAATGTCAAAGTCTTTAAAAAATATAAAATGTTGTAACTAATTTCCATTCATTGCACCAATGCAAAGCTTGTGCAGTTTCTTTTTATACAATGAACTTTAGTGTCATAAACAAATGGTTATTACACTAACAATTATGGTCCTTCTTGTCGACGAATACATGTCAGTTTAGCAACCAACAGCAGTGTTCGTTCAAGATAGAAAAAACGAACTCATACCTACAAGAATTCAACTTGCACATTTGCCATTCAGCAAAAGGCGAAGCATATTTCTATCTGTGAGTTTGTTCCAAATACTAATACACTTTTTTCACTGCACATTGATCTCGCATTTTAATACTACATTTCAATATTTCTTCTACAGTATTTAATAGCGTTTGAAAGATAAAATTACATTTTATTCATTATAGCATTAAGTTATATGGATATTACAATAAAGTTGCATACATTAAGAGTACGAAATACGATATCACATTCAGATATTTTGCAGATTTCGTACTAGATTCATTCATACAGCACACGCTTTGCGATTTCATTTCTTATTTCATTTCAATACAGTATTTGTACATTATAAAATGACAGAATTAGCAGCATTAGTGTCAAAACGAGGCACGCTTAAAGCTCAACTTACCAGGTTTAGTAAGGTGGTGCAATCCTTTGATATTAAGCAAATAAGTGTTATTGAATTACGAAAACGGTTGCACAAAATAGAGCAGTTGTGTTTTTCAGTTTTTGATGATATTCAGACGCAAATTAAGCTTCTGGATTCCGATCAAGAAAAAGAGCGTATCTTATTTGAAGATAAGTATTTCAAAATTGTTTCACAAGCAGAGATATTAATTAATTTACACTGCGATTCTGCAGGAACTGCAAGTACAAGTAGTCCGCCGAAATCATTAGCATTGTCTCAAGCACAAACTACAAGTAATATAAAGCTTCCAAAGATTCGGTTACCGCATTTTTCATCTGGTCACGAAGACTGGATTGAGTTCTGCGATACCTTTGATTCATTAATCAATAAAAATCCTCAAATAGATCCTATTCAGCGTTTCCACTATCTTAAATCGGCCATCAGTGGGGAAGCACGGCGTATCATAAAATCTTTACCAATTTCCAGCTCAAATTATAGTATCGCGTGGGAGCTACTCAACAGTAGATATGGCAACAAACGAATACTTATTCACAACCACATAAAGACATTGTTCAACCTACAAAGGGTAAGTAAAGAATCTTCATCTCAGTTGCGTAATCTCGTAGACAGCATTAACAAAAACTTACGATCTCTTGAAACACTTGGGCAATCAACAAGAGATTGGGATCCCTTATTAATATTCATGGTATTAAACAAGTTAGACTCAGTAGCATCTCGCGATTGGGAGGGAGAAGCATATAAATCCACAAATTCGCCAACACTAGAACAGTTTCTCAATTTTTTGAAAAATAAATCAGACCTACTCGAAGCGACTGAGTTAAACACTAGTGGTTCAGGTGAATTTAAACTACATTCACCAGGTAAAGTTCAAGCTAACAAAGCAGGTCATCAAAAGACATTTGTGACTGCTAAGGAAGCCTGTTCATATTGCAAACAAACGCATAAAATTTACAATTGCCCTAAATTTCAAAATTCACCGATTCATTCACGTATTGAACATGTTCAAAATGCACATTTATGCATGAATTGTCTAAATTCGGGACATTCACTAAATGATTGCAGATTTGGGTCATGTAAAAAGTGTCCACAGAGACACAACACATTGCTTCATTCAGAAGTCGATGTGGAAAACAAAGAAAATGCGTCTGTTGTACTTTCAAACTACACAAATTCAAAGGATCTAACTTTGTTATCGACTGCAGTAATAAAGGTCTTTGATAATCAAGGCAGAACTCATGATTGCAGAATACTACTCGACAGTACATCAGAATCTAGTTTCATTACACAAACACTGTGCGACTTATTCGGTCTACAGAAAACCACCTACAATATTTCAATTGTAGGTATAGGTCAATTATCTTCTTGCGTTAGGTACAAATGCGATATTCAAATAAAATCACCGCATAACGATTTCACATCAAAACTTTCAAGCTTGGTTATTCCAAATATTTGTGAGCGCTTGCCCACTCAAAATATAAATACATCTTTGTTAAGCATTCCAAAAAATATTAGGCTTGCTGATCCATCTTTTCATACTGCGTCTTCTATCGACTTACTGATTGGAGTTGATTTGTTTTGGTCGTTGCTTTGCGTCGGACAAATCAAGCTTGGTCAGGGGTTGCCAATTCTTCAAAAAACTAAGTTGGGGTGGATCATTTCGGGTCCTATTCATAATGTTTCACGTAACTCTGAGCGTTCTCATTGCAGTTTCGCTAGGCAGATGAACGTTCAGGATCAACTTGCTCGGTTTTGGGAGAAGAAATAGAAACCTCCAAAAATTATATTTCCAAAAAGGAAGCAGATTTCGAGAATCATTTTGTTTCTACTTTCAAGAAGCATGGTGATGGAAGATTTATGGTTACTATTCCATTTAAGGAATCCGTAAACTTATTAGGTGATTCCGAGCAAATAGCTAAAAAACGTTTTTACAATCTTGAACGCAAACTTCAAGCAAATTCAGAATTGCGTGACAGATACTTCCAATTCATGGATGAATATCGGGTTTTGAATCATATGTCTCAAGTGACAGACTCTAGTTCAGTCTCTAATGTCACATATTTCATTCCTCATCATGGGGTATTAAAGGAAGACAGTCTAACTACAAAGCTCAGAGTCGTATTTGATGGTTCTTGTCCAACAAGCAGTGGGGTATCCTTAAATCAAATTCAGATGACAGGTGCTACCATACAAAACAATCTTTTTTCAATTCTCTTACGTTTCAGACAATTTTCTTACGTCGTATCCTCAGACATTGAGAAAATGTATAGATGCATATGGATTATTCCAGAACAAAGATTTTTGCAACAAATCTTGTGGCGAAAGGATCCTAAAGGTCCGCTAGAGGTTTACCAATTAAATACAATAACATATGGTACTACGAGTGCTTCATTTCTTGCAATAAGATGTCTGCATCAATTATACATTGAAAATGCTGAGTCATTTTCATCAGCTTCTCATGCAATCGCTAATTCATTCTACGTAGACGATTTCTTGCATGGTTCAGACTCATTACAGGAACTTACACAAACGTGTGTAGAAGTTTCAGATATTCTGCACCAAGCAGGTTTTAATCTACGCAAGTGGGTATCCAATACGGCTTCAATTCTTAAGGATATTAAACCTACATTTAAAAATTTTGATTCGCCTATTAATATATTGCAATTTGGAATTTCTGAAAATTCTAAGACGTTAGGTATCTTTTGGTCTCCAACAACAGATATTTTGACTTATAAAATATTTGCTCCGAATACTTCAAATCGAAGCACTAAGAGATCAATTTTAGCAGGTGTTTCACAAATATATGATCCATTAGGTCTTTTAGCAGCCTGCATTATAGTTGTCAAAATTTTGCTTCAAAAATTATGGTTCGAAAAATTTGATTGAGACGAAGCAGTATCAATTGATCTTCATACTAAATGGGTTTCCTTCATACGGGAAATACTTTATTTAAATCACATTCAAATTCCAAGACATGTCAGATACAAAAACAGCATTCGTACGGAATTGCATTGTTTCTGTGATGCATCTCAAGATGCATACGCAGAATGCATTTACATTAAGAGCACAAATGAACAGGGCGATTCACAAGTTCATTTATTATGCGCAAAGGCTAGGGTTTCTCCATTGAAGCTTTTAACCATTCCAAAGCTCGAGCTTCAAGGAGCGCTAATCGTATCGCGACTAGCTAATAAGGTACAGAAATCTCTTACAATTAATTTTGATGAGATAGTTTATTGGAGCGATTCAACTATAGTACTTGGTTGGCTATGCACTCCTTTAAATCTTCTCAAAACATTCGTTGCAAATCGCGTATGTGAAATTCAAACCAACACCGACATATCAAAATGGCGTCATGTTCGTTCCTACGACAATCCAGCTGACTTAGCAAGTCGTGGAATAAATCCAACTTCATTGATTTCCTGTGATCTGTGGTGGCATGGGCCCAATTGGCTCGTCAAAGATTCGCACGAGTGGCCAATATCAAGCATTTCGAGTACTCAGAATCTACCAGAATTGAAATGCGCAAAGGTTTCATTATTCGTACAGCATGAATTTTATTTTCCATTAGACCGTTTTTCCAATTCTAATAGATTAATTCGTTGCGTGGCATATTGCCTTCGTTTTATAAGCATTTTAAGAACAATGGGTTCTTCTAATAATACAGAATGTCTTCATACTGAAGAAATTGACAAGGCCACCAAAACAGTGGTTAAGATGGTGCAACAAGATTGTTTCAGTTGCGAGTACAAATTGCTGTCTCAAGGGAAATGCTTGCATCCTAAGAGCCAATTATTAAGTTTCAGTCCATTCGTAACAAATGATGGTATCATTAGGGTGGGCGGAAGACTCAGGCATTCACAGTTTGACTTCGATAAACAGCATCCTATATTGCTTCCTAAAAATCACCATTTCACTAAATTATTGCTTCGAAATGAGCATAAGAAATTATATCATGCTGGTCCACAGCAAGTATTAGCTTCAATTAGGAATATTTTTTGGCCTATTGGTGGAAAAAGTACAGCCAAACAAATAGTACGTGAATGCGTTATATGTTTTCGTGCTAAACCTATCAGTCATGCTCCATTGATGGGTGACCTTCCCTCTGCAAGGGTTACTCCTTCACCTCCATTTTACGTAACAGGGGTCGATTATGCAGGTCCGTTTGTTTTACAAGATAAAAGAGGTCGTGGTAGTAAAACGTTAGAGGGATACATTTTATTGTTTATATGTTTCAGTACTAAAGCCATCCATTTAGAGCTTGTAACGGAGTTATCCACAGAGTGTTTCATAGCAGCTCTGCGCAGATTTATATCTCGTAGAGGCAAACCACTACGCATCCTTTCCGATAACGGGTCTAACTTCATGGGTTAAAAAAATGAACTAAATAACTTAGGTCAGTTCTTGCAGGATTACAGCAGTAAAATTATTGATTACAATGCACTACAAGGCATAACTTGGGATTTCATACCATCTTATTCACCTCACTTCGGAGGTCTTTGGGAATCAGGGGTGAAATCAGCAAAGTTTCATTTAAAGAGAGTTTTGGGTAAAGCGCAATTAGTCTATGAAGATTTTTTAACAATTTTAGTTCAGGTAGAAGGAATTTTGAATTCGAGGCCGCTATCATCACTTTCCACAAACAAATGACTTTTCACCGTTAACACCAGGACATTTTATCATCGGTCGCTCTATTAATTCAATAGCTGATCCAAACTTACAAGACATAAACGAAAACCGCCTTTCAAAATATCAACAAATACAGCAACTAACACAACACTTTTGGACACGTTGGTCCTCTGAATATTTTTGCGAGCTTCAAACCCGTTTGAAGTGGAAAACCAACCAAAACAACTTACAAGTTGGAGGTTTAGTTTTAATCAAAGAACGTGGCTTACCTCCTTTATGCTGGGCTCTAGGCAGAGTCCAAATACTTCATCCTGGAGCTGACGACTCCGCAAGAGTTGCATTGGTGAAGACAGCAAAGGGAACAATTCGACGAGCCATCACCAACTTATGCCCCTTTCTTAGTGTGTGACATGTACATTATAGTTGTGCTTAATATGATGACTCTATGGTTTTTGGTTTCAAGTTTATTTATATAATTGTTTTATTGTTTGCATTCGTTTGCAGAATTTACATTCATGACTTATTCATTGTTAGGTAACATTTGTTGAAAGTTCGTCCTTTCAAGGTGGGGTGTATGTTAAGATTTATTAAACTTATATACATTCATTTAAACATGCACTGTACATTTCATAGTTCAAGTAACTTGGCTCCAAAATGTGGATCAAGGAGTCATTAGAAATAAAAATGTAATGTCAAAGTTGTAACTAATTTCCATTCATTACACCAATGCAAAGCTTGTGCAGTTTCTTTTTATACAATGAACTTTAGTGTCATAAACAAATGGTTATTACACTAACAAGTGGGTGAACAATATTCAGGTCGAATCAGTGTCATTCATATAAAAACTAAATTCATTCAAGCATTATTTTATTTATGCATAAAATCCACACACTAGTCACACTGAGTTTCTCAAAACTTGAACCAGATTCAAGCATGTTAATTTTCTATTTCCCTACAAATCAATATTATAACGTATAGATAAATTTTATTTTTCTTAAAATTCATCTCAACAAAATATTCCGTCTCATAAAATTAGTTAACATTTAAAGTTTCATGCTCTTGGTAAATAAAAATTAAAAATTTCTAAAAACCTAAATATAAATTCGTTTATTCCAAGTTCAAGAAAAATCACGGGATAGCTGTTTATCCACTGCTTCTAAGATACGCCTCATGTTGTTTGTTTCGTTAGACAGCGCCAGCTGTAACAAAAAACGAGTTAGCTGAGTTATAACCACTAAGGATCAAGATGCTCATCCTTAGTTCCTTGGCGGCGATTCTAAGAATAGCTGTGCTCTTGGTACAAGAGTGTAATTAAATCTAGAACATTAACCAATGCGCAACTAAGTTTAGAAAATAAAAATACACAAAATTACTCAATAAAATATTCATAATTAGTACAGGGATGTCACCTTTAGGCACGACAAAAATTCGGAAATAGTGGAGGTATAGATTGATTAATAAAACGAATCATCACGCTTTATTCAAGATGCTACCATTTAGCTATGCAGTTTATTGAACCTGTTTGACACGCGCAAGAACAAATGTTCAAAGTGGTTATCGGAGTCCAGTATGCTCTTAGAGGCACTTGTTGGGTGGCAATCTGATGATGGACCCTGACGTTATTGAAAGGGTTATTACACGTCATATGAAATAAACAGAAGAGTGAGTCGTTCCAAAAACATTTTCTTTTGATCATCAAACTAAATGACTAATCATTAAAATTCTTATTGTATGCATGAAATTTCCATTAATTAAGATTAGTAAATTAAAAATTCATTTACAAGATATATTATCTCATATGTGTTTAATACATTATTAGAAATACAGTTACTTGAAATGTGATTAAGTGATCATTTCACAGTTTGGATAGTTATGAAATTAAATAAATATATGATCTCTATTGTAAATCGAAAGTAACAGATCTGATCCCTCCGACACTTCCTATATTTTGCAGAAATGTTAAATTCAATTAAAAATTTAAATAATGACCAATTTGAAAATTAAATTTTATTTGACTTTCTAAAGATTAATTTTGTTAGTAATAGATATACTTAGTTGGGTTATATTTATTATTCTTGTATCGTTAATTAATATAAAGATGTTTAAACCATACAATACCGGTCTAGAAGGTTGAGCCTAAATTAAAAAAACTGGTTTGAGACGTCAACTTTAGTATACTAGGAATTAATTATATTACTACCACATTTATAGTTAAAGGAGATACCATTAGTCGGATTTAAATTAATCGAAGACAAATAGAGTTACATAATTTTGATGAGGTGCTTTGAAACGCTAATAGTATCTCCCTTTATTATGTGTGTTGGTATTCTCCTATAAGTTCGAGGATAAGCTTATAGAAACAAAACTTTCCTTAAGAAACGTTAACACACTAAGAGGTTTCAACTCTTGCCTTTTAGTGTTTCCTGATTAAAGATAAAATTTAACAAGCTAGTGGCGCCATATAAAATCCATAAAACAAGAACCCCCTGAAAGTCTCTAGATCTACCGCGGGAGCTGGAGCCCCAATTTAATCCGGAAGGTTCCAAAGGTTGTAACAATTTTATTTCTTGGTTATTAAATCCATCCATAAAAGTGCAAAAATTGTGAAGCGCTTTTATTAGAGTAATAAGTGAAATACATTTGACAACTTTGGTATTACGCTAAAGCTGTATCTATATGTAGCATTCTATGTATAGTCAAATATCTGTGCCTTCGATAACTATTCGCAGGCGCGTTTTGGTTGAAAGCCCCCTCCTGGGACACGCCGTTCGTCCGAGCGAGCGTGATAACCAGTCGGCCATGCGAGATAGTAGAGTTAAAATGTACGATAGGAGGCAGGCCGCCAATTTGCGGTTACATTTTAAGCAGTCGAGACCCATCTTTAAATAACGCGCAAAAAAAACCACACTAAAATGCAACTTTGAAAACAACTTATCCAACCACTGATGTTAAAACCACTTTGTATTACAACCTGTAAAAAGCAACTTAGATGATGGAAAATTTGACTAATTTATAGAAGACCATTTTATTACAAAACGTAAAGATGTTATTTGGTAAGGCAGCGGAGTTCAACATATTGCAGCAGCTGACGGATGTATGGTGATTACGTTTGATTTGTCACCTGGAGCAATTCCATGTGCTAGGAGCTGTTGAGGATGAGCTGGGTCTACACAACATACAGTAAATTCCGCTTGATATTACAACACCTCTTCACAGCTACAAAACGCAGTTTTGGTTCGTAGATAGCTTTAAGTAATTTTTCGTGTTTCAAATTAGAAACACGTTATTTTGTTTAGTGCATAAAAGCACAAATATTATAAAATTTCGATTATTTGTTGAGCTGGAATTTTCCAGTGTTAAAATTATAATTCACAATTTTTAATGGTTTAAGAAACCATACACGTGGTTCATTTATACTGTTAGTAACAGCGACAGGTGTTATTGACGTCACTTGTTTGTCTGCAATATACTGCTGACACATGTGTTCTAGAAAACATATGCTTCGAACAGCGTTTGTCCAAGTTGAGTTTTTTTTATTAGAAATTGAAACTAACACAAATAATTTAGAAAAGGAAACTTGAGTAACAATGTTTTAAATTGTAACCCCTCCTGAACAGATCTGCACGGGTCGGACCTTTTTTTGTGTAACAAGTTCACACTAAGCTGTAAAATGTTTGATTATCAACTATTTTGATAAACTTTAATTTAAAACTCATGAACTCATTTAATTATTTATGAAATTTTGTTGCATTGAATTTTGTTTTAAAAGAGAATCTTTTGAGTAAATTATTGGTTCAAGATTAAAGTTTTTTATTTTGATCAAATATGGTCAAACCTAACAACAGGAAACTAATATCCTTAAGAGTAGAATTTTGATGTCAACTTTATATAGAAAATATTTTTTTTAATATTTCTTTAGGTATGTTTGTGGGACACAAATAGTGTTCCACCCTTCTATTAAGCTAATTATTGCAATTTCTTACAGGAGCAGCGTCTTATTCAGTTAAGACGGGTTTTTGTCATCGAAGGCGATTTTTTTTCTTTGGGTTTCCACGTCCGCCCCTAGAAATATACCACGCAATTATCATAAATAAGTCAGGACTTGGTGGCGCCTATTTGTTTTGGATTAAGTTCAACTTACAATCAGAATTCGACTTACCCCCCAATTTTTCATAGCTCTACCCAAGGAATAGACTCCTAGTTATGTCGGAAGACTTCGTTACACTAGCTCATAACGTGAGACCAGTTATATGTAAGAAAGATTAGCTTCACTGGCTTTCTATAAACGTAGGGCAGGTGCCTCAAAAAACAATATTCGTTTCACTGGCGCCGGCAACGGCGCGCACGTAGAAAAAAAACGTTTCAAGGTCATAATTAATACGAATAAATAAACTTTGCTTAGACCTCTGTGAACGTAACGGTGGTTGATAATAGTTACATCATCCAGCCGAGTTTATTGTTCTGACTTACTAAATTTTTTTTTGTTTTCTTTTTGCTGAGTATAGTCAAACACGCCTAAGAACATGTCACACAAAATAGCACCCAATGTATTGGGGCTTGAATGAAACATTTGTGGTAAAAAAAAATTGTTCGGTTTAAAGAATCTGTGTGAGTTGATGAAAAATTGTCCAAAATGGCAGAAATTATTAAAGTAAACTATTTATTAAAGGATGAATTAAATTATGAATTACGAACTAGAAGTATCGTCAATAACAGAAATTTCAGGTAAACGTAAGATGTGGAGTAGAAGGCTAGCAAAAGAAGTAGCAAACTCTGCTTATCTAATTGATTTAATAAAAATCCAGAAAATTTTGAGGTTGAATGTAGAGAAATAAAGTTTTCTAGTGGTTCTATCCGAGATATTTCGACAGAATTTGAAAGAATTCGGTCTGATTCTATTTGCCAAAAGATCTCTACTATGCTACTCCATCTTGCTGGCCGTATAGAACGTTTATTCCTGAGTCGCAATTTAAAGAAAATATTGAATTTAGAAACGAAGCTCTAGCAACAGTACTTGTACTAGAAGTTGATCTTTTTGAGAAAGTTGGGAAAAGCGAGGAAGTTGATAGAAATGTCGAAGCGTTGGCTTCTCCTACAGTTATTAACCCACCGATACAAACTATAACGTATATGCCACAACCCGTATCTTTTGATACGTGGGTGTTAAATTTTCACGTGAGCCTGGCTAATTATATCCATTTTTAGAAAGAACAGACGAGTTAGCTATAGCATGCAAAGTAAGTCAAGATGGTTTACATAACTCGGCAGTAGAATTTTTTTCTGGTAGTGCACTCGTGTAGTATAGGAGTGTTAAACATACTATAGATAATTGGAATTCTTTAGTTAAACGTTTGAAAGTGGATTTTCTATCTGCACACTCACAAGATGATAAATGGGAATCCATAAAAGATCGCAAACAAAAAAAAAGATATTCCAGTAGTTTTATTTATAGCACATACAGAAAGTTCATTTAGTGGTATTCCAAAAATGCCCGCTAAAGTTACAAAAGTGAGAATAACAAAAAACAATTTACTCCCCGAGTATGTTACCCATTTAGCTTTGTTAGACATTACCGACATACAAACTTTAGTTCGATTGTGTAAAAAATTAGAAGAAGCGTCTTCAATAAAAAAGAATTTAGTTTTGGAATTTCCAAATACCTTTCAAAAAAACTCCATGTTAAACCTTCATCTTTCCCTAATAATTCATTTAATAGAAATGAGAAATTTCCTCCACACGCTTTTAGAAATAATTACATTTCTCCTCAAGTTACAACGCTAAAAAATGTTGTACATTATTCTAATGATAGAGGTCTAGTAGGGGAACAAGGATATCTGGGGAAAAAGATAAGAGAAATAGATGGGCAGAATACGTTCTAAGGCATTCTTGGGGAATAGTATGGGATATATTACAAGCAGAGATAGGAAAAAGAGGCAGATGTAGACCTAGATCAGATAGTGATATATGCAGACTGTGCAAATTTCAGGGAAATCTGTAGGTTAGTTCAGAATAGGAAACAATGCTGGTACGCGTCTAACCAGTTTCAGGACTGAAGATCTAATAATGATGAGAAGTCTAGTAAAGTCCCCTGCAGTAAAAAGTAAAGATGTCTGTTGGAATTGTTCGCGTCTTAGACACAAATTTAACACGTGTAGATCCCCTAAAATTTTATTTTGTTGCGGCTGTGGTGAAAAAGGTATTATTCATCCGAACTGTGTGAAATGTATAAAAAACGAGTAACGGGGCAGATATATTATAACCGGCATCATGTCTTGTTCTTAAAGACTAGTAGTCCAAATAATAAAAATAAGTTATTTTGCAGAAACGATTGGAAAAAATGGTTGGCCACTGTAAAAAATTTTTATTCATCCTGGTGAGAACAAAACTGATGTGTTGTTCGAAAAGAAACCCTGTTATAATCGTCCATACAATACAGTATTATTACTTGAAAGAAAAACTTGTGAAATGTTAAATTCAGGTTGTTCCACCACTGTAGTAGGTTCATTTGCTTTACCGTTGCTGAAAGAGTTAAATATCAAAATTGTTCGTTCTGAACGTAAAGGAGTATCTACGACAGATGGTTCAGTTAAAGTTGTGTAGTTGGTTCCGTTGATTTACCGATCTAAATTGGCAAACATTGTCACATCCTTAACGCTCTGATTGTCCTTTCTCTTCCACATTATTTCATCTTTGGAAGCGATTTTAATAAGCTTTTTGGGTTAGTCGCTGAATTTAAAAATGATAGGTGGCACATCTATGACAATCTCGAAAATGATGTTTCGAATTGTAGGAAACATTTAAGTTCTTTAGACCAATCAAATAATTTATGTAGCATTGATGATTTGACAGGTGAACAAAGATATCTTGCACAACAAGTCATAAAGGCGTTTGATGAAAATGGTCATGAAGATAGGTTAGATCGGATTGACAAAATTCAGATGGACATAGATACAGACGATGCAACTCCCATCCGCAAAAGACCCTATGCAATGTCACCACACATGAGCAAAATATTAAATAAAGAACCAGATGACATGTTACGACTTGGCGTTTGATGGATAGATAGATAAAATTAATTTATTGTGGGCTATACCTGAGCCAGAGCCCATACTAGCCGTACATTATAGATATTTACATATATTTAATAACTTAGAATCAATAATTCAGGGACAACTGGGGTTCTTGAAGTTTTGATGAGTGGGATTTGTGCCCCTACCTTAGTCGTCGACTGTGCAGGTGGAGTGGGGCTGATTGTGTGCATGGTGCGAGTGTAAGTGTGATGTGGTAGTGAATTGCAAGAGTGTATTAAGTGTGTTAGTGCAGCTGGTTATGGATGGTTTGTTTGGTTAAAAGGATTTCATTTAGGAAATGGTTGAATTCTTGAGGGTAATCAGTGACTAGGAAGTTTAGGTTAGGAAGTGGGGGGACTTGGTGTTGTAGAAGCTTGTCAAAGCCCATGGTCATCGCCCGTATTGTTAGTGAAAAAGAAAAACAGCGACGAGTATAGGGTTTGTTTTGACGGCCGCGCACTAAATGATGATACAAAGCATCACAGTTATCCGTTACCAAATGTCGATAGGATTTTGAATATGCTAAGAGGTGCAAAATACATTTCCTGTTTAGATTTGCGGAAATCATTTTGTTAAATTCCACTTACAGAAAAAGCTAAAGAAACCGCGTTCAGTATTATTGGCCGAGGTCAATATACATTTGTTGTTGTTCCATTGCGACTTAGAAACTCCGCTCAAACATTACAACGTCTTGTGAACGCAATTTTTGGTCTACGTTTTGAACCTTCCGTATTTTGTTATCTCGATGACATGATTTTAAGTTCTCCGACACTTGAAGAACATTTAAAGCTTCTTCATGAAGTCAAAGAGCGTTTAAAAAATGCAAACTTAATTGTAAATGTCCCCATTAATGGCAAATTTTATGGCAGTGATTTTGATCCGCAGGACGATATTGATGTAATCCCCGGTGCGTCCGTCATATATCACAGATCGTTGTGGTTTATTTAAAATTTTTAAAGATGTCTGTATGAAAATACTTCTAGCATAGAACGTTCTAGTCGACAGTTTAATTTGAGAAGAAGAGTAATCTCGTTTGCTGTTTGTGATAAGGTATGGAGGATTAATAAAGTACTTTCACACACTGCAAATAAATTTTCTGCAAAGCTAGCTCCAAAATTTGTGTTATGCACAGTCCGAAATACAATTTCAAAATTAGTTTATGAGTTAGTGAATGATAATGGTTCAAATGCTGGTCGTTGGCACGTCGAAGATCTGAAGTCATGCCTTGCGAACGATTTCCTTGTTGATGAAGTATAGTAGCAATAATATATTTCGTAAGGTTGTGTTTTTTAGTTCATCATCATTATTGGGTCTTCAGTCCTGAAACTGGTTAGACGCGTACCATCATTGTTTCCTATTCTGAACTAACCTACAGATTTTCCCGAAATTTGCACAGTCTGCATCTATCACTATCTGATCTAGGTCTACATCCACCTCTTTTTTCCTATCTCTGCTTGTCATATATCCCATACTATTCCCAAAAATGCCTTAGAACGTATTCTGTCCTTCTATTTCTAATATTTTTCCCCAAAGATATCCTTGTTCCCTTACTGTTTCTATAACCTATTTGTTATTACCTTTGTCTGTCCATCCTCAAACATCTGAAGCACCGCATTTCAAAGGCCGCTACTGTTCTTCTGTCTGCTTTTCAAACTGCTCGTATTTCGTAGGCATATTGTCTGTGCTGTGCTCCACACATACGCTTTCAACAACTTTTTGTTCTGTTTGTTGTCTTTCATCATAGGCGCCGTTCTTTCTTGTTAGATGCAGTTCGGTCACCTTCTATTGTTTTACAATTATATACCCTATTTCTCCGACATTCAGTGGTTGCGAAGGGGGGTAAGCAGCCTGTGGCTGCCAAGTTCCCCCAGCACTTGAACATTTACTGATTTAATATTTTTTCCAATATGTCTTTCCGCACAGTCAACATTAGTTGCAGATATTTCACAACAAACAACTAGTTGTTTATAATAATCATCAGATTTGTCTGCGCTTATTTTTTCGTCATTGGGTTTCCCGTCTCAAAACTGGTTGGACATGTACCTGCTCTTATTTCTTTTCTAAACTAACCTACATGGTTCCCAAAAGGTGTCTTGTGGCGAAGTAACTGGTGAAAGTAGCGAAAGTGGTAGTTTATGTAGGGCGAGAACTTGATGCATGAGTGATCATGAATAGAGAGGAGTGTCGTAGCGAATCAGTAAACATAACGGTTCCGCTATTGTGAACATAGGCTCGTTTTCCAAATGGGAGAAAGTTAGTAGCCATCGTTTTTATTACTTCGCCACAAGACACCTTTTGGCTTTAAATGGGCTAGTGAGTCTGCTAGTTTAGGAGCAACTCTACTCTTTACATTTTAACTTGTCTACTTAATATTATCATTCTTATCTTTATTATTATTTTCATTTTATTACTTTTTCCTTGTCCTAATGAAGCCCTACAAAAGTGGGCGAAACGTCGACCTTAGTATATAAAATGACACGGTCCCAACCTGCAACCATAAATATTTATAATTCAGTGTTGATATTTTATCTTTAGTTTCGGAGTAAGTGTCTCTTATGACTAGTACATTCTTTTTAGCAAATTTCAAGTTTTCAGCTGTAATATTTTTTGATGCTTAATATTATATGTAAGACATTGATATAGATACTTCCTGTTCATTTGTACTATTTTTAACTTTTTTCAGTATTTGAATTTAATTGACTAGAAAATGTTTCCGTATTTGGGCCTTAGCGGTTTATTCCTTGGAGTATTCTACATTTCATTATTAGAGGTTTAGACGATTACAATCTACTAGTAACAAATTAAGAGATGCTTTCCTGTCTTATACAGTTTCTTTAAAAACCATGTTCACTTGTTCTCATCTGGATTTATTTTTGTTGTTACATGAGCGCCGCCAAACAACTTTACTATAGACTCCAATGTTTTGAATATCATCATCATTTTGTTTTCGACCTTACTTAAACTCGGATTGACGCAGTTTAACTTCTTTTCTATTCTGTGCTAATCTAAAAAGTTCTACATACCCTTCACAACCTAAATTTCTACTAATTTAACTAATATAACTTGGTCTAGATCTTCCTATACTCTTCTATCTTTTTCTTATCTACATGGTTACTCTTGAACGAAAAGGTGAAAATGAAAAAATTTGTTTTTAAAATATAGTTTATTTTTCAACATAATCTCCGTCAAGTTGAATACACTTCATCCAGCAATGTTCCAAACCCATCGTGCCATCACGAAAATGGGATCTCCAAAATAGTCGTCGACAGCTGTTTTATTTTTCGGGAATAATCGTTTTCCCCAAGGAAAACTTTTAGTCGTGGAAATAGATAGAAGTCAGAATGAGCCAAATCAGGCGAATAAGGTGGATGTTGCAACAGATATTTCAGATCATCAATTTTGCGTGTTTGACTTTGTGTGACGTATTATCCTGATGGAAAATGATCTTTTTCTTATGCAATGCAGGTCTTTTTTTACGAATATTTTTATCCAGTTGGCCTAGAAGTTTAGCTTAATATTCATTGTTTGGCCCTTGGGAAGATAGTCAATTACTAGGACACCTTTAGCATGGCAAAAAATAGATGCCATAACTTTTCCAGCCGACTTCACAGACGTTGCTTTCATTGGTGGTGGAGAACCCCTATGTTTCCATTGTTTAGATTATTGCTTGGTTTCAGGGGTATAATAGTGAACCCAAGTTTCATCTGTTGTAACAAATCGTTGGACGAAATCGGTTTTATTGGAGTTAAGGCGGTCTAAACTCTGTTGGCAAATTCTCTTCCTCTAAAGGATTTGATCAATTGTCAATATGTGCGGCACCCATCTTGCTGAAAACTTTTTCATAACTAATTCCGCAGTTAAGATATGAAATGCTCTTTCATCTGAGATACCTGCATCCTTAGCAATTTTGGAGACCTATAATCGACGAACTTGCGCAAACATATTATTAACTTTTTGGACGATTTCAGACGTGGTGGCAGTTTTTGGCCGTCCATTACGCGGGTCATCTTTTAGGCTCTTACGACCACGTTTAAATTCCGTTACCCACTTGTGCACAGTTGTAAATGATGGAGCGGAGTCTCCTAATGTATCCTGCATATGTTTATGTATTTCTGTTGCTTTCCAACCCTGTTTTACAAAATATTTGAGAACAGCCCGCGTTTCAGTTTTATCCATTTTGAAAAACTCACAAAACTAACTTTACTTCATATCGCACTAAATTAATACTACTTGACAGAATAATGCCAAATTTAACATCTGCGCACTAGATCGTTGGTTCCATCAATTGCATGTATTTTATTCGAACTGATTCTGCCATTTGTGCTATATTTCGCGATCTTTTCAAACCACCCTCGTAGATATTAGCAAATTGATAGTTGTTAAAAACTCCAACATGTTTATACGATTCCCATTTATAAGGAAATGAAATATTACCTGGTTATCCTCTCAAAAAAAAAAAGGAAAAGTGTTAAATTATATGTTATGGTAAGACTTAAACAACGAATGGCTGCCAACATGCCAGACCGCTAAGTAATTGTGAGTTTTGTCATGGTGACGTTTATAAATTATATCTTTTGGTAAGAGTTAAGCAACGAATGACGGCCAACATGCCAGACCGCTCACTAATTGTGAGTTATGTCGTGGAGACGTTAATTAAGTTATATGTCATGGTAAGGCTTAAGCAGCGAATGGTTGGCAATATGCCAGACCGCTAACTAATTGTGAATTATGGTGTCGTATTTAAATTATATGTTATGGTAAGGCTTAAGCAAC
Source organism: Platerodrilus igneus (assembly GCA_036346225.1). Lineage (NCBI taxonomy): Eukaryota > Metazoa > Arthropoda > Insecta > Coleoptera > Lycidae > Platerodrilus > Platerodrilus igneus. Next base: position 4,761,661 of record JARFIW010000131.1, on the reverse strand, counting down.
GAATCGCTACCAACATGCCAGACCGCGAACTAATTGTGAGTTATATCATGGTGCTTTTAGTTAACTGATTTGAATTTATTTATTTCTTTTGTTTTGTTTTCGAACTTACTTAAGGTCGGTTTGACGCAGCTCTAAATTCTTTTCTATTCTGGGCTAGTCTAGAAAGGTCTACATACCCTTCAAAACCTAAATCTCTATTAATTTAACTGATATAGCTTTATCTAGGTCCTCCTACTCTATCTTTATTTGGTAATCTATAATCTAAGACCTTACTAAATAGTCCCTCATGCCTTAATTGGTGCCCTATCATTCTATCTCTCCACATACAGGGTTTCTCACCTATCCTACTATAAACTTCCTCATTTGTTACTCTATCTGTCCAACTAATCTTTAACATTCTCCTATAACACCAAGTTTCAAAAACTTCTATCTTTTTATTATCTACCTCTTTAATTGTCCAAGTCTCAGTACCGTATAATAGAACGCTCCATACCTACGACTTTAAGAAACCTTTCTATTATTTAAACTAATACTATTAGCTATTAGTAAGTCTTTCTTTTTTAAAAACATTTCTAGCTTGAGCTATTCTAGCTATTATTTTCCTTCTGCTACGTCCGTCCTTTGTAATTATACTACCTAAATTGCAAAATTCATCTACCTCTCCTAACTCGGTATTGCCTATTTTTAATTTTGGTTTAGAACTAGGCTGTTACTCACTTGTTATTATCTTTGTCTTTCCTGAGATCATTCTCATACTATAGTTACTCTGTAGTATCTCATTTAAAATATTTAAAAACTCTTTTCTAGACTCTGTTATAATGGCTATATCATCTGCAAAACGTAACATGTCTATTTTCTTTCTCTAGCTAAGTTTAAAGCTTCCTCAATATAAACATTAAAAATTAAGGGAGATAGTATACAGCCCTGTTTAACACCATTTCTAATCTTAGCTTTCTTCTATATTTCATCAAATCTAATTGCCTCGCTTTGGTTTTATATAAACTTTAAATAATTTTTCTATCCCTATGAGAGATTCCTATTTTTTGCAAAACCCTGAACATAACAATCCAATTAACCCTATCAAATGCTTTTTCTAAATCTACAAACGCGAAATGAGTCTTTTTATTTTTGTAACCTTTTTCGATAATTAGCCTAATCATTAGTATCGGTTCTCTAGTCCCTCTGTCTTTACGAAAACCATATTGGTCTTCGCCTAAATAATTCTTAGTCAAAGCTTCTACTCTATCTTTTATTATTATTGTTAGTATTTTGGAAACGTGGAAAGTTAAACTAAACGTTCTAAAATTCTCACACCTATCAGCGCCTGACTCTTTGGGATTGGGATAATAATATTTTTTCCAAAATCTATTGGGACCTCACCTGTGTCATATATTACTTTTATTAGTTCATATACTCGGTCTAAAGTTTCTGACTTGCATATTTTATTAATTCAGCCGGTATATCGTCTATCCCCGGCGCTTTATTTAGTTAAAAATCCCCAACAGCTTTATCAAATTCCTCTCTTGATATTGAGAACCCTATTTCTACATCCTTTTCTTAGTTGTTCTCTAACTCATCCACATCGTCTCCCTTATATAAATCTTCTAACTACCTTTTCCATCTATCTGCTACCTCAACTTTATTTATTAGAAGCTCATTATTCTCATCTTTAATACCATTATATTTTTCCTATCTTCCCCAGAAAACTTTTTAACTGCCCTGTAAGCCCTGTCTGTCTTACCTACTCTCAAGTCATCTTGTATTCTCTTACACTTCTTTTCCAGCCATTTAGTTCTAGCTTTTCTACACTCATGTAACCCTATTAATTTTTTTCTTACTTTCACTATCCAATTCTCTGAAAGGTTTAAGCTTTCCTCTATTCTCTATTAAATTTAACATCTTCTTTGTTACCCAGGGTTTTCTCGCTTCTACTTTTTTCTTACTTATAGTCTGTGTTACTGTATTATGTACAGCCCTTTTTATTTCTTTCCATTTATTTTCTACCTTCCCTCCTATAGCTGTCTTTTTGATTTTATTATCTAATACCTGTTTATATTCCTCTTTTACCTCACTACCACTAAGCTTACCTAGATCCTATCCCTCTCTTTTAACCTTTCTTAGTTTTCGAGTTTTAGGTTATACTTCATTATAACTAAGTTATGCTCGCTATCTATGTCAGCCCTAGGATAACTACGACAACTTTTAACTTGGTTTCTAAATCTTTGGTTAACTAAAATATATTCTATTTGGTATCTAGCCCCATCACCTGGCGCTTTCCAGGTATATCTTCTTCTAACATGTTGTTCGAATAGGGTGTTTACAGTTAATAATCTATATTTCTGGTAAAACTCAACTAATCTTTCTCCTCTGCTATTTCGTCTACTATACCCAAATTTTCCTACCATTTTTTGCTTACTACCTTCTCCCACTGACGCATTAAAATTGCCCATAACTATTAAATTCTCATATCCCTTTACTTTTCTCACTATACTATTTATATCAAAGTATACCTTTTCTACTTCCTCATCCTCGTACTGAGTTGTTGGTATGTAAACCTGTACTAAAACAGCGTCTGTGTTTTTATACTCAATTTAACCATAATTATTCTATCATTAAATTGCAAGTACTCTATAACTTTACGTCCTAATCTTTTACCTAACACTAGTCCTGCTGCCTGTCCATTAGTTGAAGAATTTCTAATTATTCTATAATTATCTTTCCAAAAGTCGTTACTATCTGGCCATTTCACCTCACTAATACCTAAAATGTCAAGCTTTCCTTTTCTCATTTCGACTAATAAATTCGTTAACTTTTTTACTCTAAGTAATGACCCTACATTCCAAGTCCCTATCACTAAATCGAACCGTTGTTTTAAATTCCTACGATGACGAGCCCTAAGTACCCCTTCCCGGAGATCCGAATGAGGGGGTATATTACCTCCGGGCAAGAATTTTACTTGTGAGCTCTCCATCATACATAGTTCGTGTTTTAGGCCACGCATACCTGGAAAATATTGTGGTAGGTTCCCACATCTTTCCACAACGCAATTTTTAAAGATTTTAGCAAAAAGCCGTATCTGCCACGGCCAACCCCCAACAACCTTGAAAATTATTGAGGATCGCCCGAGACCAACCGACATCTTTTAGCCAGCAAGCCTGTTGCCCCTTGCTGCGCCTTTTAATCGCCTTTTACGATAAGCAGGTTTACTATAGTAGTATTTTTTGTCCCCTACTATAGGGACCTGTTTTGAATAATAATTACTGAAAGTATTAGTCCCTAATTTAGCAGTGATTTGTAGTTTAGTTACATACGTGACTTCGTGGCTATGATCATGAACCCTTAGAACATGGTATACAAATGAGTATTATAACTAGCAACTGCACGATTGATTCATTATTGCTAAATTTAATTTAGTAAGTCATGTCTGTATTGCTACAGGATATTAATTTCACCTTGACATACTCTATTTGTAACTTCCTAAGCTTAAAATAGTAAAACATAAAATAAGCAATTAAAGTTATACTCATTAGTTGAAATAACCCGCAACACAAGGATATTCTTAAATGATTTACACATGCAGCAATTTATCAGCTTTGTTGCATGCCGCAAGCGATTATTTTCATAGCTGCAGTGTCATTAAGCGTTTCCGCATACACTTTCCCTAAAATAAGCTTACACGGAAATATTATCATTAGCGAAAGAGCAACAAGTCTATCAAATATCTAAAAGAAATTATAGCAATTGAAATTTCGCCTTAACTAGGTAATACGCGCAGAAAATACTTGCTAGTTACTATTCGCCGCTGTGATGTACTCGCAGAACCCACTATCATTGAGAACGTGCTTAGTACATTTGTATTTACCAATACTAACTGAAAATGTGCTTATGCCTTTTTCATCGAGCACTGGGAAGAAAATTTTCACACCATCTCTCACTGATGTACATTAAATTTCAGCTTTAAGCAAAAGTTTGCCTTTAAAAACACCGATCGATTGCAACCGTCTTCACTTAAAATGCTAGATACACATTCCCCAACAACCTCAATATCTGTACAGTGTGGCGAGAGTGCACGTGAGTGAGATAAATGATGCGCACGTAACATAGTAAAGTAGAGGGCAATGTACACAAATTTCAACAGTAATTCGTTCAGCTGTGCGAGTTTATTCCGAAATTTATTCGATCGATTAAGCTTATACCTTTTTATTTCATTTAAGTTTCAAATTACTTACTTGAGTATACAAAGTTTGTTGTAAATGAATGCCGGAGATTGCAACCCAACTTCGCCCGACTTGAGAGTAGGGTCGAGACTTTCTATCTTAAATTCTGCGTGTTTTTTAGATTGATGATAGGACCATCCATAGAAGTACGTATATTTTTGGATTTAGGAGTTTAATTGAACAACGTGGAAAAAACTAAACCCGAGTAGTGTATACAATGATTAGACAGATGAGGTGCGCGAATACATAGAACTATAAAATTGGTTTGGGTTTGGGAGATTCTGTCTCACTTAATTCAATGGATTGCTGATACCTTCCCCTTTGGTTAATAGTGAAAAAAGATCCGACCCCTAGCTAAATAGTGCGTATAAATCTTTCACGGGGTTGCATAGAAACAAATACAGTTATGGGTTTATTATAGTAAAATTGAGCGATTCAAGCATTAGCCAAACCACGATATCTTTATCATAACTTTAAAAATAAATTTGAACATCAACTTGCTTATTACAGTAAGAGCATTACTATTCGCAATATGTGCATAAGCGAAAACAAAATTAGAGATTGCTTTCTGAAGTTGAACACAAATAAAGTTAGTGGTAATGATAGGTCAATTTCCACAGCCCCCCACCCCACAATCGAAATTAGAACTTTTTTCTACGTCATTCGTTTGTGCATCGTAGGTGCACAAATGTGCCCAGTGAACGAACTTTTGTGCACCTCTCTATAAATAGATACGAAGCAAATAAAAATGGGGGAGCTGTGGAAACAGCAGCCCCCTTACCGAAAAAATTTCGGATTTTTTTTATAGCCATTCGTTTGTGCATCATAGGTGCGCAAATGTGCACGGTAGACGAACTTTTGTGCACATCTCTATACGGAGATACGAAGAAAATAAAGTGGAGGGCTGTAGAAACGGAAGCCCCCCCCCCCCACCAAAGAAATTTAAAATTTTTACCAATCGTTTGTGCAACGTAGGTGCACAAATGTGCACAGTATACGAACGTTTATGCACTTCTCTATTCAGAGATGCAAAGAAAATAAACTGAAAATATCAGAACTTTCATGTTGATCTTGAAGATCAAAATATTTTACTTGTATGCCTTCATATGGTGGACAAAAGCGTATCAAAAGAAGATATATGTTTTTGTTATCGTGGTTTGAAGCATCCGTCAAAATTGTTAATTCGATTTACCATGATCAACATTTAATTCTTCAATCGCTGTACGTCTCAATACATTTACTACAATAACTTCTGTTTTCGTCCGATTTCTTGAAAATTTTAACATTGAAGAACTCGAAGCGGTGGCACGGTCGACACATTTACGTCTCTCAGACCTTATATGCTGTTCAATATTACCGGTACCGCTATGGGACACACTGAATTCTGTACGTTTACGCGTTTGACATCCTAGGTAGTATTCGTTTGCTTAATAAACAGTTTGCTTGTAAACTAATATTAAATATGGACTTGCATTTCGGCATAGTTAAAATGAGAGTTTCCAAAATAAAACACTTCGAACGCGAGCGTTAGTGGAAACAACCGACAATTGAAAAAAGGCGATAAGTAGTAAGAAGTACTGGGATGCTATTCTCGACTTCATTCGTAAACATGCGAATTCGAATGTATTCGAATGACCGATATACGAACGGTATCATTAGTTGGTATTCTCTACTACTTTGTGTAAACCATACTGTTCGAACGCACTATTCACATTTGACAACATAGTTTTCGAATTGTCAGTACTATGTTAACATATACTTCCATTTCTTTCTATTACCTAGATAACGTAACCATAAACACCCTAAAAATTTTGATCGTTATTTGCATCCACTACACAGTATATTTAAATATCGGAAGTTAGTATTTCTAGCAGATTATAAGTCTAATATTAAAGTGAGTTAGTAAGATGAGCAAGCCGAGAAGGAATGAAAAGAGTGGAGGAAAGTATGGCGCATTATTCAATCCTGTAGTATTGACAATCATTTATTTTCTTAATTTTTAGTCTTGGCAGGACTTGAAGTCTCGAACTAAAACAAAAGTTAGCAAAAAAATTAATCATCGTAGGGAACTGGTGGTGGGTCATTTATAGATGATGGATTGTCCAAAGTAGAAGAGGATATTCACAGTATTATTGGTACCATTGCCATTGAAGGCCATAATATCCAAGACTCTAAAGTAAATGTAAATATTTATACACTGGATGTTATTTGTGCTGAAGGTATGATTGCCCCGATTAGTTGACTAAAAATTTTGAGTAGGTTTTTAAAATGTTGTAGATAGAATGGAAATTCTTAAGGAGCCTGCTCCGAAAAAAACATTTGAAACGGCGTACCAAACAGAGGGCGAAGTTGTAGCAGGACCCTCCGATCCAATACATACTCCCATTTCTAGGGCAACTGTACGTAGAAAAATTCCAAAAAAAGAAGCAACTAAGTTTAAACACACATTAGCAGCAGCTGGGGACTATAAAGAATATTTGCGTAAAAAATCAGCAATTAAGGAAAATTATTACAGTAATAAATTGGAGCTACTGAGTGACGTGTGTACTCTTAAAAAACGTAGTGTAGAAGCGCTAGAGCGGATTGCTAATGCTGTTGAAAATTTTGCAGAAATATAGGAATTGTAATTTAGGTTAGAATTATATATATTGGTATTATACAGGTTTGATAATATGTGTTTTTTATTCATAATACAATTATATATGTATGCTAGTGGTTAATTGTTGTTTCTGAACAAGTGTTGTATCAGTTTTCGACGGACCTGTCTACCTGCTGCTAGTTTAGGATTAATTCCTCCGATTGCATCAGGATTCTCATCAATCTGATCAATAATACCTGCAAAGAGAAGAATATAATTACAAAACATTAGTGAACACTGTGTAAAATATTTTTGTTGTTTGTGCATTCAACAATTTAACAAATGTCACCCAAATTTTAATCTTATCATAAATGAAGTGATACAAATATTCAACTTTCACATTTTTGATTAGACAATTTAAATAATATAAGGGGCTGTGTAATTATTAATAGCACAATTAGCTGTTGATAAACAAATTTACCAAAATCATCTTTATCTAAATCTTCCTCTGCTTCGGGTTCTTCAATATTATGCTCAATACATAGATTATGCAATGCAACACAGGCATTAATAATTTTGGAAGCCACTTCTAGTGAATAGTGTAATACTCGATGTTTCAGTAAGCATCGAAATCTTGTTTTAAGCACCCCATTGCATCTTTCAATTGTGCTTCGTATTCTTTTATGAGCTACATTATAATGGTGCTCTGGCGAATTGGGCATTTGTTCATTTTCCAGTGGAGTCAATTGCCAAAATCTCAATGGATATCCAGAATCGCCTAAAATGAACAATCTATTATTTTCACTACATAGGTATATCAATAAATATCACCAAGCAAGAAATAGTCTGAAGCCCCATTGTTATGCATATGTCGTAACATTTGTTGTAGATTGGAATTGTTCCAAATAAATGTATCATTGCTGCTTCCTGGATATCTTGCATTGACATCCAAGATTTTTAAATTGACATCACACACCTACAATACTTATATATAAATTTTGCTTTCGAATTAGTGCAGTATCAATTGTAGGAATCTATAATTACCAATTGCACATTTATCGAATGATATCCTTTCCGATTCACATATATATATGCTCAGGATAACCTTCAGCCTCTATATTTGGAGGAAAAATTGCCACATGAGTACAATCAATACGTCCTAATATCCCAGGAAAATGGTGCTTCTCATAAAATCTAAAAATTCAATTCTATATAGCATTGGAGAATGCAGCACATTAATATACCTCCTCCTTACAACATTTAGCTCCTCAAGATTTTGTGGAAATGTCACCAATTGCTGAAAATCTTCAGGCCGATTTAGAGCTTCCACTACTTCCCGTACACATCGTGACACTGATGACTGCGATAAAGATAAATATTTATTGCAAGCAATATCCACCTGGTAACTTCCACTTGCAAAAACTATAAGAGCTGTTAGAACCTATAAATATTATAACAACTGTGTATATCTGGTGCTAATTTCTAAATATGACATTTATTATATGGCAATACCTTTAATGGAATATCTAAGTCTGAAGGCCTGTTTTGTGGCTTCATAAATGGTTCCAATTTAATTACTAAATATTTACATAATTAATTCTTTAGATAAACGAAAAAATTTAATAAAGTTTTTCTTAGATAACTCAATAAATGCATCTCGAGCAATTTCATCCACTGGTTCGCCATAATCATTTCCACCATCTTCTTCGGCATTTTCCCAATCATTTATTAACTCCAGATACATTAATCCTTCCATTTCACAAATATATCGCCGGCGCAAAAATTATATTATATATATATATATATATATATATATATATATATATATATATATATATATATATATATATATATAGATTATAGGTTACGTATAGAATAAAGGTTACGTCAAAGGTTAAGTCGTTCGAACAAGAAGCGATTACTAAAAATCCGCCCGAATGTATTCGTATAAGAATTTTCGAAATCGTACGGTATTCGAAGTGTCGAGAATTGGGATTTTAATATTTTTCTTCGAATGACGTCATTATACGAGTAGACGCATAAATTCGAAGTGTCGAGAATAGCACCCCTGAAGGCCTAGATGGTAAGCAAACCAGGACGCCCTTCCTATGCCCATCCATTCCTGCCCGTCCCATTTTGCATTATTCGTCCACAACAAAATTTTTTTTAGAAAACGTCGTTCATTTGATGGTCGCTAACACTTCGACAGTTATATGTTTATTTTTTTATATTATAGTTTGAGTAAGTGTACAAACGCTACGCCCTAACGAACAATTATCCATAAAGAAAAGAAGAAATTTGTTTGGTAAAGAAGTTACCATTTCTGCAGTCTCCGGTCTCTGCAAATCGCTTTCCTTTTACCTTACTGTACGAAAGTGCACAAAGGCTGAGATTTTTGCAGAATTGTGTATGTGTAGTACATGCCAACAAAAATACTAACCAATATCATGCAGAAATTAATTCGAGTTTTATACAGAAACAGTAACACGCTTCCTACGCAGTATATTTATGGTTTTTAATGATATTTGTTTGCATGTATTGTAGACACATAATTCTGCAAAAGTGTAAACGTTCGTGTATTTTCACTTTCCTATACTAAGGTAGAAGGAAATCGATTTGCGTAGGCTGTCGAATGGTAACTTCTTTACTAAAAAAATTTCTTCTGTTTATTACGGATAATTGTTCCTTTAAGGTCGTAGCGTTTGTATATACTTTCTTAAACTATAATATGGTAGTGAATATCCAATTTGCCTTTATTGTTCAATATTTTCAATACAATTGAACAGATTTAACAAAGTAACTGCGTGGGAAGAAGTTCTAAACGAATTTGATGTTTTGATTGGAAAAGGATACATTTAGTGTAAGAAAGATCCAGAAGTATTTGACGAATTTTCACTTATTGCGAATTACATTATATGGCAAAAAATGATCGAATATGAAACAATCTAAATGTTTCTACGGAAAATAGTTGGGTGAAGCTATTCAAACACTTCCTCACCAAAATTAAAAATGCAAACTTCTGCATTATAAGTGAATATATTCTACACCTGCATGGCAGAAATGCGTAGTTTTTTATGTTGAACGAACTGTGAACGACTGAAAAACCTAGTTGCGGGTCGTGATTGGCGAAGTTGATTAGTAAAGTTATTTTAAAAAAGAATGTGTAAAGAATTTCATGATTATTTAAAATTTTCAAAATTAGCGGTATAATAGCTGATAGTTTTTTTGATAAATTTTTATTAAAATGTGTTTTTCTCGGTTTTTCTATTGTGTAGTGAGATTTGTGCAAACTATTGCACATAAAAATCCGAAATTTCTTCGGTGGGAGGCTGCCGTTACTACAGCCCCTCCAGTTTATTTTCTTCGTATTTCCATTTAGAGATGTGCACAAACGTTCGTGTACAATACACATTTGTGCACCTACGATACACAAACGATTGGTAAAAAAAACTCGCTTCCTGGCCAATGTAGTACTTTCGGGTGGAGCATTGAAAAATCACATGTAAGGTATGCGAATTGAAGACGTCGCTGTGGATCAATGTAGTTAGCGTAAAACTACGGATTCCAAAGTCCTGGGTTCGAATCCCGACACGGCCGACTGCTTGAAAAATGGTAGGTGAGCATCTTTCACAAAAATTACGCCCTCGTTCGGATGGGAGGTTAAATGGAGATCCCGTGTGTGAGTGTTGTCACGCACGTTAAAGATCCCTACATTGCCTGGAACCGCAAGGGTTCGGCAAAATTCTAAATTTGCAGGCAACAGAAAACGCCTCCTGGCCAATGTAGTACCTTCGGGTAGAGCATTGGAAATGTAAATGCACGGTATGTGAAGGGGTTAAGCAACCTGTGACTGCCAAGGATCCCCCAACACTTGCCGTATTAATAGTTTTCAAGTAAATTCTTTCGCAAAATTAAAATTAGTTGAGAGTATTGCAAAACCAATATCTGTAGTTGTTTATAATAATCACCATGTTTAAGTACAGTAACTATTATTGTCATTAATCTTTTCATTCTTGCGACTGGCTGGAAGCCTACCCCCATTGATTTCTATTCTGCCTGAAATTCTCACAGCCTACATCTTTCAGTATCTGTGTGCAGTTGTCTAACCTAGGTCTATCTCTACTTCTCTTTTTTCCTTTCTCTGCTTCTAATATATGCCGCACTATTCCCCCATGTCTTAGTATGTGGCCTATCATCTTAGCTCTGCTATTTTTTACTGTTTTCCACATATTTCTTTCTTTCCCTACCATTTCTAGTACCTCTTTGTTCTTAACTTTGTCTGTCCATGATATCTCCATCATACGTCTGTAGCACCACATTTTAAAGGCTTCTACCGTCTTCTTGCCTACTTTTCCTACTGTTCAGGTTTCACAGCCATACAGTGCTGTGCTCCATACATATGTTTTAAGCAATTTTTTCCTTGTTTCTATGTTTGTGGTCTTTGAGCACAGCGAATACCAAGAAAAGTGCAATATTATAGATGACAACGATAAAACTGTGGGAATTGATTGTTTAATATAGCTAACAACCAATGCAGGAATTAAGATATACAACAGATTTGTGTGTCAGATAACAAGTCCTAGTGTTAATAAAAAACTTGGCAATCATATACTAGATTGTTTAGGTTGTCCAGATGTACGTTTATGGGAAACATTTGCGTCTACTTTGTCCAAAGAACATGGTATTACGCGATTGGAAGCGACAATATACAACTGTACAATTGGAAACTATGTTAGTGCGCAACGTGTGTATAATCCCTTAAAAGACCGTTTAACCTTATTGGAAGACAGTAAGTTATACTTCCTAAAGGTGTCAATGTACTCGGTACCACTTGCCAAAATGTGGAGTAAGCTATCGGACAAGCTACAAAATAGCTGCTGTTTAGTGTATAATAACCTACTACAGTACGTGTATTGGGAAAATGGCAATACAAAGAAATTGACAGGCTTGCAAATTAAGTTGTCCGAAAAACCAGAGGAAAGGGAAAAATTGATAAAGTATGTGCTTTCGGCTTTTAGTTTTAACTATTTACCTGTAAATTATTTGGAGATAGTAGGGGAGGAAGACAGCCAAGATAAAATAAAAATCTTTCACAAGTGCTACATTAAAGCTGGTAGTACATATTTTACACAACCTGCAACACCATATTCTACAATTCCAAAAGAAATAGTCATCTCGGAATTGGGGTTGATAAATACGTCTAACATTCGCCCAGAGGTTGTACGACAACGCGCAAATATTGGCAGTAAACTCCATCCGTTTACGCTAAAGGAAATTGCCCTATTATACATGCCATATGCTGTAAGTGGAAGGAAAAGACAACTGGAATTAGAGGAAATGGATGCAAAAGGCGAAAATTGGACTACATGGAAAACACTGCGACAATACGCAAACAATACAAAGATGTGTTAGATAAAGAACACCTTATTAGAGAAAATGAGGAAGAATTAAAAGATTATTTTATGTGCCGATGGACTGATTTATATACATGCGGGTTCTACAAGCTATATGCATTTGCAGTTAGTAAGAAAAACTCTTTTAGTTATGTAGGCGTCCTTGCGGAAAAGGATGGTACTAAATCCGTATGCTTTTTAAAAGGTTATTCTGAAAACGTATTTATCAAAATGGCAAATAACAAAGACAAACTAAGGAATGTGGGTTTCGTAACTTTGGCGTACACCACACGCTAAGAGGTTCCGCTAAACATTGTATATTTGCCTAGTAAAGAACCTTTCGCATCATTTAAAACCGAGAGCCCTACAACCTATAACGATCATATATTCCCAAAAGTGGTGGACATGCAACTACGAAATAGCGAGTGCGAAAATAAGGACCCCTCCAACACCGACAAGAAGAAGTCGATCAAGCTAACAAGATACGTATGCAGGATATAGTGGGAAAGTTGCGATTAAAAGATTGTCATAAGCTGCAAAAATTACACGAAGGAATGAATCTGGTTGTCGGTGGAATCAAATACTTTATATATAGAGACAAACTTCGGTACATTTTACAATTCGAATACCTAGACGGTTTCTATGTATCAAACTATTGGCTTGAAAAGGAGATAGAGGACTTGGGTGTCGATTTAAATTTTAAGCTGTTTAAATGGCTCCATGCTTAGTATTAAATATTTTCAAATTTTGTTATGTATAATGTCAGAATAACAATTTTAGAATAATCTTACATTGTTCTTTATTTATAAAAAGCTATGACATCACATCCGAAATAGCAGCCGCACAGAGAGGAGTGCGCATGGGCAGCGCACATGGGCTGGGGTGCGCATAGGCAGTGCGCATGGTCAGGGTTGAGCATGTGCAGGGGTGAGCATGGGCAATGCGCATGGGCAGGGTTGAGCATGGGCAGGGGTGAGCATGGAAAGGATGTGTCTGGGGCGTACACGAGGAAATCGGAAGTTAACAGTCACCAAGTATCTAATTCTTTATTTGGGTGGTAAGGAGTACTTGCTGGTGTATGTATCCGGAGTAAAAAACACGATTTGTACACGCAGATTATTAATAAAATTAGTTTATCGAGAGAAGATGACAAGCCTAACGTCATCTCTGGAAGCATATCAATCTATGCATGGGGACATAAAGATATAGGTCTAAGATAGTTGTTTATATTTGTATAGATTTTGTAAATCTATTGTATATATTAGTTTTAAGATTCCATAATTTTTAAGTTCTTCTCCCACTTCCCTTCTTCCAAATTCTTCCTGCTTTTATCCTGGTTGGCAGAGTATACGTGTTATCTCCACGTGATGTTCTCGGAACACAGCGGTTTTAGATTTCTCGGGAAATGGATGATTAAAACATATGTCTTGGGTAGCGAAAAAAGGTTCTAAAGATGGAGTTAAATAAAGATGGGCAAAAATTAGAGGTTTGGTTCTTTAAAAGCCGTAACTTTGTAAGGGGTGGTCTTATTTAAAATCTATTTGCAGATTTGGGCTCCCTAGAAAAATCTAATATTAGTTGATACCAAACAAGCAGCACGCACTTAACTAACGTACTTTCACTAAACTTATACGACACTTTACAAACATTTTGTTTGTCTAGGCATACCCGAAAATTGGCACTTTAGGCAAATAAGTTTTTATTGAATAAAACAGTTATTTATCAACCGATTTAGAATTTTTTGTAAAATTTTATTTCTGCATGAAAAATGCTATTAATTGAGGTATCACAAGGGGTACATTGCTATTTAAAATTTTTAAATAGGGGATGCTAGCGCTTAGGGGTTGAAAGGTGGGGGGTTAAAAATTACATAACTAAATGACAATTTAAAAATAAAAATCAATGTGTCAGAGCTTTTTACTCAGAAATTGTCAATAATCATTTAATCGAATATATCCGTTACTTTTGGGAAGCACTGTATATATATAGCAAGCCTATATTGTAGCTTACTTGCTAACATTTTGGTTTGTTGCTTTAGGATATTTTGACATACGTTCTATAACTTACAATTACAGTATTTTTGAAAGGTATGATTCATTTGTTATAATAACAGCTTGGCATGAGTCACTTTTCTTTATCATAACTTTATATGTAGTTTTAAACCAGCAGCATTTGTAATGCTTATCCCGTGACTGGATTCTTGTTTATCAGAGTAGGTGCTTAAAATATCGACAAAGGCTTTCATTTATGTAGATACGCTGGTTATTATAACCTTGCCCGAGAAGGTCTTCTACTATTATAGAATGTTTGTTAAAATGAGCTCTCTTTTTGTGGCTTGAAAATTCAACAATAATTGTGTTAAGTTTTGTGTGCTCAGCATGAGATGGAATGGGAAGAACTGATTCAATGTCATTTTGAGTTAAAGGTACCAATAAAGTAACTATGATTTCTAAACTTTCTCCTTTAACTTTAAGAATTCTGGAAATTTCAAAATGGTTATGCTATATTATATTATATTAAAAGTCTTATGGTCAATACTTTACGTTTACCCATTTTTAATGTTCTATGCACTACATTGATCGGTTAGAAAAAGTTTCTACACTGACTATTGTGCATTTAAGTATTATTATTTAAAATGCACTAGCTACAAATTAGGTGATTATTATGTTTTGTACACGGTTTGTTTCAAAACCTTATTAATTTACTTTTGGTCTGGTATATTTTTGCTGTTACATAAGCAACATAAAACATCCTTTTGGTAGTATAAGTTAAATGTACTGAATAAAACCTACTAAATGATTAGTCTCTAATTTAACAGAGGTTCGTAATCTAATTACATACGACGAACTTTTAGACCAAGTATGCATGAGTATTATAACTTTTACAACTGTATGATTGATTCATTATTGCTAAATTTAATTTAGTCAGTCATTCCTGTATTGATACATGATATTAAATTCATCTTGACGTGCTTTATTCCAAGCTTTTTAAGCTCAAATTAGTAAAACATAAAATAAGCAATTAAAGTTTTGCTCATTAGTTGAAATTACCCGCAACATAAAAGTCTTTTTAAATGTTTTACACATGCAGCAATTTGTCAGCTTTGTTGCATGTCACAAACGATTACTTCTCGTAGCTGCAATGTCATTAAGCGTTTCCGCATACGCTTTTCCTAAAATAAGCTTCCATTGAAATATTATCATTAGCAAGAGAGCAGCAAGCCGATCAAACATCTAGAAAGAAGTTAAGAAATCGAAATTCCTCTTTAACTTGATAATAAACTATGTTGATGAGTTATTAATCACCTCTGCGATGTACTCGCAGAATCCACTAATATTTAGAACGTGTTTAGTGCATCTGTATTTACCAATAGTGACCGAGAACGTGCTTTTGCCATTATCATCAGCCAGTAACAAGCAAATTCTCACACCATCTGTCGCTGATGTACTGTGAATTCCAGCTCTAAGCAAAGGTCTGCCTTTAAAAACCGATCGATTTCAACCGTCTTCACTTAAAATGCTAGATACGCATTCCCTAACAACCTCAATATCAGTACAGTGTGGCGAGGGTGCACGTGAGTGAGATAAATGATGACGTAACTTAGTAAATTAGAGGTCAATGTACACAAATTTCAACAGTAATTTGTTCTGCTGTGAGGGTTTATTCGGAATTTATTCAATCGATTAAGCTTATACGTTTTTATTTCATTTAAGTTTCAAATTACTTACTTGAGTATACAAAGTTTGTTGTAAATGGATGCCGGAAATTGCAACCCAACTTTGCCCGGTTTGACAGAAGGGTCGAGACTTTCTAAATCAAATTCTGCGTGCTTTTTAGATTGATGAGAGGATCTACAAAGGAATACAAGCATCTTTTTGGATTTAGAATTTTTATTGAGAATGATTAGTAGGTTCTTATTTTGAGTAGTATAAACAACGGTGTTAACAACGGTAGATTGGGAAAACTACATATCGATTTAAAATTCTGTTTATGTAAAAGAGATCCTAGCCGTGGCTAAATAAATGTTTTTGCTATTGCGTCTTGTTTCTATTAATAATATGAATAGTTTCGATCCCAGTAGATGAGCTCGTACAACAATTAGAAAAGAACAAACAATTCATTACATAGATAGAAATACAATTTTTCATTGTTAGAGGAGAATGTGAAAGACTCGTTGGACAGATAGATTAACAAATGATGAAGATTAAATAAGGGTAGGTAAGGAACCCCGTATGTGTGAACAAATAAAGGACAGGAGAGATAAATTGATAGAGCACTAGTTAAGACATGAGGAACTATTTAGTAACGTCTTAGATTATACACTACCAAATAAAAAGAGAGTAGGAAGACCTAGACAAAGCTGTATTAGTTAAATTATTAGAGATTTAGGTTGTGAAGAGTATGTAGACCTTTTTAGACTAGCTCAGAATAGAAAAGAATTTAGAGCTGCGTCAAACCGACTTTAAGTAAGTTCGAAAACGAAACAAAAAGATAAATAAATAAATAAAAATAAGATTATTAAATGTCACCATGACATAACTCACAATTAGTTAGCGGTCTGGCATGTTGGTAGCGATTCGTTGCTTAAGCCGTACAATAACATATAATTTGATAAACGTCACCATGTGAAACCGACCTAAGTAAGGTCGAAAACAAAATGATGATGATTGTTAGGGGCCAAAATTCTATAGGTTTCAAATTATTTTAACCCAATCAGTGCTGTTTTAATTGTAAAAACACTCTAGGGGCAAAGCGTGGGTTCTAGGTATGGACTCGGGCTCGGGCTTTCGGGCCGGCCCGACCGAGCCCGGCCCGATTTCGGGCTCGAATCCGGGCCGGGCCGTTGACTACTTTATTCGGGCCGGGCCCGGGCCGGGCCTATCTTTTTTCGGGCCGGGCCGGGCCAAACGACTCGGGCCGACCCGAACTTTTCGGGCCGAAAAACGCACGAATAGATACTCCATCGTCCCTTCACTTCTATCTCACATTGAGTAAGTAAACGTTCTTAATTATATTTTCACGTAGTGTCTTCATGAACCTATTAATAATCAGTTTTTCGTCTTGTTTAGTGTAAAGGAAACGTGATGTTATAACTCACTTCTTATACGGAAGATTTTTTCTAGTCCTATTTAATGTTGCTCATGTTGTACTTTAGGTAAGTTAAAAATGCTCAGGAACATCAAACCAGGTGATTTATTCATAATTCAAAAGATTGCACGATTTATATTATGTATATGTATATACTCCAAATCTCAATCATGCGGCGAACGTCGATATTATCAATCACATGTATAATTTATGTCTACCGCCTAAAACACTAGAGAGTTATTGCAAAGTTTATTTTACCAATTTTTGAAAAATGTTAGGCGAGCATTTTTCACAAAGATACACCCTCGTTCGGATCGGAGGTAAAATGGAGGTCTTGTGTGTGTGTTGTCACGCACGTTAAAGATCCTTACCTTGCTTGGAACAGTAAGGGTTCGGCAAGATTCAAACATTTTCCAGGTAAAAAAAAACTCGCTTCCTTGCCAGTGTAGAACCTTCTGGTAGAGCATTGGAAAATGACATGTAAGGTCTGCCAATACGGGATCGTGGATCTATGTCATGTTATCCTCCGTGGTTTATTTATTTGTTTATTTATTTATTGTTGTTTTACACTATTCCTGGGCCAAAGGCCTAAACTGAATATGAACAGAAGTTTGACAAATAACATAGATTACAATAAATTTGCAATATATATATATATATATATATATATATATATATATATACAAAGGCGGACCGATAAGTACTTAGCCTCACCGCCCGATGGCGCCACTATCGCAAGAAAATTTACTATCGTGTAGTACATTCTAGTAGACGTCTACTGTTAAAATTTCAGCCGAATCGGACTCGTAGTTTTGTTTTGACCGCGTGTGGAAGCGGGCGTGTCCGCGGATTTTAGAAAAATGGAAAAAGAACAATATCGGTCGGTGATTAGATTCTTGTTTTTGAAAAGGAAATCGCACAGCGAAATCAAAGAGTGCTTGGATTCTGTGTACGGTGATTCTTCTCCTTCGATGGCGACCGTCAAAAATTGGTTTAACGAGTTTCAACGTGGTCGCACGTGGGTTTTTAATGAGCCACACCCAGGTGCCCCAAAAAACGGCTACCTTCAGAAAATCTCCCACCTCAGCATTATACACAATTTTTAAATATTTGGTAGTTAATTACACAAGGTAAGTTGACAAATACTAACGTATTATAGTTAATAAAGTGAAATAATAACTTATACTTTTATGCAAAGCCCAAATGATCATTTCCAATCGAGCTAGTAATTGAAAAATAGAAAATTTTGAGCGTCGCTTCTTGTCTGTAACTGACATAAATCAATAAGTTGACACTGTCAAATATGATTAACAAAAATGCCAAACGTAATTGAAATTAGATTGATGTTTGGTTGTGTACATGATTTGAATTTGTAAATTTTCCAATTCTCGTCACTTGTCCCAATGGCGTAATTGGAAAACGCATGGGCCCGGAAAGCCTAAGATGCAGGTTCAAATCCTGTCGGGAACCTTATATTTTCCATCTTTCAATTACTAGCTCGCGATCTTAGATCTTTAACGTAATTGATAGTATATGCTCATACGTGTATTAATTATTGTGTATTCGGTAAAGTAGCATACAGCATCCTGTTTAAAATATGTAAAGCTGTAGTAACGTACTGGAAAAGTAGTAAAAGTGATATTGCACAAGTGGTTGCTAAGGTCTAGACAAAAGGTGCCATTACGACACGAATCAATTGAATGATGGGATGGTACTTGGGTAGCAAATCCTAAAGCTGAACTAGTATGCATGTAGTGTAGTAGTATGGAATGTTAAGTTTGGACAAGACAAATATCTGGGTAGAAGATTAAAGGTGGTTGCAGAGATTTGAATAGTGGGGGATCAGTTGGATCCAGGCATAATCGTTAAGTATATGGACACAACGACAAAGGTTTCTGGTACCCATCTTCAGAAATGACGAGGGACGAAGCCTACTCCAGGTAAAGAGAATTATTTTCCTGCTTTTTGCTTAAACATTTGTGCTGATATTTTTGTGTTTGAGTGTTTTTACTTATTGGGGGTGTATTTATTTCCATAAAAACTCATTTAAAGGGGTGTATGTACAGGACAATTAATATTGATTTTTTTAAAAATGTTTATTGATGATATAAAATGCTTATTGATGATATAAAAATGTTTACTGATGTTATAAAGTGTTGTTGTAAGGACTAAACGGGTCTTTAGATTTAATTTTTAATAAAAATGCAAGGTTTATAAGCATTTAGAAGAACTGGGTTATAATTAGCTCAAAATAGATCAGAATAAAATCAATCTAGGGTTGCACGACGGACCCATCTACTCATCTAAAGAAAATTTGTTGAAATATATTAAAATCAAGAACTTTAAAAGATTTAATGATTGAGATGGTAACAGTTTTATCACACTGTATGTACCAAGGCGTAAATATTTTCTTAATAATGGAAACTTGTTAATATGTGTAAATACAAAGGTTGTATGTTTTGTTGCATTATTTGAGTGGTATTTTTTTTTTTACTGTATTTGTGAGAAAGGAAGATACTTAAGATGGTAGGTATTCCAGAAAAATTTTATGTTGGTGCAGGAGCTGAGGCGAGATTTTGATAGTTCCACGACAATTTTATGACAGCCCAACGCTGGGGCTCGATTTAAAAGCATAAAATCCCGTCCACGACAATAATCATATATACAGTGTGTCTGTTTTTTGTGTCACAGCAAGTATCTCGGCTATTGTAAGGATTTTAGAGAAATGTTATATACAAAAGTTGTGTAACTTTTTATTTGCAATAATATGTCAAAATAAAAAAAAACAATGCAGCATCAAATTTTTGAGATACAGCAAATCGATTCAAAATTTTAAATGGAACTTACATATTACTATCACATATTCTGAAAGTGCTTAAAATTTTCTTTCCAACGATATATCACTCAATAATAATTATCCAATCAATTAAACGTAGAAATCGGTTATTAAATTGCGCTTAACATTAGGCGTCTATTTGAAATAATTATTCAAAACAGTGGACGGTCAAACAATTGATAGCGCTTCTCGACAGTTGTTTTTTTTAGTAATTTAATTCCACATTGTTGATCTTCATGGTTGGTGCAAAATGGATTGGACATGGAGGTCCCATAAACTGGCCAGCAAGATTACCAGATCTTTCTGTTTTAGATTTTTTTGTTTATGTAACGCGCCCAGAGAGTCTTGATATCTTTGAAGATCGCATTCGAAGAGCGTGTGGTCAAATAACACCATGTGTGTTGCAAAAAGCACGAAGAAATTTAATAATTAGGTACGTGTTAAGCGCTATTTAATAATTGATTTCTGTGTCTAATTATTATTGAGTGATATATCGTTGGAAAGAAAAATTTAAGCACTTTAAGAATATGTAATAACAATTGGTATGTTCTATTTAAATTTTGAATGTATTTGCTATATTTCAAAAATTTGATGCTCTATTGTTTTTTTATTTTGACATATTATTGCAAATAGAAAGTTACACAACTTTTGTATATAACATTTCTCTGAAATTCTCATAATAACCGAGATGTTTGCAGTGACACGTAAAAGCAGACACACTGTATACATATATATATATATATATATATATATACAGGGTGAGTTTTTTTCATTTTCGCTACGGTTATCTTGGAAACTGATAGAGATAGAGAGATGCTCAAATGGGAAAAGTAATGCGGTTTTGTTTGCTGATCTCGCATGTGCTTTTCTTTTTTAGAAATATCCACGGATATCTAGATATATTGAAAAAGCTAAATATTGCAATTTTTTTCAAATCCATCTGTCGGCTCTATTGTTGGCATTAAAGAAATAATGTAAATAGAAAACTTGTAGATATTTTTACGCCTAATAAGAGCGAGTGGTTTGAAAAATTTATTTTTTTTTGTTTCATAGATATGTACATAACCTCAATTTTTTTAAATGGAAAGCATAGTTGGTTATAGGTTTGTTTAATAGCTTATATTGCGCAGATTTTACTCATATGGCACATAATGGAGTTCCTCCCGGGAAAGACCTAAATATTGAGTTTTTTTTGTTTTATTTAATAAAATAGCTGTGTGTCAATATACAATCAGAAAATGAGACTTAACGGCTGCATTTCCTTATCATAACAATACTGGGTAGCTAGTTTTAACAACAAACTGGTAACAGAAAAAATTAACTGATCAAGATCATTCAAATAACAACAATAATATACAATTTAAATTTGTACGGATTGAAAATCACAAAAACCCTTAATGAATAATAAATGGAAACAAAACTAAAATACGAACAAACACAAACTGAATAAATATTGTATTAATAAATTACAAATGCTCAAAAAGCTCACCACTTTGTGCAATACATAACCTACACCTTTTAGCAATGGGATGCATTGCTTTTTTTAATGCACGCTTAGTATTGCTTCTATGAACGTTAATTAGAGCTTCACGTAGTTTTGCTTCTGTATGAAATTTTTTAATATACACTTTATTTTTCACGTGTCCATGTATAAAAAAGTCTAATATTGAAAATTCCGATTTCGGGGTGGCCACTGCACTGGACCATGTCTACCAATCCAAGAATCCGGATATAACCGATTTAAATAGTCGGTAACACTACGGGTGTTGTGCGGAAGTGCACCATCATGCTGGAACCGTTTGAGTTTCCCGCGCACTCGTAAAGGAAGTTCATATAAAAGATTCTCTACATTTGCTTCCAACATATTTAAATATTTCCCTCCTGTTAAACTTCCATTAAATATTATAGGTCCTATAATATTGGTGCCTAGAACACCACCCCATACATTAAAACCAAGTTTTATTTGAGGTGTTCGTTGATGAACTGCATGCGGATTTTCTTGCATCCACAGATACTCATTGAACCTATTAAAAATACCATAATTTGTGTACCTTGTTTCATTTGACCATAAAACAGTAAATGGAAATTCGTGATCCTGCTGACACTTCTCCACAAACCATCTGCAAAATCTTATCCGCTTGTCTTCATCTCCTGGATGCAATGTTTGAACAATTGATATTTTGCATGGATGTAACTTATGCTTTTTCAGGACCTGAACAACAGACCGTTGCGATTTTCCACTGGATAAAGCAATTTCTCTTGTAGAAGTAGAAGGATTGACCTGAACGCTAGCTAATACATTTATTTGCATACTTTCATCAATATTTTGTACATTGTGTTCCTTTTCTTGTATAAAACTACCATAGTCTCTTAAATTTATATAAAAGTTACGAAATGTCGGAACAGATGGTTGACGGCGTTTAAAGTAGCGTTCAAAATATAAATCTGCTGCTCTAGTAGAATTTTTATTACACTCAATGTAACAAGTAAACATATCGAGCTTTTCCTCCTTACTATAATTCATTTTAGCATAAAGGAACCTAATTATTAGTAATAATGTGGACAATAACACCAATGACAGTTACTTCAAAATATAGAGTGCGATTCTATAGGCTTGTTTTCATGGGTGGTCTGATAATTCTGAACAATACAAACAGAAATCTCATTCTAATTCTAATTCTAATTCAGCATAAAAATATCTACAAGTTTTCTATTTACATTATTACTCTAATGTCAACAATAGAGCCGACAGATGGATTTGAAAAAAATTGCAATATTTAGTTTTTTTCAATATATCTAGATATCCGTGGATTTTTTTCTAAAAAAGAAAAGCACATGCGAGATCAGCAGGTAAAACCGCATTACTTTTCCCATTTGAGCGTTTCTCTATCTCTAACGGTTTCTAAGATGCCCATAGTGAAAATGAAAAAAAAATCATCCTGTATATATACTTCTTATTTGAGACGGATAAAGAAGTTATTGTTAAAAACTGTTCAAAGCTACCTCGACCCACAATTGTAATACTAAGAGGATGTTTTATTTGTAAGTTCCGAGGACGCAGATATCACTTTTGTAAGAAACTCAGGACATTAGAAGGCTTTGTCAAAAACATGCAATTAGTTTATTTCTAAAGATAAATTGAAGCAGCTAATCGTTAAGGAACTGCGGCAGCTCATAGACCTAACGTCTTTGCAAGAAATCGCCTTAGTGTCGTTTCATATTAAATTTGCTTTCTAAATACCGTAAGGTATGAAATTTTATCCTCAGATTAATTTAAAATATTCCGCTCAAAACTTTTGTTGGGTGAACATGGCCAGTTATTTTATTGTTAATAAAACGTTCGTTAGCTTAGCTTACCGTCAGAATTATAAATTAAAATTGAAGTTTATAAGTACTAAATGAAAAGGCTATGAATAATTTTATTGTTAGAACGCTCAACTATAAAACTGAGAATTTGCGTGATGTAATAAGCTAATATCGATTATAAATATCTTAACAGTAAATCATTTAAACTAGAGTATTTTATGTTCATATCATGTAATTGTTTAATCCCCCCACTTTTATGAGTTTTATAAACCACCACACGCTAATAACTATCTACAGTGTATTCCAGTAATAAGTTTTCTACTTCAATTTCAATTTTTCTAGGGTTTCTAATATTTCTTATATCGCTTATCGGACTTTTAGGCTTTCTCCCTATCCATATATCTTCATCAGCAATATTTTTGCTTTCGGTAATTATCTTCCTCTTTACTTCTTCTACTTTTGACACTGTTATATCTATCAACTAATGTTGACTCCTTGTTTTCTTTATTTCTTCTCACAGAATTAGCGATTTATTTGCGTTTGCTATGATCTTACTATTTGTTGTTAACAAATGTGTCTTTCCTATTGGAACGATATTCTTCATTAATGCAGGAGCTTCCTCTTCAGAGTTATCTGAAATTAACGAAGTTTCAGCAACTATATGTATTATTTTACTTTTATTTTCTTCTTCACTTCAATGATTGGCAGTGATGATTCATCGCAATTATTTTACACTTTTCTCTAAATCGCTTTGAATAAATTCTTTATGATGTTCATACTGGTTAGAGTCAAAATTAAAACTTGGTTTGTCCCTTCTTAAAAATCTTGTCCCTCACAAGGTCTTACACCGTTACTCACGTTTTCTTGAACTTCTGTCCGCCTCTAGACCACAATATTGATAATTTTTCACATTTAACTCGACGTTCCTGTCTTTATTTATTGCAGTTTTTTCCAGGTTTTGGATGGCAATTTATCCTCTCGTCATCCACATCTTCTCACGCCATTGTTGTTATTATTTGAATATGTAAAATTTCTTCTATTTCCATTGAAATTCATTGCTTTTGAAATTCAGTCAACCCTTACGGCGCTAAATTGTTGATTTCCTGAACGCGACTCACTTTGCCGTTGCTGACATACCTCTTCATAGCCTAATCAATATTCTAGAAATATATCTCTACCAACAATATTCTGAAGCGTGACATACTGTCTTATTTCAGACTTAAAGTGTCAGTCTATCTTAAAAACATGCGTATTTTGATTAAACTAAGCTTCCTCATAGCATTTTGTTCCCTTTAAACTTTATATTCTGCATTCAATCTTCCCATCGTCAAATGATCACGGACTATGCGTTGCCAATTCAAACTCCAATAAAGATTCAAAAATTTGTGTTCCAACTGACTGAATGTCCTAATCTCACTGTCTACAAGGCTAAAACAAATTCCCTCATTGTCATTCCACATTTTTCGTTCTAAGTTCAATTCTACACGTCATAGTGTACCGTTTGTAAAATTGTTTACTCACAATCGGTTAAAATTATGTGCACCTATATCCTTCAAGGTGGTTGGGAAGTGACTCATTACTTACTTCACTTTCCCAGCTAGCAAGTGTTACTTTCTTATTAGCAAATGACACTATCATTTTGTAAATCTAACTGCATTAAATCATGATTCCTAAAATCAATTAAAAACAAACAACTCTGTACTTATTTAATTCCTTGCAGCTCTAATGGAGTACAATCAATGTCACTATCGGATATTTGTGTGTAAAAATACAAGTACAATCTTTAACAATGCGGTAGAAGTAACTGATGCAATATTATGTCGAAATTAACAAACATCATGTTCCCTAGCATCGATTTCACAAATGTCTTTGTTGAAATAATTTATCAAATTATATAACAAGTAATATTATTTGAAGCTTATCTATATTTACTAATGAGTTGTGAGTAAAATAGTATACATACCTTGCACGAACGACCATTACATCTTCGTGCATATAGCTACTTTCGCTTTAGGCATCTAACCAGCACTCGGCTGTAATGATCTACTTACCTGCTCGGTGTGTAATATGCTATCACGAACTGCTCAAGAATATTTGGAAATTTTCTTTTCCATTACCCTAGAATTTGATAAATTGCTCTAAGAACATATATGTCGCGTACCGGACGCTCTTCACCTGCTTGTGTAGCTCCAGATTCCAAATTCATAAACTTTAGTTGTATGCTTTCCATCGTGCTATCAAAATTTTCTACCCGATTCTCGACTAATAATACTCTTGCTCAACGATAGTCCCTAATTCTTTCTACCTTCATGGCCACTTCTACCCCATGCGCCTGAATTTTACTTTCGACTTCCATAAATTTATTCTGCATCGTGTCCACTATTTCCCTTTTAAATTTGAGTTCATTTTCCTTTATATTTCTCCTTAATTTATCTTGCGTCTGGTCCAATACCTCACTTAACATATATTGTTTTTCTACTAACTTGTCTTGCTTTTTGGTAATTTATCTTACGCTTCTGCTAATTTGCGTGCTAGTTTCTCATTAGTCCTACGATATTCTTCTCTACCTGCTTTTATTTCCTTCTGTACCCACGCTAACATAAACATCACTTTGTCCATCATCAACATTGTTTCCGGAGACTTCTTTTTCTCATATTTATTTTCAGTCCTCCAATTTCAGCAGCACCGCTTTGTTCTCGCTAACATCTTTTCTTAAGCTCGTCAGGTCCTTTCGTTGCCATGATATTTAACACTAGAACAAACTAATTTCTTTCAAGTATCACCTTTTTCAACCTTGTACGGTTCAAACTAACGCTTTTGAGCAATCCGAAAAAATTGCTAAATAAAAATTTCGCAAACCAAGTTTACTGTGGAAAATATCCAACAACACGTAAAATATTTTTTTAATCTCAAAAAACTTCATACAATTAACATCGACTACTTCTGAAAAAAACAATAGATCATGAAATAGTTCACAACACTATTTTGAGAAGCAATTTCTATAAGAAACTCAAGAACACACGTATACGGACACCTATTTAAACGATTTTTTGGTGGCAATTATATATGCTGTAACATTTTACTATATTCACAACTACTGACTGGATACCTACCTCATTCAGCATACCGGATTAAGTCCCTGTGCAATTGGATAAAAACTAAAGATATCACTCACAAAAAAACATATCATCCTCAAAATTAAGAACATAATATTTCAATAAAACTACCTCAGTCAATGTAAGCACACTTGATGTGTGATCTATTTCACAATTATATACATACATTTTCAATCTAATATCCAAATTTTCCACAAATTAAATTATATGTACAGCAATACAAATATATCTACCATCGTCGAAAATTTTCTCCCTACATTGACGTAGCTGGCTGAACAATGCAAGAAGGCCCGGGCTGAGATGGTGAGGAGGCTGGGAGTTTTATAATTACCAAAAAAAGAAACCTAAAGGGAAGACCTGCAGTAAAAATATACTCACACCCACTCATAAATCACAACAAAACTTACACAAAAAACTTGTAATTAAACAAAATATTTTACAGAAATGAAAACCAATAACTACAATGTAACACAACAAGAAAATAAAAAAGAAAGCATTTTTGTTTCAAAGGGCGATCTGTTGTTTTCAGGTACTACTCTAAATTAAGTACTAAGGAAAGAAAAAACCAAAATTACCCCTCCTAAAAACAACAGCTCTAAAACATTAACGTAATCCAAGAATCTACTGTATACAATAAATTACGTATTGGTTACGTAGCTGAAATTACTTAATTAACCCCTAAAATAAATTAATAAATAAAGTTTTTCATGAGGACTAGCTATCAATCTTTTGTATTACATTATGTAACACGTTTCATTGTATTCATTATGCATACCTCTGAATACTACAGGAAAATGTAGAGTGAGTATTATATTGTTAAAATAATTTAAAAAAAAATTAATTAATCATTTCAACCATATTACATAAATGAACAGAATCAGGTAGAACTTCATCAACATGAAAGAAAGGAGCACAATTTCATCAACTCTACAAGAACAAATTGCATCAGGAAGAACTTCATCCTCAATAGATAAGGACGCAGAATTAGGTTGTCCTTCGTCAACATTAGATAACAGGACATCAGATAGGATTTCGCCAACCTTAGTTAAAAGAACAGAAGCAAGTTGAGGTTTGTCAGCACTAGATAAAGAAACACAATCAGAAAGAATTTTGTCAACATCAGAAAAATGAGTAAGAGCAGGTAACGTTCTATCAACGTCCGATAAAGGATTAGAATCAAGTAAGATTTAATCAATGTTAGACAACGTACTAGGAACAGACAAAACTTTAACCACAATGGGAACGGATTCCTTGACCATAGAAAATAAAGGAACAGGGTCAGGTATAACTTTGACGACAGCAACAACAGGCATTACAACTACGGGTTTACTAACTTCCACAGGACCTTCTTTATCCGTACTATAAAATATCTTCACTTCAACTACGGCTGTTACTGCAGGCACGACAGAAATTTCTTGTGTAGAGGTATTTAAGTAAGCAGAAATAGATAAAATTTTGACAGAAACGGCAACAGGCATTAACGATACAGGTTCGTGGACTTCACCAAGACCTTCTCCGACTGAATTAGAAATTATCCTCACTTCAGCGACATTTGTGCTTGCAGACACGACAGAAATTTCGTGGGTAGAATAGTTTAAGAAAGCGGGAACAAACGCTTGAGAAGCTAGCTGCAAGTCACTAGTTCGAAGTATGGGTTGCACTGGTGTTGGAGGCACCGTTTGGAGTTGAAGTGAAGACGTCGGGTCTAGTTGGTCATTTTTTGAATCGCGAAGAACCGAAGGAATTTGGTTCTTGTTAGTAGAGGTTCGGTAAATAGGGGCATAATAGCCGTAAAAATCAATATTACAGTTCAAAGGCCCATCTTGCTGAAAAGTGTACGAGGTGTTAATAGTAGGGCAAGTTGAAGGTGGTGTAGAAAGGGATGTAGAACTAGAGACGGAAGGAAATTTTGTTCGAAGCTGTATTTGCCAAAGAGGGGTATGTTTTGATAGTGGTAGCATGATGACCTGGATGAGGGACAGAAGAGAACGTAGAGTTAGTAGCAGAAGAAATTAGACACCTAGAGATGAGGACAGAATTTGAAGTACGATTTGAAGACCTATTAGTAGTAAGAAGACAGTGTGGACAGTTGCGGCGAAAAACTCCTTTATGACCGCAACCATAGCAATGGAGTACTTTAGGACGAGTGCAACGTGTCGAAACATGACCAGGTTTGTCGCAATTAATTCATACGACCTGACGAGTAGAAGCAGCAGTAGGAAGAAGAACAGTAGAACGTACGGAAGAAGTATCGGATCTACCCGTAGGTGTTGGAGAAACCTTAACAACTCGGCCATGTAAAGTAAAAGTATATTCCTCAATAGTAGTTAGTAGATTTATAAGCAAGACCCGGTTCGGCAGTAACAGTATGTTGTTCTTGACTAGATA
The DNA here is from genome assembly GCA_036346225.1 of Platerodrilus igneus. Lineage (NCBI taxonomy): Eukaryota > Metazoa > Arthropoda > Insecta > Coleoptera > Lycidae > Platerodrilus > Platerodrilus igneus. Next base: position 4,732,739 of record JARFIW010000131.1, on the reverse strand, counting down.
ATACGGAATTATTGACCAGAATCTTTGCCGGTTCTAATTTCAGTCATTCGTCCTTTTACACTTGTAAGGAGCGGACGGTAGGCAAATGGGCCCGATAGAATAGATCGAGGTTACGAAACACAATATATAATCCATCATCCTCATTAATAGAACCGTATCACTCAAACAGGGCCGGCAAACATTTGAAATAGTTAGTAATACTTTCTACTGACTTCTGCTGTCTATTGCAGATACCATCATACAGTCTTTTCTCCATATCAGTCACTTTGAATACGAATAAAAAAGAAATTGGAAAAAAGTAACTAAATAATAGCTAACCGTAACTCGGTAGAAGCTCAAAAAAAATTATTGCAAATACTGTACAATCTTAAAATATATCCGACAAATAAACTTCAGGAACACCAATAGGAGCGAAACAACAAAATAGAAATTAGAATAAGGCGCCAGCGTTTTCAACGGACTAGAATTATCGGCGAAAACACAATTTCGTTAATCTGAAATGAGACAACCAATAATATTGAGCGATTGAAAATGAAAATAAAACTAAAATTTAAGAAGATGGAACTCACCCAAGTAATAAAGAAAAGAAATAAGTACCGCTTTAAACGTAAGGAATAGCATCAGGCCGACAGATGCGGGTAATGTCGGAAATCAGGCAATAACAACAAACAAAAATTGGGCCAGAAATTGAGCGGAACCAAATCGGAGCACAAATTAACGAATATCAAAATCGAAGCTAACATTACCCAAGACAAAATCGGGGCCCCACACCAGGGCGTCAAAATGTATGCTACGTACATTTGCTACGTTTTTTCTAACTGGGCTCAGCTAGCCTCACGCATGGGCGCTAGTGAAACGTATATTGTTTTTTTTGAGGCACCTGCCCTACGTTTATTGGGAGCCAGTGAAACTAATTTTTCTTATATATAGCTGGCCTCACGATATGAGCAAGTGTAACGAAGTCTTCCGACATAACTAGGGGTCTATTCCTTGGGTAGAGCTATGAGAAATGGGGGGGTAAGTCGAATTCTGATTGTAAGTTGAACTTAATCCAAAACAAATAGGCGCCACCAAGTCCTGACTCATTTATGATAATTGCGTGGTATATTTCTAGGGGCGGACGTGGAAACCCAAAGAAAAAAATCGCCTTCGATGACAAAAACCCGTCTTAACTGAATAAGACGCTGCTCCTGTAAGAAATTGCAATAATTAGCTTAATAGAAGGGTGGAACACTATTTGTGTCCCACAACATACCTAAAGAAATATTAAAAAGATATCTCCTATATAAAGTTGACATCAAAATTTATCTCTTAAGGATATTAGTTTCCTGTAGTTAGGTTTGACCATATTTGATCAAAATAAAAAACTTTAATCTTGAACCAATAATTTACTCAAAACAAAATGCAATGTAACAAAATTTCATAAATAATTAAATGAGTTCATGAGTTTTAAATTAAGGTTTATCAAAATAGTTGATAATCAAACATTTTACAGCTTAGTGTGACTTGTTACAAAAAAAGAAGGTCCGACCCGTGCAGATCTGTTCGGGAGGGTTACAATTTAAAACATTGTTACTCAAGTTTCCTTTTCTAAATTATTTGTATTAGTTTCAATTTCAAATAAAAAAAGCAGATCACAAAAATATTCTTGTTTACTCAACTTGGGCAAACGCTGTTCGAAGCATATGTTTTCTAGAACACATGTGTCAGCAGTATATTGCAGACAAACAAGTGACGTCAATAACACCTGTCGCTGTTACTAACGGTACAAAATGAACCACGTGTATGGTTTCTTAAACCATTAAAAATTGTGAATTATAATTTTAACACTGGAAAATTCCAGCACAACAAATAATTGAAATTTTATAATATTCGTGCTTTTATGCACTAAACAAAATAGCGTGTTTCTAATTTGAAACACGAAAAATTACTTAAAGTTATCTACGAACCAAAGCTGCGTTTTGTAGCTGTGAAGAGGTGTTGTAATATCAAACGTAATCACCATACATCCGTCAGCTGTTGCAATATGTTGAACCCTGCTGCCTTACCAAATAACATCTTTATGTTTTGTAACAAAATGGTCTTCTATAAATTAGTCAAATTTTCCATCATCTAAGTTGCGTTTTACAGGTTGTAATACAAAGTGGTTTTAACATCAGTGGCTGGATTAGTTGTTTTCAAAGTTGCATTTTAGTGTGGTTTTTGCTTGCGCGCTATTTAAAGATGTGTCTCAACTGCTAAAAATTTATACGCAAATTGGCAGCCTGCGTTTTTTCGTACATCTTGATTCTACTATATCTCGCATGGCCGACCGGTTATCACGCTCGCACGGACGAACGGCCTGTTCCAGGAGGGGGCTTTCAACCAAAACGCGCTTGCGAATAGTTATCGAAGGCACAGATATTTGACTATACATAGAATGCTACATATAGATACAACTTTAGCGTAATACCAAAGTTGTTAAATGTATTTTACATATTACTTTAATAAAAGTGTTTTATAAATCTTGCACTTTTATGAACGAATTTAATAACCAAAAAATAAAATTGTTACACATTGACGTAGCTGGCAGGACAATGCAAGAAGTGCCGGGCTCAGTTGGTGAGTAGGCGGGGTTTTATAATTACCAAAAAAAGAAACCTAAAGGAAAGACCTGCAATAAAAATATACACGCACTCATTCATAAATCACAACAAAACATTCATAAAAAACTTATAATTAAACAAAATATTTTACAGAAATGAAAACCAATAACTACAATGTAACCCAACAAGAAAACCCAAAAGAAAGCATTGTTGTTTCCAAGAGCAAGCTGTCGTTTTTAGGTACTACCCTAATTTAAGTACTAAGCAAAGAAAAAAAAATAAAATTACGCCTCCAAAAACAACAGCTTTAAAACATTAAGAGTCAACTATATACAATAAATCACGAACCGATTACGTAGCTGAAATTACTCAATTAATCCCTAAAATATATTAATAAATAAAGTTTTTCATAAGGACTAACTATCAATTATTTGTATTACATTATGTTACACGTTTCATTGTATTCATTAAGCATAGTTCTAAATATTACAGGAAAATCTAAAATCAGTATTATATTGTTAAAATAACTTAGAAAAAAATTAAATATTCATTGCATAAAACTTCTTTTACCACACATCAAAGAACGAATCAACACGCTTAAAATAATTTAGAAAAGAAAATCTTGACTAATCATGGCGTAAACTTCTTTTTACCACACACCAAAGAACAAATCAACATTCATTCCAAAGTTGAGGATGATAGCTTGTCAAATCGGGCCAAGGTGCAGGTGGCAGAACGGTCCTACTCGCCGGAAGACGCACACAGCGTGTGCGAACTTTGGGAGAACGGAAACACCAAAAAAAAATATTACTACAACAACGAGCCACCGTTGTCGTCGCTAGAACTGAATTTTTGTAATAAACAAAACGTTTTTAGTAATAAAGATGGCAAACCATCCGAGTGTTATCCAACAGGCGATTAGACAAATAAAATACGGGTTTATCCAATGGTTGTTAATAATCAGAATTCAAAGCAATCGAAACGCGGGTTATCCAAAAATACGTGACCGTATTTCAACCAGTCTTTAGACTGACGTACCATAGTAATTAATTATTTGCTGTCGTAGGGTATAGCAAGTTCACGGACAGCTAAAACAAGGTCTCCGACTATTTACTTTAATTTATTATTGGGAATTTTTCATTTGGAAATGCAAAGAGATTTCAAAGCATATTATTATTGCCCGTACTATTATAAAGAGGTAAAAATACAGGATGATGTTTGAAAGATTTTAGCGGACTCTATTTGCATGAATGATGAGTTACCAGCAAAAGATACATTTTTAATTTAGGCCGAAAATAAACGTAACAAATTTACATGTGTAAAGTTTCATTACTGCAGCGTGTTTACTTTTGGCTTTTTATTACAGTCAGATATGCAGTCTCTAACTCTAGTTGTGCCGCAAACGTGCTCTACTTTATATCCATCTGATAATATTGAAAACATATTATGAGTAGATCCTCTAGGTTTTCTTTGACAAAGCAAATGCTACACGTTATATCAAACTAACGTTAACTTTTAACGTGGAAGAGTTTATGTAATCCAAAATCTGATGTCTCATGATGGCGTGTAATCTTCTGTTGGAAAAGTTTATTTCAAGATAAATATAGCGTATAATTAAAGTTTTAAGCAAGTTTTAATGAAATAAAGTTGTGTTCAATTTATAAGTTTTACGCTTCAAGAAAAACTGTTAAATGAGAAATTACCCTAAAAAGTTTTATTAGCTGTTAATAATTTAGATACTTAACGCTTCTAACGTTGCTACTAATCAACAAAACACGTACACTTCACTAAAGTTTTATTAAAATTAATATGAACTAATCATTACAATCAAAACATAGCAATCTTTTGATTACCGCTAATGAAAAATCACAGTCCAGGAATCGTAATCCTTTCAACAAAACAAAATAGTTAATTAATTAGGTATCGGTTTATATAATTGAAAAATTCAGAAACGTTGTGGGGCGAGTGCATTTGACCGTGGTCAAATCCGCATTTCCGTTTCCACAAGGTATATCTCACTGGTTCGCAATACACAGGCAGAGACAAAATTGCTATATAACCCCACAACACAAATGATTAAAATTATATAACTCATAATTTTAGAGTTATTTTTACTCAAACAGGAAAATCACCTTACACAGTAATTATAAACTAATCCTACGGTGCTGTTGTCAGAAAATTACCATAGTCTTCTGTAATCATCAATTGGACACTTCTAGGGTTTAAGATTATAAATGTTCTGACCACATAGAGAGACGTTCTATAAGCATCATTGACCACATGATAAGTTTTGTGACTTACTACACATTGAACGGTACAGCAACATCAGTATAGCAGAAAAAAATTTACAAATGAAATTATATTCGACAAAAAACAAATCCTAACGTTATACCGATCTATATAAGTGAAGTCAACCAATAGGATTAGGTTATTCTTTTCAGGGAATATAAGTTTTAGTCGTCTATATATTCTGATTTAAGAAAGCATTATTTTGCATCATATTCGATCCATAGCCAAAAATTGTAGAATTCATACGCCATGGCGTGGAGCTCCAAGTTTGTTTTGGGTAATTTTTGACTCCGATTTTGTTGTGAGTAACTTGTGCTCCGGTTCTGTTTTGTTTAGTTTTGGCTTGGATTTTGGATTTGGTTTACGTTTGCTTGGATTTTATTTCGCTTTATTTCTGGCCCAATTTTTTTTGGTTGGTACTGCTTAATTTCCTATATTACCCGTATTTCTCGGCCTGATGCTACTTATTTTTTTTCTTTCCTTACGTTCGAATTGGTATTTATTATTTCTTTCGGCCCTTTAGTGTTCCTCACAGGGGGATCGATTTGCTTTATTTCTTGTGTGGGTTGGATCTTCTTAAATTTTGATTTTCTTTTATTTCTTGAACGCTAAATATCAGTTGGTTGGCTCATTTCAGATTATCGGAATTGTGTTTTCGCCGATAATTCTAGTGCGTTGAAAACTCTGGCGCCCATTTCTAATTTCTATTTTGTTGTTCCGCTCCTATTGGTGTTCCTGAAGTTTATCCGTCGGACACGTTTTAGATTGACCTGTATTCACAATAATTTCTTTCTTGTGTTTTTATCGAGTTAAGATTAGCCTTTATTTAATTAGCTGCTCCCAATTTCTTTTCTTTTATGTTGATAAACTTCATTCTACTTCTTTATCTAACATTGACAAAGTTCTACTTGATACTGTTTGTCCTTGTAACGTTGATAAACTTTTATCTGATTCTGTTCCTTTATAGTTGAAGTGTTATCGGATTCTGCTACTTTTCCTAAGGTTGATATTCCTACAGCCAATGCTGTTCTCTTTCCTAACTGTGATACTGCTAGTCCTTTATCTAACATAGATAAAATTTTATCTGTTTCTGTCCCTTTATCTAACGTAACTGACGTGTACTCTGCTTGTGTTTCTTTTCGTAAGGTTGATTCTCTTATAGCCAATAGTTTTTCTTCTTCTACCATCGATATTCTGACAACCCATGACGTTTTTTTTTTCTGCTGTTGACTTTCTTACCACCTATCCTAACAACAAACAACGTCCTTCTATAACGCGTTTTGAGTTTTTAAACTACCCTTGCCACCTCCTAAACCTCGTGCTACAATTACTACACCTCTTGCTGTTCTTGTTTGGCTGAAAACTACCCAAAATAGGCAGAGATTAGTCTATGCCTTCCGAACCGGAAGATGTATGTCGGTGATGTCCTAATGTCCTTGATCTTGTTTTATTTTCTTCCTGGCAGTGCAAATGTCTTAAGCCCAAAATCTAGTCCTCGCACCCCCAGATTCTTATGCCGACTTTGCTCTCCTTAGGACTTGATTTCTGAACTTTAGGATTCCTTTTATTTACTTGTGACTAAAGCGGTCCAACACATACACACACACTTCATAAACATACACACACACACACACACACCACACACACACATACACACACACACACTTCATAAACACACAGATTACTGTTGGGTTCTAGCTTCTTCCGGTGACCCTAAAGTCGCGGCGAATCTGTAGCGGTCCGCTTGAAAAATGTTAGACCGGCATTTTTAACAAAAATACGCCCTTGTTCGGATGTTTCGGGAAAAAAAATGAAAAAAATGTATGCTACGTACATTGACGTAGCCTAATAGACAAAGAAAAAAAATTCCCGGGTTCAGTTGGTGAGTAGGCGGGGTATTAAAGATACAAAAAGATATATAATTATGAAGAACAGCCTGAAATAAAAAACAGAAGTTAGCAAAACTATAAATACATATAATTAATCTAAATGACATTTTAAATTTTATATATATATAAATATATATATATATATATATATATATATATATATATATTTAACGTGGCGCTACAATGTCTTAATTAACAGAGGTTTACAACCCCAGAAAATAAAAGGAATCACCATCGTGAGTATGCAATTAACTAGGTGGAATGGTCCTCGTACGTACAAAATTAATATTAACTAGTTCCTCCCGTACGGATAATCATGTTCCCAAGAACAAAAAAAACCTACTAAGTTTGGGCATCAAGTCGACCTTGATAAGCATATTGTTGTGACCATTTCACAAGGGCCAATGCCACAATAAAAAAAATCGTAAATTAACACTTACCGACGTGCTCAAGACGCAGGACGGGCTGTGGGTGTCCCCCCATAACAGGAGCGGCATTTATTGTTTTCTTTGTTTTTCTTTTTTTCTTATTCCAATACTTACTTTTTGGTTTTTCGGCAGGTTTATTGCTTTTTTAGGTTTTTGTTTTGGTTTGCTTGTTATACTACTATGCTATGTCCATTTAAAATGTCATTTAAATAAATTATATGTATTAATACGTTTTGTTAACTTCTAATTTTTATTTCAGGCTGTCCTTTATAATTATAATTTTTTTTTGTATTTATAATACCTCGTCTACTCATCAGCTGAGCCCGAGAATTTCCTTTTTGTCTTTCAGGCTAAGTCAATGTATGTAGCATAAATTTTTTTTCATTTTTTTTCTAAACACGGTTTATCGGATAGTTCAATACGTTATTTCAACGAGTTTTATATTGAAACAATAGGAAAAATAGTTACACGCTATCGCAATGTTTAGCAAGTTCACGGATACCTAAAACAGGGTATGGTCTATTTAATTTATACAATAAACTTTTCGTTTAAAGTAAATAGATTTGAATTTGAAAATTATTAGAAAGCGTATTTATTGTAAGAAGGTCTAATATTCCGGGTGTTGGAGAATTTGAGCAGAATTAAGTAAACGAATAACGAATTAAAAAGGGCGTGGTTTTAACTTACCATCGTAAAGTAGACGTAACAAATTAAAAAACAAAGTTAAGGTAATTATCTTGGTAATTAAAACAGCTTAGCTTGATTTGTTTTGTCTAGAAGATATATAATGGCGCCTATGAATTCATCATCTTAAGAACAAAAACAGGTCATATACAGTTTTGTGCTGACTCAAATTCATCTAAAACCTGAAATACGTAAGTTTAAATATATTGTTTGTTACGTTCAATAGTACCTTGCTAAATATTTTCGGCCGTTTTAGGATGCTTTTTAAATATCCTCACGCTTCCGCTTCGATTTTTGTGTAACTACCGGTTATAGAAGACGGCTCTGATCACGCTTTATAATTTAATATATCGATTTGTTACTGTAAAACTAATCTTAGTACAATTGAAACAAGTATTTGTTCAAGACTATGTAGAATGTTAGTAGTGTATTTAGTTTGAATAAAAGTACTTTAATTTGTCTTTATTGTTTAGGATAACACTGCAAATGTACTCGTTTATCTACAATCCTTATTTTCTGGAAGGATATACTTGCTTCATAAGTAATAAAGTTTGAATAACATAAACTTTTTACAAATGTGATTAAGAAAGACAATTGTAGTCGAATTTGCCGATTTTCTTTATATATTAATGTATTACAGTGACTTTAGAAGTGTTTCTTTGACATGTTTTACTTAAATATTTGGATCGATTATCATATTGTTTCCTAATTTGACTTTATTTTGATCTTGCTTTCCGTGCTAGAATGTACATTATACGTGATTGATTCTGTTATTCCAAGACCAATGTACGCTTTCGTGGATAAGATATATCTTCTGTGTATTGCTTTTCTTACCCTATAAATTTACAATATCGTCTACTCTAGTTAAAATAATTCATTATAATTTCAGCCTAAATTCGTCCATGTTCACAACCGTTCCTTAACCGACTTATTCTAATTTCATTTTTCATTTCTGTAGATAATCGACCAAAAACAGGTAAAACGCTAAACAAAACAAATCAAGCGAAAGAATAGTAACAGAACACCATCACACTAAAGCGTGTTCGTTTAAAATTAACCGCAAAATTTACTTATAATAAAAAAAAATAACTCGAATATACAATTCTCGCTGATCCTAACTATCTTTTACTGTTAAGGTTAGATGGGTATGCACTGTCGTGGGAGATCACAACCATTATCACTTTTTAGGCAACAGAAATATTAACTAGCATGGAAAAATTCTTATTTTATCCTTTCAAGTGTTTTTTAAGTCAAATTCTAGAAGAGCTTAGCAGTCTGTCACAAACTGCACAGCATGAAGATGCGAGTACTAATCAGAATACTCGTTAAATTCCGCTAAATTCAAAAAACTAACATTTTTCAAGAAAACAAGAGAAAAATATTCCAACATTAAGGATGAAGCAGAAAAAGTTGTAGGATGGACAATGGCATATAAAACCGGAATTTGTAAAAAAAGGCAAACAAAAATAAAAATGCCCCATAATAAATCAACACAAGATTATCGATTTAATGATAATGAATTCAAATTTAAAACAGATGTATTTTATCGCGTAATAGATATTACAATTTCACAGCTGTCAAATATTTTTAAATCGCTATGGCATGTAAACGAAAAATTTAATTCCCTGAAACCTAATGTTTTTCTAAATTTAACTGCAGACGATATTTTAGCTTGGACAAAACATTTGCAAACATCTTATCACAAAGATTTAAATGATGCTATAGGTATAGAGCTTGTTACACCTTGAAATAGTAGACTCATTTGTGATGATTTAAAAAATGCTAAGGGTATTTTCCACCTTTTACAATATTTAGTACTTTCCAAGTCTACAGATTTTAGCAGTTTTCCAAACGCAATCACAGTCTTAATGTTGTACCTAGCTTTATCCGTTAGCACTGCAAGTGCGGAGATGTTTTTTCAAAATTAAAAATTATCTTAGGAACCGCAATTTACAATTCAGATTAGAAGATTTATCTCTATTGACAATAAAAAATGACACTGTCAAAAATATGATTATAAACGATACAATAAATGAATTTGCAACAAAACAGGCGAAGTTTTAAATATGAATTTGAGTGTGCTATTTTATTTTTTTGCTGCATAAAATTTGGAGGTGTAATTAATTTTCTGCGGTGTATAAATATATAGTATTGATGACAATTCACTTGTATGTTTGGTATTTGTAATTTGGTTGTAAAATAAAGCACTTGATTAATATACAATGTATTTAATTATATGCTGTTTTCTTTTCTATAGGTACTATAATTAGAAAATACGTAAAAATAAGGCTGATAATAAATCTTGAAGTAGGTCCACATTAAAAATTTTGTGAGCGGGGATTGTAGTTATGCTACTGTAACATAACCACATTATTCACTTTTTAATCGGATTTCAGCAAAGAATTAAGAGGATGTAGGATATTAAATCGTCTTATATTTGCACAAGATGGTACAAGTTCTTCCAATAGGTAGCTAGCTAAGTAATGTTGAGAGTTACGAAAGCAGCGTTAATCTTTCTAATAATAACTGCTCTAGTGTTGCCGTCAGTAATAATTCAAATACGCGAATCGTCTCTTAACTTACTCCATGCCGATGATCTAAAAATTGTTTGTACTGTTCAGAACAACCAGTTCTTATAACATTATATTCCTCAATAGACATCTCAAGCATGGAAAAATCGAAAGTTGTGGACTTTTCCAAACGAACATAAAACTAGATCGTCTATCTTTTCTAGGTTTATATCGCGATCTTTAGAGAGACTCTGAGCATAATTAGAATTGTTAAATTTGGTGAGACTCTTACAAATAACTTGTGGTAATTAGCGTTTTGCAAAATGAAGGAAATGTTTTTGCATAATATTTTCTGATTTATACTATTTTTCAGTTCATCTTAAATGAACTTAATGAATTCACTTACACGGATGGTTCAAGATTTTTCGTATTTCTGTATTAAAAATGTTTAGATAGAATTAGATAGCAATCAATAAGCTATACTAACAAATCATATTTGACAGAAATACCTGGAAAATATCAATGTTGAGAAACTAGCTAATCTGGATCCCATACTACTTACGCATTTATTCCTAGCATTAAGCTATCGGTTATACAATCGCCATCACTTTGCAATTTGAGAACACATTTCGCTTGATAAATCGTCAAACGTCTTATCAGCTTATGAAGCCTCATGTTTAAAAACAAAAGCGATATAAGATATCAAACTAATTTTAGCTTTCAGCAGAAAGGACGTTACGTAATCCGAAACCAAACTTCGGATGTTGTACGATTGCCTGTAATCGTTTGTCAGAAAAGTTTATTTCAAGATAAATAAGGCGCTTCGCTAAAGTTTTAATCAACTTTTAATGAAATAAATTTGTACGCAATTTGTAGGTCTGATGTAACAAAAAATGTTTGTTAATAGAAAATTACTTTGGAAAGGTGTAATGAACTTAATGATATGTTGTGGGGTTCTCAGTCCGCAGACTGGTTTAATGCAGCTCTCCATGCCAACCTATCGTGGGTTAACCTGTTCACTGATTCGTAACTAATACATCCTACATCCATCTGAATTTGTTTATCATATTTAAGCTTTGGTCTGCCTATACCATTTTTACCCATCACATTTTCTCTAGTATTAAGTTAAGCAATGGTGCCTATCTCTCCTTTACTTTGCATTTCACCACAAGGCTCTTTTCTTACCAATGCGCCTCAATACCTTATCATTTGAATTCCTATATACCCATCTTTAAAATTCGTATGTAACACCACATTTCAAATTCCTTTCTTCTCTTTCTTTCAGTTTTACCAATCGCCCATATTTCACTTCCATACAAAACTATACTTCATATAAAAACTTTCAGAAGTGTTTTCCTAATACTCAGTACTTTCATTGCCAATGACCACTATAGTGGCTGTCACGATTTTCAATTTTGAACCTCGGACACTATTCTGGCCATACATTCAAATTAATTTCTTACAATAAGAATTTATATGGTGTAACAATGGTGTTCCCGTGGTTTCTTTGGTCCCTGCGTAACACCCACCCCACTCAGGAACACTATAGTAGTCACTTGTTCTTCACAATAGTTCTGATTTGTATTCCTGTGCATGTTAAGGTTACGTTGGGTGTTTTGTCGGGTAAAACACTATATTCTACTGCTACTGTTAAGTTAATTTCGTTGATACATAGATTGGATTACACAAAATGGATTTTCCTTTTAAAACAAGGTAAAAATAGGCTGTATTTTATTGTAGTATTTTTTGAGGTTATGCCTCTCAGCGGTTCTAATAAAAAGAAATATAATAACGATGGGCATAGGTCTTTACCAAATGCTGAACTTGAAGAATTGGCAAATCAATCTGATTATCCTGATTATAAACTATATTCTAGCGATGACTTTACCGCAGACGAAAATTATGATTTTACAAAAGATCAAAGCTCTACTGATACCGATAATTCATCTCCAAATAGTTGTGAAAGTGAAACAATATTGGGTGATGCTGATGTTGCTCAGGCACCGTTAACGACAAAAACAGTCCAAAGTTTTAAGAAGTCTGATGATGAACGGAGTGAACCTAAGGCGGGCCCTGCAGATTTACTTTTTACTTCGGCAGAATCTTTGAAAGTAAAAATTCCTGTAAATGCTTCCGTTCTTGAATATTTGGAAATGATTTTTGACTATAATTTGATTGAAATGATTGACGAAGAAACTAATAAATGAGCTAACCTAAGGGCAGAAAATCAACAACCTTCTACTCGGCGTGGCAAACAGTTTAAGTGATGTAACACGCAATGATGAAATTTGGAGATTTCTTGATTTGCGCTGTTTGAGGAGTAATATCAAATTTACTGTTATTGGTAAACAGTGGAGTAGTGATTCATATGATATTATGGCGTGGACGGTTAAGCTTCCGGCAATATATACCCACCAAGCGCCAAAAATATAGTGGTGTTTAACGGCATGAATTGACGCAGATAGTAGATATATTTTAAATATTATTATGTATGTAGAAAAAGGTACATTGTCAGATAAAAATGATTTACATGCTACATCTGTCGTGAAGGAGCTAATAAAAGATTATTTGAGAAAAGGCCACAAGTGTACCTGGATAACTTTTATACCAGCTGAATTCTTGTTGTCTAAAAATACTAGACTCGCAGGAACTATGCACTAGAATAGAACGGGAAATCCCAAAAAATGTTGAACACAAAACTAAAAAAAGGAGAAGCAGTATAGAAACGAAAGGGAAAGGTATTCGTAACAAAATGGAAGCACGTCTCATAAACATGAAATGAAGAAAATTGTTCCAAAAAGAGGCCAAAAAAAATTAAAACCCCGATGTGTTTTGGACTATAATGCTCATATGTCTGGAATAGACGGGATACACTAAATAATGTCTTACTATTCCAGGTAAAAGAAAACAATCGCTGGTACCGTAAAGTATTTTTTCACCATCGATATTTATTTGTGGAATGCTTATTACCGTTATAAGATACACAGAATGTCTGAAATAGCGCTATTAGAATTTTGTGAAAACGTTATTAAACAACTTTTAAATGCGGCCGGACCAGGAAAATCAGTACCAAACGCAGGAGAAAAAATACCATGAAGAGATGGTGTTCCAAAACAAACGTTCGGAAACGTTCAAAGTATCACTATCCACAATGGAAGGTTGCCCTGTTTTAGAGCACGTCATTTGAATATGAAATGCTTTTTTGTATTTTTTTATTGTATTGTAATATTATTTAGTTGAAGTACTTATGTGTACTTATGTATTTTCTTATTTTTAGGACTATTAAAATGGCCTTTATACTGCTGCAATGACTGACACCTCTCACAGACCAATGTCCACTTTAATGGTCGTAAAACAAAATGGAGAGGTTAGTTCTGAAAATAAAACCGATTGTATCTGTATAAGAATCGTTTAAATATTCACACTATTTTCCAAAATACGCAGTTGGTCTTCAACAAAAACCATTTAATGAACCATGGTAGTCAACGTGTTAAATATATTTCTGAAGTCAGATTTCTCTTTTTTAGAAATGCTTTTCTTGCCGGTGCCATCCTACACTTTACGCCATTTTTATCTTTACCGTCTCTGGTTATATTATTACCCGAGTAACAGAATTCTTCTGCTTCCTTCAATGACTTATCTCCCTATCAGATCTTCAGTGCTTTACCCAATTTTACACGACTGCACTTTATCAGCTTTGTTTTAGTTTTACAGTTCATCATATAATCGTTTTTCAAAATAGATCCTGTGCTTTCAACAAATCCCCTAGATCCTTTGCTGACTCTGATAAAATATAAATGTCATCTGCAAACCTTAATCTCTTAATTCTTACTCTTTGAACTTTAACACCTATCCCAAATTTATCTTTGACTTCTTTCGTTTCCCGACCTAACACCACGCGATTTTTTTTGTTGTGATTTATAAAACTTTATCAGAATCTATTAAAGAATTACGAGAAATAATCATCGAAGAGTTTAGAAACATTGAAACATTTCAAAAGGTGCGTGAAGCAATTGAAAACAAATTTTAGAAAAAAATGGTGCCGATTTTGAATAATTTTTATAAAATAGTAAACTCAGAAAATAAATTATTTTTCCTTCTTCTTCCAATGACTAAATTATAAAACTGTGTTTTAAAAATCTTTAATAGTAAACATTTAAAGGACAATGGGGAGGGTAGGTTACTTTAATTATTTGCTGATCGCAACAAATTATTGTTCCTTTTCTTTCCAAATTTTAAATTATTAAACTGCTTTTTAAAAACCCTTTATAGTAATTTTTTAAAGGAAGGTGAAGAAATTGGGTTACTTTAATTACTTACTGAAGTAACAAATTCCGATTTGAGGCCATTAAAGGTGCCCTATCGGTAACAATAACATCATGAATTTCACATTGTAAACGATAAGAGGTTTAAAGCTTTAAAATACGGCATCTAGAAAACTAGACGTACGAATTTAGTTAGGCGTACATACCAATAAAGTGCAAGTAAAATGTTTTCGAATAGTATGTCACTGTGGGTAGGTTTGTACTTAAAAAAATTAAGTGTGAGTGACCAGGGAAACCAAAAATGTTATTTTTCGTTTGTGGGGTCTATCAATTCTATTTCAAAGGATATCGAACAATGGAAAAGGAAAACGTTTTCTGATATAAAATTCTGAATGATATGGTGTCACCAAATCTTCACTACGACGTTTAGTTATGTCTTTTATCGTGTCTGATATAGAAATGGTGTTTCTTCGTATATGAGACACTGTATACTACCACGAGTGGTACATTGAAAATCTAAACTTCACAATATATTTAAATTACCAACGTATATTGTTCCTTTATGCGTTCGCCATATTCCCTACATGCTGACATATGTTTATTTTACTTCTCAAGGGAAGGCACTAAGACTTCATAATTATTGTCTAATTTAATTAGTTAGTATTAACTCTGGCGTTTAGTGTTGAACGCAATGTCTACTACGAACGGAACGGTTACATATACATGCTTTTCCAGATCACACTACACTACAATAGCGGTGAATTTTATCAGGAGGGTTACATCTCAGTTTGAGAGAAGTTCAGCATACTTCTGAGACCAGTTAAACATTTTAGATACGTCGCAGCTCTCTCGACTGTCCTTTGAAGTGAAGAAATTGTCATGCGTTAGTGAATATGCAAGTTCTCTTTGATGTTATTATACTTCAACGCTTTTTCTCAATTTCCTTTACTTCCTACAATATAGTTTTCAGTAACTTAACTGTTGCAAATCATTAAATATGATCAAAGCTCCGTGTACTAAACAACAATCGTATGTAGATATAAGCTTATGCAATAACTAAACTGCTTTTTTCATTGCAGGTACGTGAATAAAAGCAGAACAGTCAGCATAAGGAATGGTTTTTTAATGTAAGTGCTCTTAAATGCAATAAGCATATTTTAAATGATCTAGTAACAAATGAAAACTACACCTACGATCAAAACAGGTTATATAGAAATCAGGGAAGATAAACACCCTTTGAAATTGCATTTAGGGTGTTTGTAATTTACAGTATTTTTATAGCAATTTATGTTAGCGCCTTAAATCGATGTTAACTTCTGTTCAACGTAATTTAGATTAGACATTTTTATTGCTGCAGGTTAATTTGTGGAAGTTCTCTTTTTAGTTTGAACACATTGCAGGAAGTTCTGATTGTATTTATAATCCAATTGGAAGAAACAAATATTACTCTCTTTGCTGAAATTTATGGAATCAACGAGATTGTATTGGCGTGATATGTTTGTTAGTTTGATGAATTTATATCTATAGTAAACTGAAAGCTTAAAACAAATATGACGTATGCGAAAAAGTAGCTTACCGTCTACCTAAGACATCGTCATGCGGATATGCAGTTTCTTATACCCCACAGATGAACGTTCTAAATGTAGGTGTGCATTCCTTTAGAAATTGTATTATTTGTGCATCATTATTGAGTTTACTACAGTTGCGTATTTCTAATGCTCCTAATTTTATGGCTACTAGTATATTATACCTGACACGGAATAATAACCACAGTTATTCAAGAGGTTATGTTATTTGAATAATAATTTAAACGTTTTGATTACACACATCGAAAAGAAAAGGAACAAAATTACAATTCCATTTGTAAGTAAAATTCTCATTAACTTTGAATAATTACGGTATATCACTTTAAAATAATCTTTTAGATTACCCTGAAACCATCTACAAAGACTAAAGTTATGTTATGTACAATGTAAACGAAGGATTTAACACTATCAAATCACCCTACAATTTGTGGTGATCATTTACTTCTGATTATTAGTATGCAACTGGATTGAATATGTTATGTATTTAAAGCATTTTCAACAACTAAAACAATGTATAAGGATACAGGCTTTAAATGAACCAACTTTGAATTCTGTTGTTGAAGTACGCCATTATTCAAGAAAGGAATAACTGCTAGAGGATTGTTAAGGTTCCCAGTAAAATCCAAAATTGCAAGTTATCTCCATAGTCAGTGTCATAAGCTAAAAATGGAAACTTTATAACAAAAAGGTTCAACGACTAATCATTTCTATCGAATCATTAAAGTTATATACAGCAGTTTGTTAAATATACAAAAGCATGAAACGGCAAAAATCTTCCAAAAAATAGGCATTTGCTTTATTACTCTTCGAGACCATATAATTGTTGCAGGTAACGGAGTAGTTTGAAACACATAATCCAATATACAATTTACCATTTTTTGTAGATTGATGTAATACAAGGCTTTGACTTTACCTGTATTTAGCACCTCCAAAGTCTAAGCTAGTGTAGTATTGACCAGTTCGTCACAAGTGTGTTTATTACATCCATTAAAATTGAAAGCTGCAGAAGCTGTTAGGATACCTAAAATTCAATAACCTGAAGATGAATTTGCAGCCCATGTTTTAAAGATAAGTCACTCAAGATATTAACAAATTTTAAAAGCTTGTAATTTAGCAATTATTATACATAAAGTTTAAGATAGTTATAATTGACCTAGAAGTACATCGTGTAAAAAGTTTTTTGAATTCTAAGTAGTCATGCGTTTGGTTGACTAGTTCAATTTGATTGAATATCTGAATCACTGTCATCACCATCACCAAAGTTAATAATTAGAGGTGCATTATCTTCTTGATCAAATTTGATCTCACGTTCCCACCAATCTCTGATAATTTTTTCTGCATGTTCTATCGAATGTGCCCAAATCTCTGGTGTTAAATTTTCTAATGCTTCTTTCCTCATCTGTAAACAGTTTTCAACAGACTTCCCATCTCTTCCAGCGTGCCGGTTGTAGTAGTTCTTACTAACACCCCATACATTTTCAATCGCATTGAAATGCAGTGATACGGAGGCAATTTTAACATTTTATGTCCATATTGTTCGGCCAGCAAATCGGTTTTAAAAATCTTTGGCGGTTTATGCCTAAAATTTTTAATAAATAGTGATATGTTAAGAAGCACATAATTTTGACTTACATCATGACAAGTTTCAGAAGATCTGCTTTCAAAACATTACTATCAAAGGAAATTGTTTGTTTCGTTAGCCATTTTGCGATGTCCCTTCTCTTCCAGAAAATGTTAGGTATTTTGTTTAACACAGTAGAATAATAGGAAGCGTTGTCTAAAACTATTGCAGATGGTGCTTCCATATTCTTCAATAATTGATTTTCAAACCAATACTACAAATTCTGTTCATTCATTTCTCCGTGGTAATCTGGGTTGTATGTAAACGAAGAAAAAATCAATTCAGCCCCATCTATGAAACCATTTACATTCCCTGCATGTAATACTATGTACCTAAAAGATTATTTACATTATTCTATTTTAAAAGGAAGTATGTGGCACAAACCTTTTTCCATCAATTCGTGTGCTCTTTACAGTTCTTAAATCACTGTCTCGCCAGGAGCGGCTCACGGCACCATTCTGAAAAATCCATGTTTCGTACACAAACTGATACGGATTCTCTTCTTTTATTCTCTTGTATGTCTTCAAGAAACGTATTCTTCTATCAACAATATTTGGCAATTCCATTAGACCTCTCCGTGGGTTATCTTTTTGCCATTTATATCCTATATTGTGTAGGATTGTATTCAGGAATCGTTTAGAACTATTAAAAAGTTCATCGTGCTTCAGATTCAGCCACAAAGTTAAATATGTTCATCTAAAATAAATACATGTAATACTTTACATTAACTTGGAAATGAGTACCTACGATTGTCATATAACCTATAAATCACTTTTCGAATTCCACTTTTGGTAAATTCATCTACGTAAGTGACAGGATTTGTGTGGGCTCGATTTTTTGACGTAAATTGTTTGGGAAATTGATTTTACGGTGCCAATACTAAGACACAGGGCAACCGACAATCTCTAAAAATATGCATAAAAAATAGTTTTTGAAGTAAATAATGAACTAAACTACCTCACGAACCGCTGTTAACGGAATAAACGGTCCACCATTATACCTTTCTTTTTCAAAAAAAGTGATTAAACTAGCAACAAGTTGTTTAGCTTTAACGCCTAAACTAATTCCACTCATTATCTTCGGTGATCAGAGTTCGGTGTAACACTAATATTAGTTCTAAAAAGAACTGTTTGAAGCAAAAACTGATCAAATTATGACGAATAAAAATAAAAACTGCACAAGATTTAAGAATAACTAAGCAACATATAACCTAAAAATTAAACGTCAAATCAATTAAAATTCCGCTAGAATTATTGGCAACGCTACACATAGCTACTATTCAAATCGAAACCGTAGTGTAAGCATGACAAACGTCTGTATAAATAGTTAGTACGTGTGTGAGACATCGCGAATGACGAGGTCTATTTAGAAATTGCAAAGACTATATTGATTTGTTTTCGATTGCGTTGATCGGCACTCTACTAAAGGCGTATGCGTTCGTGTGCCTTTCTTGTCGCCTTCTAAACGTATCTTTCGTCTTTAAAATTTTAAATTTTGATCTTCAAATTAAAGAGCCACACTAAAGGCTTATGGTCTGTGTAGATTTTTTTCGTCCGTATAAGTAAGTTCCAAAGTATTTCACTGCCCATGCTATGGCGAGTAATTCGTTTTTTATCGTCAAGTACTTTCGTTCACTGCCATTTAATGTGCGTGATAGTAGATTAAGAAGGTTACTTCTAAAACAAAACCACCCATTTTCCCATGTTAAATCCCATAAGGAGGCTCAAGGTCCGTTCTGGTCATTTTTGTACCAAGCATTGAAATCCCCATAAGGAGGAATTAATTTTTTTCAAATAGTTTACTTTTATCCTTCAAATGGTGTGCATTTTCCACTCTGTAAATAAGTTCTAGTTATTTTAGAGCGAATTTATCTCCATCAGGATAGGGTAAAATTGCCTTATAGGGTGAAATTGCCTCATAGGGTGAAATTGTGTCATAGGGTGAAATTGCCTCATAGGGTGAAATTGCCTCATAATGATCTAATGTCGGAGACACTTTCACCTTATGAGGCAATTTCGCCCTATGAGGCAATTTCACCCTATGAGGCAATTTCACCCTATGAGACAATTTCACCCTACGAGGCAATTTCATCCTATAAGGCAATTTCACTCTATTCTGATGGAAATAAATTTGCTCTAAAATAACTAGAACTTATTTACAGAGTGGGAGATGCACACCATTCGACAGATAAAAGTAAACTAATTGAAACAACTTAATTCCTCCTTACGGGGATTTCAATGCTTGGTACAAAAATGACCAGAACGGACCTTGAGCCTCCTTATGGGATTTAACATGGGAAAATGGGTGGTTTTGTTTTAGAAGTAACCTTCCTAATCTACTCGTGATGCATATGAAATGGGTCTGTCTCTCGTCCTACAGGTCCTTGGCTTAATACAGCGCTTAAAGCTACATTCGATTATTCGATACTTCTGCTGTCAATATGGAAGGTTTTTAAGTCTGGATACTGCAACAGAAAGTGGTTCGTCAATAATGCTTTTATGTTCTCAACTGCCTCTATAAAGTCTGGGGTATGTTATAACTTTCGCCCTTTTTTCAGGCATTGTGTCAGTAGTTTTGTCAGTTTTGCAATGGCTGGTAAGAATTTTCGTTACTTCTAAGTTCTAAAAGTCTTAAAAATCTCTTGATGTCTTTCGTCGTCTTCGGAATTGGAAAACTTTGAACTTCTGAAATTTTGTCTGGGTTTGGTGTCACTCCATCTGGTGTTAAAACATGTCCAAAAATACTACTCCCTTCCTTAAGAATTCTGTATTCTAAAATTAGCTTGTCTAAGTCGTAAAAAAACGGTTCGTAATCTGTGTATGTGCTCCTGAAGGGATGTACTGTAAATTATCAGATCGTTCTGTATGACTCTCATTATGTTATCCATTACTCGTTGAAAGGTGGCTGGTGCTGATGTGAGTCCAAATGGAATTTGTTTGTACTCGTAGTGTCCTCATGCAGTACTAAATGCTGTTTTACTGGTGTAGTTAGGGTCAAGCTAGATTTTAAAACACCTGAAGTTAGAGCCATGATTGAAAAGTATTGGCGTTTCCCTAATTTGTCTAATATGTCCGTGATGATCGGCATAGGATATCTGTCGTTTACTGTCTTTTCGTTAATGAGTCTATAGTCAATAACCATTCTGAATTTTTGGATAGTCTTTTGTAAATTGGGGTCTTGTCAATCAAGGTAATAAAATGCTTAATTTAATTAGTAAATGTCAAAGGTATCTATCTGTTTGTAATAGAATACGCTTCTATACTCGTAACACAGCTTTCGAATAGTTTGTCTTCCTCGCCATTTAAGTAATCAAGTCTAAGATTCGATAAATTATTTCTCAAAATTTAGTCCTTCTGAATATCATCATCTATAAGTCGAATAAGGTGAAGGAATTTATAATTTCATCAATATCCATATCTGTAAAATTAATTTCTTGAACTGCTATAGGTTGGGTCAATATTATACCAAGGGTTTTCTACTTGCACTTAAAAATGTCACAATTGCGTGATTGTGTCTAATTTTTACTATTGCTGAAGGCATTTCTAATCTTTGTCGATTACTTGTACGATTTATTATTCCTACGTCTGATTTTGAGTTTACTGGAATTTTTGCTGCCTCTTCTGTCTTGGGTTCAATTACGTATTATATTATACGAGTGCATAGTTCTGAAAGTGAATGAGTATATTGATAAAATTCGTGACCAGTAGTTTATTTCCTTAGTCAATTGTCGCTCCTAATTTCCTTAATAAATTCATGCCTATAGGTCCATCAAATTTTTTGCTAAAGTCAAAAATGCAAAATTTGTGTTTTATATTGGTACCAAAAATTTTAGGTAAAGAAATGTTCGCTACGTATTTGTGTGTGCTGGTACTGTGTGCAATTTTAATAATGAAAGGTTGTTCTTTAATAAATTTAGAATAATATTTTTGTGTTATATGTGTGCTAATTAAAGTTCTGGATGTTCTTGTGTCTAAAAGAAATTTGAATTGTATTTGTGGTATTTCAATATAAGAGCATATCAAAAGGTTTAGTGTATTCATTTCTATTACGTTGAGAGCAGTGTATTCGTGTCCTGATGAAAATTGCGATCATATTTTTGATCTGTGTGAACGTCTGTGTTTTCGTCGGTATCAGAGGGGTTTGTGAAATTGTTATTGTAAAATTCTTTGTCGTTTGTACAATATTGCTTGGAGTATACTTCTGATGAGTTACTTGGGATGCTTCGTATATTCTGTTTGAATATTCTGAACATACTTCATTTCTGTTTAAAAATGTATTTTTCGCTTCTTCCTGATGAAAGAGTTCGTGGGGTTAAAATTTTGATTTCGTATTTTGTGGGGGTCTCGCTTACATGTGTCTGTTTATAGGTCAGATGTGTTATCCATTTTCATTGGGGTTAGTTTGTAATTGTCATGTGGTCTAGGTTGTGGTTTCGGAAAACTATTTTGAAAATTATCCATCTGTGTTTGAGGTGGGTTATTTACCGATCGTTGACAATTACCTTGAAAGTTATTTTGAAAAGTGTTTGTGAGTCTCTAAAAATTGTTTGAATAGATATTTATCGGTAGGTGGAAGTTATTCTGAAAGTTGTTCGGTTTAGAAAATTGGAGCGATGTTGAAAAATGGTTTTGAAAGAATTAAATGCTAGTTTCTGGTTGAAATGCATTGACCCGTCTAAAAACAGTATTGGTTTCTGAAAAGTGTATCCTGAGTAATGTGCTTTTTCATAAGCTTGTTGAAATTTTGGGACAGCTTTGTATGTTTTGTTGAAGTTCGAGTTGTAAATGTGATTTCTGTAACAAGCAGCTTTTTTCCACTATTACTAAACCCATGGCGTTTTCTAAACAGTTTGGGTTACTAAAACGTACTTTGTCTCAAAGTGTCTCTGGTAAAACGTTTAATAAGGTGTCAAGTGTCATTTTGTTATACAGTGCTGTTTTCGGTAATCAAACATTTGAAACCTGCTTCTCTAGTTTCTATTTCGACAAAATTAAACTGCTTACACCTTGTACCCTCGTTCCAAACTGATATGGTGTCCCATCCCTATTTATTCTAAGGTTTAATAAATCCACAGGTTGTAACAGTTTTTTTACCACTGCAGAACGTCAATAAATTCTTAGTTTAACAAACCTTTTGTCTAGTCCATTATATCACGTAAACATTTTCAATTAAATAAATATTTGTATTGGAACCATGAACCATTGTGCACGAAACAGGAAAGCTGTTTGGCCTTTATATATATATATATATATATATATATATATATATAAAGGTCAAACAGTTTTCCTGTTTCGTGCACAATGTATCAGCGCTCACTTTAGCTAGAACATTCGTCACGAAATTAACATGGGGAACCAAAGGGTTCTAGCAAGTAATTTGCGTGTGGCTTTATGCCGTAGTGGAGCCCAGGTGTAATGAACACTAGGCTCGGTGAGTTTTAATAATGGTAAGCAGTTAAAATTAATTTACTAGACAAACTAAGTAATTTTGTTGTAGCGCTCTTAAAATACTTCTTAAAATACCTCTTAGAATATCTATTACAATACTTCATAAAAGTTTTAGTTAAATATTTCTTAAAATACTTCTTAAAATATCTATTACAATACTTCCTAAAAGTTTGAGTTAAATATTTCTTAAAATACTTCGTTAAAATATTTCTTACAACACTTCGTTAAAATTTTCAATTAAATACTTCTTAAAATGCTCCGTAAAATCTTCAATTAAATATTTATTTTATAATTCTTCTGCAAATTCAGATGAAGAACTTTTAAATAATCGTTTTGTATATCAATTGTAAGACTTCCTTGTATATTTATTTGTTAGAATGATTCCGCCTTATCTGGTTTTATAAAAATAAGGCCGTCTAAATGTTGTGTTTCAAGATGATATTAATCCTATTTTTGCATCTACGAGTACCATGTTATAGTTCATTCACGTCAACGTTGCGATAAGAAAATATTGATCTAGTATGACCGTCCTTCAACTTTACTAGAATATTTGGATTTAATGAAATGTTCAACGAGGAAACTATATGTTTAAATTTTAAAAAAACGTTCTACAAAGTACGTAGAAATTTTACGGTTTGGATCTAAAGTCCGATAATTAATAGAAATGGTCTTTTTGAAATCGCAAGTACGAAATTACAAGTAATTATGTGGACAACTACATGATGGTAATTATTTTGGTGACGATCTACACATAGTGCAAATTCTAAGTTTTGTATTGGGATTTTGGTTGGTCCCGTTAGTGCGTATCAGAAAAACGCTTTAAGTTCATATAGTCCGGTACAAGGATCACGCAGCTGATTATGTGCTGTACAACATGTGGAACCTACGTCAATTGTTTGCCCGAGGAACGTATGTATTAACACCTGTTCTAACATGCTGTAGCACCATCACATAAACAACATCTGTTGAAACGAGGTAAGAGATTTGTATTATTCTTACATCACGTCTACAATTGGCGATCTTTGATACAAGGCTGCATCAGAAAATAACTTTGTGATGACCTATTTCCATTAATCTGTTTAACAAACTAAAAAGGACTTTGATAAATTTTTATTGCCAATATAAATGCAGTGTAATCACAGTTACTATTATTAATGAAATTAAGCAAATCTAAAGAGTTCTTATTAAAGTTTCATTTATGCATAATTTCACTTACAGTTTTTGAACATTGAATTAATAGACAATTTAGATATTTTTTTATATATATGTGTAAACCGAATAACAGATCTGGTATTTTTGGTATAGATTTTGAGTTAAATTTTGTAACGAAAGCAACACTTAAAGTTTTTGATATATCTTTTGAATTCATAATTCTACCTCAGGGTAGATGAAATTTGTATTATCTTTTCTTAAACATAAATTTTATACATACAATTTTTATCAAGAAACAACTTTTAATTAAAGAATCAACATTTAATTTTCTTAATTAATTGTTTTATTCTGAACAAGTAAGTTCAGAAATAGTGTGCCAAGGTATATGAACAAATAGCATAAAGTGGTAACCCCGATTTAACAAGAAGCTTTAGTAGCCTTTTCAGAATTTGATGCATAAAATCTGTGTTCATATTATTGTGTGCAAAGTTAATCTTTTCTGTTTTTTTATATGTGGTAACAAGAGAATACCTTTTGTGTTTTCATTTTGTTAATTTAATTAAATTTTCTTTACAGCTTCT
This sequence comes from Platerodrilus igneus, assembly GCA_036346225.1. Taxonomy (NCBI): domain Eukaryota; kingdom Metazoa; phylum Arthropoda; class Insecta; order Coleoptera; family Lycidae; genus Platerodrilus; species Platerodrilus igneus. Next base: position 4,707,702 of record JARFIW010000131.1, on the reverse strand, counting down.
GCGTTAGCAGTTAATACGATGTTCCTCTCTAAGGACTTCCAAGTCCCCCTTAGGGAAACCCTGTGTTTAAAACTTAATCACTTGGTGGCGCCCTCCCTAAACCCCTGTTTTGATAAGATCCAACCCCTAGTAAGAGAATAATGTTTTGTAAAAAGAACCACGACCAATTCTCATATAAGCTCTACCCAAGGAATAGACACCTAGCATAGTCGGAAGGTATTTGCGTTCCATCATTTTACGGAAATCCTTCCTTATAGTTCACTGGTTCCATTTGGGGATATTAGAGAACCCATGTGTTACTTTAATTAATTAAACAATTACCCCCCCCCAGTAAGTTTCCATTACGTTTTAATGTAAACATTTTGAATTTCGTTCATCTGCAAAATAAGAAGTTAATGAAGTCTTATAACCGTCCCATGTTTAAAATCATTCTCAAAAGCCAAGGATTTTAAACTGAATGAATTCCCTTCGTCGTAAACTGTCTTCACAAATTGTTCACAAATTGATATAGATATTCCTAAAGTTGTCTGATCTTCATCGTATTGTAAAATTGCGTTAAGATATAGTGTTAAATTGACAGTACTAGTAGCCATTATGCATTTGCATATTCATACAGTTTATAGGTTTAATTCGGTACAGAAACATTTTTAATTGTGTACGGATAGTGATGATGACGTTTCAGTTTAGTGACTTAAATAAGGATCTATTGTTTGACGAAGAAGTTGAAGAAGAACTCGATCTATTAACACCAGATGAACATAGGCTGACTTATACAAATGTTTTAGAAATGGAGGTGAATCCCATCACTCAAACGTAGCCTAATACCGCGATCAAATAAAGCGATTTTGTGGTGTCTATGATTACTTATGATTAAGGGAGAAAAACGTAGCTAAAAAAGACTCTATGGATAACAGTTTAGAAAATATCGCCAGCTTTAAAATTTACTACATACGAAACTTTAAAGAATCGCAGGAGGTTTTTGTTTTTCCAAATGTTAAAGATGTGGGGGAACATGTTGAGTTTAATCAAATCCAACGAGTTGTTGAACCATTTAGTAACGTGAGAGGTCAATACACGTTTTACTTATAAATTGCCATTTTGTAGCTTATTGTTAAAAAAGTATTTAAGATGCTATAGTACAGTGCACAATACTGAGCTTTTTGTGCCGCAACAATACAGAGAGTTTATAAAAGAACTCCTTGACTTAAAGTTTTATTTGTACACGGTATAGTTAAAATAATAGTTATTAAACCTATATAGTATTAAAGAGAATCTCCTCAAGTTTCCTATTGATACCTAATAAAGTTCTATAAGTGCTCCATTTGTTGCCCTGGCCACGTCTAAACGATAATCAGTTTCTTCCCAGGTATTCAGCAACATGTCAGACGTGACGGATGCTACAGCTGCAACAATCCTCTCCCTCAAATCAGCAATGTCAAGGACCTTCTCGGAATACACAGTGTTTTTTACATGTCCCGAAAAAAAGAAATCTAGTGGAGTCAGATCTGGGCTCCTTGGTGTCCATGCACTCGGCCCACGTCTACCAATCCACCCGTCAGGGAAACGCAAGTACAACGCATCACGGACACGGTTGCTATAGTGAGGTGGCGCGCCGTCTTGTTGGAAGACAATCGGTCCCTTTTCTAGTTCGATATCGTTTATCTGTGAGAAAAGTATTTCACAATAAATTGTCTTCGCTGCAAAAATAAAAGGTCTTTTAATACGATCATGCAAAAATCCACACCAAACATTGACTTTGCAAGAGTCTCGCTGATGTTCTATGAATTCATGTGGTGACTCAGATCCCCAAATCCTACAGTTGTGTCTATTGACAGAACCACTTACGTGCAAAGTCGCCTCATCTGAAAATCTAACATTTTCTAAGCCGGCGGAAGCAGTAACACTCTTCCCCCACCACGCTCGTTCCAAGGCCACGCACTACGATCGAATATTAGCAAAACTATCTTGACAATATACTGAACTCAAATTCAAAACTCGAAAGTTTATTACTGATTTCGTTTCTTAATTATGATTTTTTTAAATCTAGGAGTTCTATTATAAACTCATCGTATAATATCCCTATAACTGACCATTTATGTTGTTTGATACATTGACCATTGAATTTGTTCTAATAAAGGATTTTATTGTGTGAAAATGAGTAGAAATTTATTCCTTTATTAATTTGTTTTGAGAATAATAAAAAAAGAACGATTGTTAATGTCCCAAGTATAGTTAAAAGCGTTCTAAAATGAGACAACAGAAGAAGCATAGATTGTCCCAAATTAGGGGCGTGTATCTCCTAACTTGAGACAACAAATTTTTTTAAATTTTATTTTGCAAAAGTTACACAGAAAAAGTTATTACTAATTTAAAAAGTACCAAGGTAGACTAACGTTTTCATATATTTTGTTACTGTCCACCCATTTTTTTAAATGGGTCTATTTGCGCCTGAAACTGAAAACTGCCCCAAGTATGGGAAGTTGACAGTACCTACATCACATATTGTTCAATACTTGATACAGGGATACAACTAAAGTCTGCTAACGTTTAAATTTACCATAATAATATCATTTAGGACTTATTTACGCGATAAGATTAGGTTAAACTGAAACACCATGGATTTAATTTCGTTTACTATAGGAACTGCGTCGCTGCCAAACAGATGTTTTAAACTTCTTTGCTAAAATGTAGTGTATCTGAACTCTGATAATTTATTAAATGTTTAAGTCAAGTTAAAATTATTATACAGCATTTACTTTATATCCTCAGGCGATTAATAATATCTTTACCAAGAAAACGCGAAATTTTACTAACGTAAGAGAGAATTACAAATAAACTTATAATTAAAACTGACGAAGAGCTTTTAAATTATTTTAGTTCATCAAGCAACTTACTCTTTCTAAAGAGGGTGAAAAAGAGCCTATAATTTTGTTTGCAATAAAGAACCTTATTCAAACATCCTAATTAGAGCATACAGAAGTCAAGGCAGCTTTATCTTCATCACTAAATGAACAAGTCTATAGAAAGAGTAGCATTTTCTTTAGTCAGAGAACTAGAAATAATCGCAAAACGAGGAAAGAAAAAGAAACGGGGAGAATTAGTCTACGCAGCATCCTTTATGGCCATTGCTGTAACGATGGCCGCCTTTTTAAGGATCCGTTGAACATTTGCACCCTTACTAAGCAAAGTTTGTTTGAGTTGAGATCAAATGTCAAATGTGGCAATATTAAAGGAAAGTTGAATGAGTTTGTGTTAATTGGAAAAGAACCGGAGTTTTGCTTTTAGAGCATTGCTAAGTCAAAACGACTGTAGTGGGGTTATTCCTGCTGGCACATTACATTAATTAAATTTTGTACGGTCGTATATTATTATTGCATGTTATTTTAATATGTAGATAGGGACTGATAAATTATGTAGAAGATGTAGGGGGTTCAATAAACACAAACATAACTGAAAATATAACTAATTGCTAACATTCGAAGTTTTATACCGCTACGAGTGCAAAATTTACATAGTTAAATAGTGCTGTTAATAACAGATAAAAAACAAGTAAACTTTGAGTTTATAATAATACTGTTTTGCATATTGGAACAGAGAAAGCGCCACTGATCAAGTGTCAGAACTAAAAATTAACCTCCATCTTTAGTTAACCTAAATCTAAAGTTTCAGTTCGGTACATGTAGTGTTGTATCTACAACGAACTGTCAAAGTTAACAAGTAGTTAATCGAAACATCAAAATTTCCTCGCAATAATTTTTTATAATTTTCAAAAACGATTATCTCAACAAGAATGTCTCGTCTAGTTGTTTTCTGTCTTTGACAACAAAGCACCAATTCAACCAACAATTTTTCGTTCGTATGGAGAATTCAAACGTGGACGAATTAGTCTTAGCGATGATTCAAGAGTAGATGCATCAAAAACGACAGTCAATCAGCACAACGTTGATGCTAGGCGCAAGCTCATTAAAAGATCGATATGTGACTTATCGCAAAACTGAGGCATTATTGGGGATTTTAAGGATTTCAATTCAAAGAATGTTGCATGAAGAATTGTGAAAAAGAAATTAATTTTCCGTTGGATACCTGATCTGCTGACCGAAGAACAGAAATTAACTAAGGTCAATTGGTGTCAAAAGCTCTAAACCTTTTCAACCCAGAAAACTTCTAATCTTCGAAGGTGAAAAAACTTACAAACGTCATTCGTTCTCAAAGTGTTTCCAAAAAGCAACATTTGTCTAGAAGGTAGGTAATGTAGTAACAATCCCTCTATAAGGTCGAAGAACTGTTACTGCTGATTGGTATACAACCATTTGTTTATCTCAAATAAATAGCGTAACTTCGAAAAACCAACCCCTAACGACGAATCATTTCACCAAGACAATGCAATTTCGCATACAACTCGCAAGACAATTGAATTTCTATCGCAACAAAACTTCGAACTGTTAGATATCCTCCGTACAGTACCGAGCCCTAAGCCCCAACAATTTCTATACCTTTCTGAAATTCAATGACGGACTGCATAGTCAAAAGTTCCAGTCGTCAGAAGAAGCAATCGATGCATTCAAAATTGCATTCTGACTGTTTCAAACAAAAACATGTGGAATAACTGGTTCCAGAGTTGGTTCCAGCGCATGCAAAAATACGTACAAGCAATAAAGTCGTTAAAAGGTATCTACTGTTTTATTTCAACTCTATATGAAAAACTTAAAAAACAACCCCCATATTAATACACGTTTCTACAAAATTTACTAACTCATGTCTAGCTAGTACAATTACTATAATTGTAAGCATCCAAACTTCTAAGACAGTTTAGTGTTAGAACACTCTAGTCAGAGTTGAAACGAATCATTGATTTGGCGGATAACCGAGTCACTACGGATTACTTTTTTTTAACCAGAACAGCGAGTCACTACATAACCCGGTTTTGACCTAATGACCCAGTGTTAACCGCTACGAGTGATACTGGGGTGCACTTAAACTGGGAGTTCAATGCTCTAAATGATTAGATTTCTGTAAATCAACGGAATTGTATACGAATAAATACATATAAATATATAAAAATATTTTAAAATTGTTTAAGCAATCGCAACAACTAGCAGTTTAGCACACAACTTCTAAATTTTACCCCCGACTATAAATTGTAGGTAATGCTTGTTAGTTCCTTAAAATTTCTTATATTTCTGTATAAGACGTTATACTAGTGAGTATTAAAGTGAGCATATCATATTTATTAAAATATTACAAAGCAAAGCACACTGTATAATAATGTAAGGCGCCACCTCCAGAACATTCCATTATACAAGGTAATAAGTTTTCATTAACACTAACCATCATTTACGAGTTGCCAAAGCAGTTTTTAATTTTTCTAAATTTTAAATCAAAAGCGTGATGCATTCAAATAGATCAGTACATCACTGTGTTCGATTTTTATTAAATTGTTTAAAAGCATTGCTTCAGTATAGTTCTAAGAACTGTAGATGAATTTTCTTGGGAGATGTTTTTTAAATAAAAGGAAAATTTTTCAGTTTCTAAGATTCTGTTTAAAATTACAAACATATACTTTTAATTTAAATTTATTAAAAATTAAATCGGTTTATGAACACTCCAGATTTAGGTTTTCGACACTATCAGCTGAAAATAAAAACATTAAACAAAAATTCATCCTCTAATCTTCTACTGACACCAACCCCTATCGATTCATCATTTAACCCACCAATGCCCGAAACTATTCTTTCTTGTTCTTTGATAGAAAACATAAAATAGTGACTCATTGTACTGCGTACTTCGTAAAAAAAAGAAAAAATTACATATATTGCATACTTGAAAGAAATGGTTTTGCGAAAATGCAACAGTGGGCACATTCATTACCAATCAGGATCATATGGGTTTGTACTAAGCCTCTACATAATTGCCATCACAGTTTTATGGTTATATGTTTACATGAAATTTAATAAAACGTTTATAGTGCAACGCTGCATTACATTTTAGACATTTTTTTATTGTTGTTGATCTGCAAAGTGCACAACAAGTTCCTTTTTCTTGGGATGTTATAAGATGCCCTTTACTATAATATCTTACCTCTGAAATAACCTTGGTCGCAGTAAATATACAGGGACCTAAAGTTACAAAACAAGAAATATAATTCCAAACGGTACAGAACACTTATATACTTGACCTCTTTTTTTTTACTGTTCCAAGTGACAATAAACTTACTGCAATCGATCTCCGGAACTGGAGCAATTCAAATTGGAATTGATATTTCAACTGCAAAAATACTCCTCACGAAACGCGCATCTCAAAGGACCCAAAATGCCAAGTGCATTGTAACAATGAGAACCAAAGAGATCAGATGGATCCCATTTAGGGGCACTTTGAATTAGGTAAATTAAGTCATAAGAAGTTACTAACTTGCTGGTGGAAAAAAAATTAGTAGATTAAGGTTTTTTAACTAACAATAGACTAAGAGTAATATTAGGAAACATTAATTAACCAATACGAAGCAAAACTATCAAATCACAGCTTTTAGAATTAAAGTAGGATGTATCATAACATCAGAAATATGGTATAAAGCAAAAATCAAATATAGAATGAAGAAATCACAGAATGTAGTGCACATAGAAAACTGTAGCAGTAAATAAATAGAATATAATAAAATATAAACGTAAATTGTAAACAAAAACAGCAAGATTATTTTATGAAAACACTAAACAACACCTACACTGCCTGTATAATGGGTGTTATACTTCTTTTGTCATTACCCTGTTAATCTTTTTAATTTAGGTTTTACCATTATTTAATATTATGATTGACTAATATGCCACGACTATTTGATGAACAAAAAGAGTTCTCCTTCTTCACAGGGTCATCTGTAGGTATCGCCCTATTTGATAGCTTTAGATCTCTTATGAATCACTAAGACATTCACATAATAGATAAACAATAGAATCATAAACATAATTTAATTTAAACTGCATAAACAAGAATGTCAATTATTAATACTGATAACTAATCATTAAATTTAGTAATTGATGGGTCCAGCACCCATTTAATTAATAAAATAAGCACTAATGACCAAAGTCTAAAAATTTAGCACTAAGCTTGATGTAGGTCGCTAGGACGACTTCCTGTTGTGTGATCTGGTTGCAACGAATTTCCCACACTCGCAAAGAAATAGACAATATTTCAAAACAACTCCTACAGCTCCATCTAATATTATCCGCCACGCTTAACTACAATGACTGGACTCTGTTTGACCGAATTTCATACTTGAAAGCCCAAAAAACCACCGAACTCACCACAAAAACCCACTTACGCAAATTCCTGCAACTTTCCAAGAACCTTTCACACCCTGAAAAACATCTTACCCGAAAACTCTGTCTTCAAATACCGTCATAAACCAATCAGAACATATCCTATCCGAAAACAAACTAAATATCCTGTCTAAAGGACTAAACTTCTCAATTGCACCCAGAAAAATTCCCGCAGAGGAAATCATTATCTCTGTAGAATCAGCGATCCGATCTGTACCCCAAGACGATGCCAACTTAATTCGCTTTGAAACGACTAAATGTCTCCGACATGTCACAACTCCTAACAAAAGTGTAGCAAAGCAAGAAATGACCGTCTTAAAACACCTACGAACAAACAAGAAAATTGTTATACTCCCTGCAGATAAAGGTAATGCGACTATAATTCTAAACCGTACAGAATACAAAAAAAAATTAAACAATTATTACAAGACGGTTCCTAGACTCCTATAACAAAAGACCCCACTTCAAAGCTTGAACGGGAAATTTCAGCACTTATCAAATCCTCCAATATTCCCAAAACTATCCAAAACTCATAATACCTTGCGAATCTAAACCACCTCGCTTATACGGCTTTCCTAAAGTCCATTAACCTGATATCCCTCTCCGTCCGATAGTTAGCACAATTGACTCGCCAACCTACCATCTGGCAAAATACCTAGTATAACGTGGTTGATATGTTATTTAATTTGAAAGGGGTTCTGCACGATTTAATCAACAGATGTTATTTTGTGTTGAACTTTTAATGAACGTAAACCAAATATACATGAATGTAAAACAAACAAACTATACATATAGGTAAAATCACTGATATTGATTATAATAGTTCACGGTGCGTTCTCAACCGATCGGCGTATATAGATAGACTCTCACGACTCACTACTGATAAGGTGCGCTCGGCCTTGTTCCGTCTAGAACGTACACTATGCGCAGGGGCGGACGTATTGTATTTGTTACACTAACAAATTTCTTAGAACTTTATTCCGGTAACACCCCTTCTAATGTTTTAAACTCCACTCATTTCATAGAACTAATTGCATATATTGAGCTAGGCCTTAATGATATACTAGTCAGTTTTGAAGTACCATCCCTATTTACAAACGTACCTGTCATAGACACTGTCTTCATTATTAAACAACTCCTACCTCAAGAAAACGAATTTGAGTACTTGCCCACGCTCATTGGAAAATGTTTAACTTCTACCTATTTTGTTTTCGACGGACAATTTTACAAACAAACTTCGGACACACCAATGGGCTTACCTCTATCACCTATTGTGGCCAATATATTTATGGAGTCTTTGGAATCCATGGTTCTAGAATCCACAGACCTTAAACCAAAAACTTGGCTGCGTTATGTAGATGACACTTTTGTAATCTGGCCCCATGGACATCAAACTTTCAATAATTTTCTAAATCGCATAAACAATCAACATAAAGATATTAAGTTCACTATAGAAATTGAAAAGATCGGAGCTCTGCCGTTCCCTGACGTTCTGATGGAACGCCAACCTAACGGACGATAGGTCATTCCGTATATCGAAAACCCACACACACACAGATACCTACATCCCTCACAAAAATCATCGGTAATCAATTGTCTAGTCTACCGTGAGTAGCAGGAAACCAGGTTTTCTGTGAACACATTTGCTCCAGCAACCTCATTTACTCCCTCATCTGGACCAATTTTACATGTAAATTCCCATAAGGAGCAAATGAGGAGATTCATCTCATCCTTGCCCCTTCCTTGCTCTCCTCCTTTTGCGGACACTCCAACATCAACCATTTTGATTACGTCACACCCGCCTTCTTTCCACCCTCGAGATAAATTTTTCTCCACATTTCCACCCACGAGATAAATCTATATTGTTTGGTATCAATTAATATTAGATTTTTCGCAGCTACCCAAATCTCTAGGAATTCTTTAGATAGCATTATCCCCCAGGGAGCTACTCCAATTTTAAGATTTTTTTACCGCTAACATTCTGGACTTAATAGTTTTCTTCGACTAGCCATTTCCACCCACGAGATAAATATATCTTGTTTGGCATCAATTAATATTAGATTTTTCTAAGCCACCTGAATTTCTAAGAATTTTTCAGATAGCATCCTCCTCTAGGGAGCTACCCTCATTTTAAAATTTTCTACCAGCAGCGATTTCTAACCGTCCTCATAAATTTCTTAACCATGAGATACATGAAATTAGTCTAGAATTTTACGCTAAATTGAAATATGCTAACAGATTTAATATAGGACAGCCTCTTACAAAGTTACACATATACCCTCTGCGAGATAAATCTTTCTCAACATTTCTACCCACGAGATATATGTACTTTGTTTGGTATCAATTAACATTAGATTTTCCTCAGCTATTCGAATTGCTAGGAATTTTTCAGATAGCATCACCCCCCAGGAAGCTACTCTCATTTTAAGATTTTTACTGGTAGCGATTTCTGACTATTCTTATAAATTTTTTAACCATGCGATACATAAAATTAGTCTAGAATTTTACGCAGAACCCAATTATACAAACAGATTTGAAATAGGACCGCTCCTTATAAAGTTACACTTGAAAGCTCCCAAACCTCTAAATTTTTTGCTCATCTATGACATATGCTTTAACCAACCATTCTTGAAAATCTAAAACCGTGGGAATTTTAGAAATGAACGTTTTATAAGCCATAAGTGTTTAATATTTAAAACTATTTTCAAACAGTAATATACTGTTTTTGAAATATTCAAAACCACGGCTTTTAAAATTTTAAACACGTCATAACATAATTATGTAGTCAATGCTAATTAGGTACTTGGAAAATACAATTAGTATCCGAACTAATTTCTTGACGATTATGGATTACTCAAATTACATGTGAGAGCGCTGTATAATTTCTTTTTAAAAAAGTATATCTTCTCCAAATAAATACGTTAATTACAGAAGGAAAGTACGCTGAATGCAAGTCAATTAATAGCAATTTAATGATGCTTACTGACCTACCTTAATTGTTTGTACAAGGAAACACAATAAAATATATACAAATATAGCAACTATCTTACATATTTATGCCCCCATGCGTAGGTTGTTGTGCTATTAGGAATGATGTACCTTTTGTCATCCTCGCTCGGGAAACTAATTTTGTTAATTAAATGGGTATAAAATTGGTGTTTACATGGTTTTGTTTAAGACCTCGTACATATTTTCCAGATTACTAGAAGATGTTATAACCATATTTTTTGTGTTAAAGGATTTCACATCGGTAGCCTCTTCTCCCATTTTTGTGTAGATGCCGCAGAGTTCGCAATTAACTTTTGTTGCTGTATGTTGTGTTCCTTTTTCATTAATTAATCCAATAAACCGCTCCTTCTGCTTCCAAAGACACTTGGACATTCAATCGTGGACACTGGCGTTCTTTATGCGATAGCTAGCCATATGGTTGTTAAACGCTGTGCTAACGATTTCTACGCCATCTTCGGCAGTAGCGGTAACTGTTGTCATTTTATATCTGTTGCTCCTCAAGTGTGCGGCATAGAAAGTCCTTTCTATTTCAAAATCGCATACTTTACACAGATCTTGTGGTTGTTTCGTACAAGACCCTTTAACAGCTGGCGGAGCTAAACGTTTACGGCTTAATGACATACCGTGATGTGTCGCAGTAAGTTGCCAATTCTCGTAAAAGCGATACCGCAAGACCCACAGTTTAAGTACTTTGCTGCTAACGGATGTATAATCTTAACCGCGAACAATGTTTCACCACGACATTTGTTCTGGTGCCGCTTGAGAGCATTTTTCCAGGTATAGGAAGCACCACAAGATTTGCAATTAAAAATATTTTCGGATGACATTTTTCGTCGACCAGCTTCCATGGATAGCGCCATGATTTATACACATTTTGGAAACAATTGAAGATTGCTGAAGACACTCGAAGAGTGCACAAGCGCAGTCACTAAACCAATTAGCATTGATACCAAGTATTCCGTCCTTTTGTAGGTTGCTTATTTCCTAGAACCAAATCTTCCGCATAGCGGTCGGTAGCACGTAATTATTTCTAGAACCGGCAAGTACTCGATACCACCCAAATAGAGAATTAGATGCTCGATGTCTGCTAACTTCCGATTCCCTCGTAAAAGGTAGAAAAATCTCGGTCAATCATCCATCTAACTTATACTTTGACCCGCTCCCATTCTGATAATTTCCAAACATTTTTCAAACGACAATGGTCTCAGAATTATTAAACCTCCGAGGGAGCTATAAGTCGTGATCAATTACACGTTGGAGCTACCCGTAAACTAACATATTTTATAGTAACAGTGCGCTGTATAATACATGCATACTCCTTCTCTGCGATACTGCTATTCTTGTAGTTGGTTGAACAAGTCAGTCGCCCTTTTTACTGCTAAGACCGCTGCAAAGCACTATTCTATACTTTTTTTATAAGTATAACACATCGCGCCCATTTTTTCTGATAATTAAATTTTGCTCATGTAGGCTTTTACAATTTCGCAAATTTAAACATCTAATACGATCGATTAACCACTTTCGATTATTCTAACGCGAACCGCCATACATTCCGCCGCACCGTTCTTTTTTAATCCAACGATATGATAGGTTTCCAGACACTAACACCTAAGGTATCTTTCCTACTATATGTTAAACAATAACTACCGGCATCGCCATGTCCGTATGTGGACGTAAGCAGATGTTTGTGGATGTGTACGGGGATATGTAACCATATACATTAATCAGTGTAAGCTATTTTATTTAGTCCAAGAAAACTACTATTTTTTTAAACCACAATTAATAATTACCTTTATAGGTTTAACATTTTTACCATTTCCCAATGGCTGGTGCTACGCACATGGAAACTTTAATTTCTTATTGGAGACAATCCTTATTTTTCTACGCACTGTTGCGTAGTTGCATGCCCACCCCTTTTGGGAATATATGCTCGTTATAGGTTGTAGGACTCTCGGTTCTACTTAACTATACTTCCTGAATCCCCTTTAACCTTTTTAATCGTGTCTTTCTCGCTTACAATACAGTAGGACTTGGCTTTTGTACCGACGAATTCTAATACTAGACCCCCATTAAATTCGTCTTTGAATTTCCCTCCAACTTTTTGGTTGTTAAGCAGTATATTGCATTTATTATCCGCGGGGTAGTCACTCTTTTAAGATAACTATATTTTGTTTGGTATCAACTAATATTAAATTTTTCTAAGGAGCCCAAATCTGCAAATAGATGTTAAATAGGACCACCCCTTCAAAGTTACGCCTTTTAAAGACCCAAACCTCTAATTTTTGTCCATCTTTATTTAACTCCATCTTTAGAACCTTTTTTTGCTACCCAGAACATATGTTTTAATCAACCATTTCCCGAGAAATCTAAAACCGATGTGTCCCGCGACCACCACGTGGGGATAACACTAGGATAGAAACAGGAAGGATTTGGAAGGTGGGAGAAGAACTTAAAGATTATGGAATGTTAAAACTAATATATACAATAGATTTAAAAAATCTTTACTGAATAAACAACTATCTTAGACCTATATCTTTATGCCCCCATGTATAGGTTGATATGCTTCCAGGGATGACGTGACGCTTGTCATCTTTTGCTCGATAAACTAATTTTGTTAATAATCTGCGTGTACAAATCGTGTTTTTTACTCCGGATACATACACCGGCAAGTACTCCTTACCACCCAAATAAGGAATTAGACGCTTGGTGACTGTTAACTTTCGCTTCCTTCGTGTACGCCCCAAACACATCCCTGTCCATGCTCGCCCATGACCATGCTCAACCCTGCCCATGCGCACTGTCCATGCTCGCCCCTGCTCATGCTCAACCCTGCCCATGCGCACTGCCCATGCTCGACATGAGAAAGTCGTGTTGGTACGGCAGGAGGTGATTCTTTCCAGAAACTCTCATGCAATGAATTAAACTGAGGAGTTTATTCAAAGCCTCTGTTTGACTTTCGAGGTTGTTTCCAAATGCACTCTTCATAAGGTTAGATTCTACAGAACATCGGGAGTTTATAACATTAAAGCCACTGTTGACAATTTCAACAAATTCACTAACATGGACATAACTTGGAAGGTTATACCTACTACTTTTACTTACAGTTGTTGAAAGCAATTAAGCAGCTTTTCCTACATTTTGCCTTCTGTTCCAACGACTAATAAATGTTTCATATTAATTTTGTGAGCATACTTCAGATTTCCTCCATCAATGTGAAGTTCTGCAAGCTTTTGAAAAACCTCTATTTTCAGATTTCCCACTCTCAAAAAGTAACCTTCATGTAGCAGGTGATTCATGAGAACCTTAAGAGCATGAGGTACATCAGGAAATGCCCAAATCTTTTTATTGTCATTTGTTGGGTTATGTACGTAAGATTTTTCCCAAGTAACCCCAAGGTCTTTATGTAACTTTCTGTTTAAAGGTCCCATATCAGAAACAAATATCCTAACCTTTAGTCCCACCTCTTCATTAACTTTAACAGATTCGAAGAAAACATCTTTTGTTACGGCTTGATCGAACTCGTAATAGACTGGTTGTGCCCATTTTCCTATAATACCCCTTATCATTATTACCTGGACGTTTTTGTAAGGTCCATTAACGATTTCTTCAACAGGGTAAAAACACAGGTCACCCTTAACGATCATTTCATCCAAATTTAGTACAACATCTTTTTCAAAATTAGTAAAAAATACGTGTTTCAGTTTTCAGAACTTCTAAACTTAATTCAATAAAACCAGGAGAAACTTGTAACTGCCTAAGACGCCTTTTGATGGTATTATTACTTGGTAAAACTTTCCTCACAAATCTCCAGGCCTTGTGAGATATGCATGTTAATGTTACTGTCCTAGCAATATCTTCTGGTGACTAAGTTGCACATCTTCCATAGCAAAGCTAGCTGCTGACTGGGAGAAAATGTTCCATTAAAAAGCTTTGAAACATGGGACAATTTTAAAGTTTGAGATTTTAAAGGGTTCCGTTGATCCTTAAGAAGTTGATATTCTGCTTTTAACATTTTATCTTCTTCTACTAAGCTTGTTACTGTCATTTCCGACTCTTCTTTGGGATTTACATCGGTGCTTCTTTCCTACTCTCCTTTATTTTAAGATGTGTTTACGTCAATTTCTGGTGTAGGCAAGTCTCTGATTTAAAAGAGCGTTGATTTGTTTTTTTTTGTTTCCTTATTTTCAGCTGTAGTTTTCCTTTCGTGAATTTTTGAAGGATTTTTATTTACGTGACTTAATGCAAAATTTAGGTGAAGAACGCAATTTTCTTTCGATATATGCCTTTGAGATGTGTTAAATAACTCAGTTTTTAAGTCTCTTTCAAAGCCAGAATCAGCTAAGTGATTTGAAGAAACGTAAGCATTAACAACCGAAAATTAGTTTTTTCTTTTACATGCATGAATCCAGTTTTGGATATATTTTAGGTAGTTTTTACACAAACTAAGTTGATAAATATTAACGTATTACAATTAATAAGATGAAATAATAACTTAGACTTTTTAAGTAAAGCCCAAATGATCATTTTAAATCGAGCTAGTAATTGAAAGAAGGGAAATATAAGGCCTTGGACAGGACTTGAACATGTATCTTAGTCGTTCCGGGACTATGCGTTGTTTCTTGTCTATAACTGATATAAGTCAAAAACTTGACAATGTCAGATATGATTGACAAAAATGCTAACCGTAATTGAAAGTTGGGTTTATGTGTAGTTGTGTACACGATTTCGATTTATAAACTTTCCAATTATCGTCATCGGTCTCATTGGCATAATTGGTAAACGCACAGTCCCGGATATTTTATCAGTTGCAAACAACGAAATCCAAAGTGAACGATAAATATCCATTGCTTAAGTTTATATGCAAGATTATCTCAATTCGAGGTTCTTCCCGATTCATTTGGAATCATTAGTCACCGCTGAAATTTGCACCAGTTTCGCGCCTTAACTATCCAATTAGTGTCAATTCTATAATTTATATTTCATCCTTGTCTGATGCACGAGTTTAATGGTCGCGTCTCATTCTATCTTATTGAAATGCGTAGAGCACAAAAATAATTCTCATCTACTTTTATTGCATTTTAATGTTCGCTTGAGTTTCTCGAACCGACATTTGGTCCTTATTTGGTTTATGCAATATTTCTTAGTATTTCAAGACTAAATCGTCTTTATTAATGATGTACCCAAAAATTCTTGAATATGATCTTAGCCAAAAACCCTTAAAATTGAGTTAAGTGATATATCAACACACACGGGAGTCAATTTAGGTAATGAGGGGGTTGTTCTTAGGCTTTGTGCATGCAAAAAGATTTGCATGTTTTGTTACATATTCTAATAAAGCTAGTATTTTAAAGCATTTTAATGTATCTTTAACAAGAATGAATATTTTAAAATCTACACCCAGGAATATGCTTTAAATTGACACTCTTCTGTAATTTAAGGCAAATAAAACGTGTTCTAATGCATCTTTATGCACGGAAAATTAATTACATAAATATGTGTAGCTCGCAATTGCTTTTTAATCTTTGCAAATGCAATCAGATTGATATACTTTTTAGGCGGATGTATTAGATCGCTTTGTATTTATTACTTAATGATTGAAACTCGTTTTTTCTACACAATCATCAACGACTGAAATAAATTAACTTAAAATTTGAGCTTTTAAGTTTATATTCTTATGATAAATTTTCACTGTTTGTTATAAATGTAATGCACTGGAATTTAATCAAATAATTAAAAGGGCTTCTTTTAATAGCAAAGACGTGCGCTTATGTTATACTGGTAGAATAGTTAAGTATTCGGAAATTTAATGTTTTTCAGTGTCCTTCTTTTTAGGTGGGTTTTATTAATGGAATTTGGGTATCAATGACCCCACGTGACCTTTTTATCACGTCAGTATATACCAGCTTAGGTACGTTCAGGCTGATATTTTCATTCACCTTTGAAACTGTGCGATAAACTTTCATTTGTGCACGATAATTAGTTTTCTAAATTTGATCTGTGATGCATGTATATTAAAAAAGGTTTTCAAAAAAATTGATAGATTCATAAGGATAAATTCTATATATTCTATTTTTCTATTATTTACTCAAATGGGTCAGATCTCGAACGCTTCATCAGGCATCAGAATGACTATTCTTCAATTTTTTCGGTATAGAAAAAATAAAGGGGGGGGGATAATAATATCACTGTTACTTGTAGTTTAATAGGCTTTATTCTCAAACATATTGGCAAGGAGCACATTATCAATATATGGAAAGCTTAGAAATCAACAATTCTTTTAACCCGTGACGTATCTGAAATCAGAAAGTTACAGATATGAGTTACGCCTCACGATCCGAAAGCGATTCAGTTGTCAATTTTATACTGACCGTTCCGCATTCAAAAGAAATTTTTGCAAGGTGGCTATAACACCAATGATGTTTGATATTAAGTTTTGTTACTTTCATTTTCGGCAATAATTGCTTATTTTATTTACATAAATTCTTTTTCTAGTATTAAATTCTCCAACAATACCCGATATATTGTACCTGTTCAGATAAGCTCACTTTACCATAATTTTCAATTCAAATCCCTTGTTAAATCATTATCCGTTCATATAAATTCCAGGTCTATTATTGAATCCTACCGCATAATCAAAAATAGATACTTTTTCTAAGAATTTCTCAACGTAAATCTAGTTGTTTTGTAACGACAAGTTTACGCTACAATTAATTAGTCAAAATCCTGTTGTAGGTATCCGTGAGCGCGTTATACCTTTCGATAATGTATAATTGCGTTCTAGTGGGTTTCCCATCTAAAGATTTGTCGAAATAATATATTCTACTATTCTCCGGTAAAACCGTGTTTTCAGTTTCAATCGCGTGTCGATAACGCGGATGTTTGCTTTGCAAGTTCGTGTTATTTTGAACTTATTTTAACATTTGATTCTGTAGCTTGTACGTTGATGCACTCGTAAAAACTACTCGTTCTGTTACTCCAAGAGCGATACACGTTTCTCCTCTATCAAATGTGTTGACTCTATGTGTATCGGTAAGCGCTCCTGAGTTGTTAATATTAGTAAGATTTTCCGTTTTTTTAGCTTTTAGCTGGAGGCTAAATTGCTTGTTGCGTAGCCCGATTATTCCTTGATGTATATCAACTGCTATTGCATGTAGACCGCCGTTGCAATTACGGTAGTAACATGGATGTTGCTGACTACCGTGCGATGCTATGTCAAATCGCTTCTGAAGGTAAGTATCCCGACACATGTATGTGACTTGTTTTCCTTTTCTAACATACCCTGAGATAAAACCACGTTGAAATTAGATACACTAATGTTTGTTATGGTAAAAACCTTACTAGAAAAGTTTCTAACTTTAATACTTTTGCTTTTTGCACTTAACCCATCTGTTTATACGAGAGTATCAGCAGTATTATTTTTTTACTGATTAGAGTTGTAACAAATGCTTCGTATGGTAAAATCCTTACTAGAAAGCTTTCTAAATGTAATGCTTTTTTTTTTAATTAACTCATCCGCGCATACGAAAGTATCAGCGATATTCTTTTTGGTACTTATTAGATTTATTGCATGATAGCTACGAATTGCGCACTTCGTGAAACAATTAGTGAATTTGTCCATAGAGTCCATAGAGTATTAACCTTAGTTAAGTATGATTTGCTGTTTCGATAGACATTTCTGTATTTGTGTTTTTTTATTGTAAATAGAAAATCGTTGACGATGTATTATTTTTGTGTTGCCTAAAACCCCTCCCCTCTCCGCTTGAGTAGTTAGTCTGGCATATTTACGTTTTTATCCGGCTACGTCATTGTACGTAGCATAAATTCTGAAACCCTGGCGTGGGGCTGCGAATTTGTTTTAGTAAATTTTTTTGCGTCCCTAATTTGTTTTGTGTAACGTTGGCTTAACTTTTGCTTCGATTTTGGTTTTGGTTAGCGTTCGCTTTGATTTTGTTTCGCTTAATTTCTACCCCAATTTTGTTTTTGCTTCTTGGCCTGATACTACTTATGTTTTCTTCCTTTACGTTCGAACTAGTATTTATTTCTTTCCGTTATTTCTTGTGTGGGTTCAATCTTCTTAAATTTTAGTTTTGTTCTTTTTCCTAATCACTCAATATTATCGGTTTATTGGACTTGTGTTTTCGCCAGTAATCCTAGTCCATTGAAAACGCTGGCGCACACAATTTCTTTCTTTCATTCCTTCTCTGTATATTTTGTTCTCCCTATCAAGTCTAGAGTTAGTTTTTTTCCCTCCGTTTTTTTCCTTTTATTCTACAGCCCTATTCTATTTTGTTGTTTCGCTCCTATTAGTGTTCCCGAAGTTTATCCGTCGGATTTGTTTTAAATTGTCATGTATTCGCAACAATTTTATTTTCTTTTGGCTTCTCTCGAGTTACGGTTAACCTTTATTTAGTTACCTTCTACCAATTTCTTTCTTGTTGGTATTTAAAATGACTTCTTTTTCGGCTTCCTACCAAGGTCTTCCAGTGTTGGAGTGGAATTTGAAATTTTCCTGTAACCCAAACATTCTTACCGTACATGATTTGGGACGGGTCGAAAAACTCCGACGAGCTCACCATGTGTCAGAATTGCAGTTACTTGAGTATGCAGTGGATTTGTTGGAGACTAAAGCGTTACTTTGGTATCGTGGTTATAGGCATAGGTTTTCTGACTGGAAGTCGTTGTCCAAGTTACTGATTCAACATTTTCAATCCTCTGATTTTACTTATAAGTTTGCTACTATTGAGGAAAATATTTTTGTTTCACATGACCGAGTTGTTAAGATGCCTCCTACCCCTACGGGTAGATCCGATACTTCTTCCGTACGTTCTACTGTTCTTTTATCTAGTCCTACTTCTACTCGTCAAATCGTATGTTTTATTGCGACAAACCTGGTCATGTTTCGACGCGTTGTACTCGTCCTCAAGTACTCCACTGTTATGGCTGCGGATATAAGGGAGTTTCTTGCCACAACTGTCCGAACTGTCATCCTACTACTAATAAGTCTTTGAATCATACTTCCAATTCTGTTCTCAACTTTAAGAGACACATTTCTTCTGCTTCTCACTATACGTTCTTTTCTGTCCCTCATCCAGGTCATGCGTCCTTCTACTATCAAAACATACCCTTCTTCGGCAATACATCCTCGAACAAAATTTTCTATCTCTAGTTCTACATCCTTTTCTGCACATCCTTCTGCTTGCCTTACTTATTCACTTTCACCCCAAACTATGCCTCCAGCACCATTACAACCTATGCTTCGAATTAGCGACTTGCAGGTAGCTTCTGAAGAGGTTGTTCCCGTTTTATTAAATGATTCTACCCAAGAAATTTCTGTTGTGTCTGTAAGCACAAAGTTCGCTGAAGTGACGATAACTTCTAATTTAGTCAGCGAAGGTCCTGTCGAAGTTTACGAACCTGTACCTTTAATGGCTGTTGCGGTTGCTGTCAAAATTCTATATGTTCTTGCTTTCTTAAATCACAGCCATAGCTGAAGTAAAGATAATTTCTAATGCGGATAAAGAAGGTCCTGTTAAAAATAGAGAACCCGTAGCTGTGATGCCTTTTGCTGTTGTCGCGAAAGTTTTACCTAATCCTGTTTCGATATCCACTCTTTCTCATTTTTCTCATGCTGACAAAATGTTACTTGCTTCTGTTCTTTTAGCTAAAGTTGGTGACATCCTAGCTAATGTCCTGTTATCTAATATTGACGAAGGTCAATCTGATTCTGCTTTCTGATCTATGATGTGTGAAGTTCTTCCTGATACTGTTTGTTCTTGTAAGATGGATACTCCTACAACCAATGCTGTTTTCTTTCCTAACTGTGATACTTCTAGTCCTTTATCTAACGTCGATGAAATTTTATCTGCTTCTGTCCCTTTCCCTAACGTAACTGAAGTGTGCTCTGCTTGTATTTCTTTTCGTAAGGTTGATTCTCGTACAGCCAATACGTTTTCTCTTTCTACCGTGAATATTCTGACAACCCAAGATATTTCCTTTTCTTCCGTTGACTTTCTAGCCTCCAACCCTAGCAACAAACAACTTTCTTCCTTAACTTGTTTTGAGTTTTCTAAACTACCCTCGTTACCTCCTAAACCGCATACTACAACTGCAACACCCCCTGCAACGTCTGGCAGAAAACTGCCCAACACAGGTAGATATTATTCTATGCTCCTTCCGAACCGGAAGATATATGTCAGCGTAGTCCTAACGTCCTTGATCTCGTTTTGTTTTTCTGGTGGCGTAAACGTCTTAAGCTCAATATCTAGTCCTAGCACTCGATTTTTACGCCGACTTTGCTTCCGTTAGGACTTGATTTCTGGACGTTAGGATTTCTTTATTTACTTCCCTGTTTTGCTGGGTTCTCGTTTTTGTTCTTTCACCCCGTGTGGGTCCGGGAATAGAATAGTCCCACGGTACGACCTGCCTGTCGTATGAGGGAACTACAGCGGTCCAACACATACACACACACTTTATATGCGTCCAATTCATACCCACACACTACATATACACACACGTACCACCACACACTTCACAAACACAAAGCTCTACTTGGTTCTCCTTTCTTTCGTCTTCTCCTTGTACTCCGGTGTGGGTCCGGGAATAGAATAGTCTTATGGTACGACCTTCCTGTCGTAAGAGGCGACTACAGCGGCAAACACATATACACACGCACACTCTATTCACGCATAACACATACACACACCTTTCTTACACCCTCCTTCACACATACACACACGCTCGCACACGCTCACACCTACTCGTACATAACTACACTGGGATTCTGTTTTATTATTTTCTTTTGTACGATTTTAGTTTTTTTGGGTTTTGTACTTGGTGTTTGTGTTTATCTTTTTGTTTTTTTCCTTTTTTTTCTCGTTCCACTTTCCATTCCCTATCCTTTTACTGGTTTTCTTTGCTGTCGGTTTCTGGTCCGTTTGTGTTTCGTCCATCCGCTTCTGTCGTAGGTGCTTTCTAGTCCGTTCTTCTTTCTTCGGAAGCCACGACTTAGCCGACACTAAGACTAGTTAGCTGTTCTTGTCTTTGGTTCTTTAGTTACGATTTTTGGTTACCACAGTTGGTAGTGCTTCGTTTCTTTTACCAGCGTTCTTCCTCCCTTCCTCTCGTTCCCCCTTGTTGTTACTTTACATCCTTTAGTCTTGACCTTTGGGTCCTGTTTTGGTTGGCACTGTTGGTTTTCTTCCTCGTACCTTTTCTTCTTTGGAGGTTGATAAACTTACTGTTTCTTTTCGGAAACATCTGTCCGTTGACGACTCCGCAGTGCTGAGGCCGTTCCACCTTAATTCACCTTGATTACTTATTACCCGTCTTCCCTTCGTTTTTCCTCTTCTTCTTCTTTTTCCCTATCTATTATTGGAACTTCGAGCCGGATAAAAGCTTTTTTTTTGTGTTTTGTTGGGTGGTTCTTTTTTTTTGGTTTCTTTAGTTTTAGTAACGAGTTTCCTTTTAGTTTTAAGTGAATTTTCTTTTTGTTTGTTTGTTTTTTTTGTTTGGTACTGCCCACTCTTGTACTTTTGCTTCCCTATTCCGACCTTTTAATTTTGCTTGGGTGGAGGGAATTTGTTACGTTTATTTTCGGCAAAAATTGGTTATTTTTTTTACATAAACTTTTTTTCTAGTATTAAATTCTTCAACAATACCCGATATACTGTACCTGTTCAGATAAGCTCGATTTACCACAATTTTCAACTCAAATCCCTTGTTAATTCATTATCCGTTCGTACAAATTCCAGGTCTATTATTATATCCTTCCGCATAATTAATAATAAATACTTTTTCTAAGAATATCTCAACGTAAATCTAGTTGTTTTGAAACGACTAGTTTACGCTACAATTAATCAGTGAAGATTCTGTTGTAGGTATCCGTGAGCGCGTCATACGTTCGGAAAACGTATAATTGCGTTTTAGTGAGTTCCCATCTAAAGATTTGTCGAAATAATATATCCCACTATTTTTTGGTTAAACCGTGTTTTCCAGTTTCAATTGGGTGTCGATAACGCGGATGTTTGATTTGCGAGTTTGTGTTATTTTGAACTTATTTTAACATTTCATTCTGCAGTTTGTGCGTTGATGTACTTGTGAAAACTACTCGTTCTGTTATTCCAAGAGCGATGCACGTTTCTCCTCTATCAAATGTGTAGATTTTGTGTGCATCGGTAAGCGCTCCTGAGTTATAAATATTAGTAAGATTTGCCTTTTTTTAGCTCTTAGCTGGAGGCTCAATTGCTTGTTGCGTAGCCCAATTAGTCCTTGATGTAGATCAAGTGCTCTTGCATGTAGACCGCCGTTGCAATTACGGTAGTAGCATGATTGTTGCTGGCTACCGCGGCGATGCTGTGCCAATTCGCTACCAAGGGCTGACAAGATAATTATCCCGACACATGTATGTGACTTGTTTTCTTTTTCTAGCAAACCCTGGGATAAACCCAATTTGAAATTAGATACGCTAATGTTTTGTTCTGGTAAAATCCTGCTAGAAAAGTTTCACACTTTAATGCTTTTGCTTTTTCCACTTAACTCATCTGCTTATACGAAAGTATCAGCAGTATTCTTTTTTTACTGATTAGAGTTATAACAAATGCTACGTATGGTAAAATCCTTACTAGAAAAGGTACTAAATTTAATATTTTTTTTTAATTAACCCATTCGCTTATACGACAGTATCAGCGTTATTTTTTTTTTTTGGGTACTGATTAGATTTATTGCATGTTAGCTACGAATTGCGCACTTCGTGGAACAATTAGTGAATTTGTCCATAGAGTAAAATTGTTTTATTGAATAGTAACCTTAGTTAATTTTGTTTTGCTGTTTCGATAGAAATTGCTATACTTGTGTTTTTTATTGTAAATAGAAAATCGTTGGCGATGTATTATTTTTGTGTTGTTAGGAACCTCTCCTCTTTTTGCATGGGTAGTTAGCCTGGTATATTTACGTTCCCTGCGGCTACGTCATTGTAAGTAGCAGTTTGAATTTTTACTCTTTCTGAATTAAAAGAAGTTACAGAAGCTAGGATTCAAAACGTATAGCTATATACAGGTAAACCGAGATATGGGAAAGCGTATAAATTATATAAAAGTAGGTGCCCGCCCCTTCATACAAATGCTATGTCTATATTCGATCGATATGTTGAAATATTCTAACAATCCCTTGTGAATATCAGATAGCAAATTGGACCACCATATATTATAAACCCTTACCTGATATCACAAGGTCGAGAATTTCTTATTAATGATGGAAACCCAAGATAAAGTTGGATTGAAAACGGCTTGAGGAATAGAAAAACTCTTTAGAAATAAACGGCTAGTAGAGTGTTAGCTCTGGGTAGATCATGAGTTTGGGTCATGGGATGTCTGTTGATCAAAAATGTAGATAATGAGCGCCACCGTATTTTTCAATACAACAACATACAAATATACCTGTACTAGTATTAGGGGAATGCGGAAACCTTAAATCTACACCGCTTATATAGCCATAAAACCTGTATATCAACCTTGCAAAGTACTTACCAAAATCTTAACTACCAGATGTGTTACAGATGTTTCGTCTTAACCTGCGAACAAACAAATGCACAACATGGACACCGTTTGTGTCCTTAAAAAAATATTCACCAAAAATAATATAACTTATTTTGAGTTCCAGGAATATATACACCCAGGGTATTTGTTATCATTAGACACAATGTTTGCTCATTAAGGACCTATAAATTTCACTTGAATTTTTAATAATAAAAGAGTTAAGCAAAAATGGATTCTATTCGATTAAATTCTCTTAGTTTGTTTCTACATTAATTTTTTTTTAACGAAAAATTTACATAAAAAAGAAATTAATATGGTTCTGTCTTCAAAAAAAGCATAAAGATCTCTAAATTGAATATTTTTACACAAATTTACTATAAAGTTTGTGCTTTCTTAATAATTCATATTTCATATTTTCATTTTAGTCATCTGTAGTACTACGTCGACTTCACAAAAAAATTGATTATTTAACGTCTTATAATATTGCATCATTTAACAAAGAGTTAGCCTTACTTTATTTCTTACAAAAAATTCATCATGTTTTATAAAAATCAAACTACATGACCTCAAAATTAATAAAGATATTTTTAAAGTAATGCAAAATAACATGTGATATTTATATTGGATAGCTAGATATCTTTGACATCATATGTCAATAACAACTTTTTCAGTGTAATCACTAGTGTCTGCTTGTGAAACATTTACGACACGTCAACTACATAGCCATCTTTAAAAATTTTGCAAAGTTACAAGTTTAGTACGGGATCTTTCTTTTTTTAAATGAAATTAGGATAACTAAATCAAGGCAAAATTTCAACCTTTTATCATTTGTAAAACATTTAAATAAATATAACTGGAATTATAGATTAAATTTCACTCACGTGTCGAGGTACAGTTTAATCAAGAAAACTTGAATTTTTAGACCATAACCATATCAAACCAGATGTGGACCATTTCATATACATCTGCAATGCACGCAACAAGAAACATACCATTACGACATAATTTAACGCTGGAATTATAAAAGATCTTCTGAATGAAAAATTATCTAACCAAACTAAATTTTAATTAAGTACGTCCTATTATTTCTTGTATTTTAAATCTCGACTAAATTTTTATTTCAGCAGTATTTATGGTATTGAGGATATTCACGGTATTGCATGTTTTAATGATGAGGGGGAGCTTCTATCTTCTTTGGCCTGCAGGAATCAACTAAACTGCTAAAGGTGGAATACAAAATAAAATCATCACACAACAGCTGCCAGGAACCACATCCAGACACGAAGATTAAATTAATTAAACTTTCTTGCGGACCGTATTACATGCCATGTGCCTGGATACCATCTTTGACCTTTCTACGCCGCAGATAGCAGCTTACCTGTTCAGACGCTGATAGAAAAGTGACACGAAATGACAATTTGACAATTCTTATTATAGAAACTTAGACCTCTGAAGCGAAGGAGCGCATATGCTATTATATCTTTTATGAATTATTTTAAGTGATCAGATATTTATAAATTATATTTTTATTTTATTGAGATATTCTATTAGATTAATAAGCAAAGTGTAACTGAATAAAAAAAATACGTTACAACGTAGCATTTCGCCATGGCATTTGTCACCACAAAACTGTAAAATACAAAATTAATGATTCTAAATAAACTAGTGTACAAAGCTTATTGGAAATATCATTGCCTCTTTGGGCTTTTGCTGACCACCGTGCTTTGCGCGTCAATCAGCAATATCACCCTTGGTAGCAATTGTACATTTTCCAACTCACTTGTACTGTATTATTATTATTTTACCGCATGAGGTACATAAAAAAGCAATATCTTAAATTTTATTTATTTGTTGGTTATAAAATGTATGATACCTTGTATAATTATGGTAATAGGCATTATTCAAAACCATTAATAAAACTTATTATATACGTAGCAGACACCTCAGAAAGAATGATAAATTATACTGCATTACCGTTTAAAAGCTCTTAAAATTTACTTGAAGTTTATTAAGTCAACTGAAAATATGCGTAGATAATAACAGAATATTACAAAAGACATAAATTTGTGTCCGCTTCATTCTTAATTGAAAAGCTATTCATAAAGCTTGACGGCTTGCAAATCTACATTATTTAATTTTTTGCGTTCTGTATAGGACTACGAGAGAACGAAATTTTATTCAGATTCTAAATTAAACCATGCTATTAATAACACCTTAAAATTAAACGAGACCTCTCACTTTTTACTTTTATAATAAAAGTACATACAATAATGGAGCAGAGTGGGTGCAGCAGAGAATGACAACTCCACGCGCCGCAGCTTAATTTCCTCGATCAATTCGGTTAACCCTAACAAAAGATATGTAAAAGCACTCAAAATGATTCACTTTTTAAGATCGTTTATTTCACTGATATTTCAGAATGTAGAGGTAAGGGTAATATAGGCAGGCATACGACGCACGATTACTACATAACCGTGAATTTTCGTCAAGGATCGCAGGGGAAAAATTAAACTCGCGTGTAGCGAGTGAATTGAGTCTACACGTGGAACGTAAAATAAACAGTACCGCATTGCGCCAGGACAAACGGCGTCTTTGTAAAGCTCTATACTTAAGGAAAATAAGGCATGGTTCACTATTACGGTTTTACTAACTATTACTATTTATACGGATGTGTACTCACATATACAAGCAAAGGATTTTGGTTGTAAGCTCTCTAGCGTCTCGTTGCGTTACATTAAACACGTATATGTGGATTGTAAATTCTTTGTTAATTACTTGAGCTTGTAAATGTGATCTTAGTGTCGTGACTTCATTTTTATGAGCAGTTACTAGTGTGAATGACTTTTCATAAATGGTTTCAGTTAAAGTTCAAAGTTTGAAAGTTTACAGGTGACTTGTATATGTATTTTTTGGTACGAATTCACAAAACGCACGTAGAAAAGATTTCTTTTTAAAGCATACAAATTCTCCACGGAAACCTTTAAAGAGACATCAGCTCATTATGCGATACGAGCTGGTGTCTGACAATTATCAACAGACCATAATTTATGTTTGTAGCTTCCGATGCAGTTATTTGTAAAAATTAAAAATAGTTTAATAAACAAATATTCTTAAAAAAAATGATTATCAATACAAAACAAGAATTAAAATGTAAATAGTAGTTACAACAAGTACTCACCTTCTACCTCCAAACAATATGCTGAGCGATCCCAAAAAGTTCACTCGGCATTTGTAGGAAAGCCTGTTGCACTCAGTACATATGCGAACTTTTAGTTCATCGACATTTTGTATCGAATACTTGTCTGTAAAACGTATGTAATGATGCTTGTAAAATGTGGAGTAGCTCCGCTTAATTGTAACCATTCATCTTTGAAGTAGAAGATAACAATGATTCGCGGGAAGATCGACCGGTAGAAATGGTTGTCACGGTAATTTGATGAAAGCTACAAAGGTGGGTTCCTTAGGGTAGATACGGTGACTTTTTGCACCTCGGCTAATATAAACTCTTCTGCAGGGGTGGATCTTGATTCCTGCAAGTAGGTCGTTAAGAATCCGAACAGACCTACAAGTAAATACAGTGTAAAAGGCGCCAGAGACTTGATTAAAATGTCGAAAGAACTACAAAATACCAAGTCCCATTGGTTTCGGATAATATCACACCTAAAGAGCAAAATAAGTATAACAACGGTAGCCACTACAATCATATAACTATACTTCAAAATAACTGAATTACAAGCACAAACGATTTATCTGGAGTTAAATACACACCACAGTGGCAATGCAAATATAAACGTATTTTAATAACACACATAAAGGGTAATACATAAACCGGTATCCCACTAAAAGCAATGAATTTAAGGTATCTTTCGCCTGTTGGCGAGTACAAATTGACATTAAACTAGCCGCAAAATGTTTCTCGTTAGTAAGTAAATTTCAAAAACACGGAGGAGAAAGGCCTTACAAAAATACACACAAATGGCTTTTCACCTACAGGTTAGCAATAAATATTAATTAATGTAAATGATTACTTACCAGAGAGCGGCATAAATTGAGCATACCTGGACGATGCAATCACTA
This sequence comes from Platerodrilus igneus, assembly GCA_036346225.1. Taxonomy (NCBI): domain Eukaryota; kingdom Metazoa; phylum Arthropoda; class Insecta; order Coleoptera; family Lycidae; genus Platerodrilus; species Platerodrilus igneus. The sequence goes on along the minus strand of JARFIW010000131.1, from coordinate 4,679,774 downwards.
GCTAGTGAATCGCTGTGCTCCAGTGCTGACCTGTAACATGAGTAAACACACGAACAGCTGGTGGTAGAATACCAAGAGTTTGATATAGTTTACCAATAACAATGCAATAATATAACCAGCATATGGCTAATTACACGGATTCAATCAACAATAAACAATAATTACGCCAATACTTGCGCAACGCAACACACAATAAATACAGCAATAGGTATCACTAACTTCTAAGTATACAACCTGGAGTCGGGATTACTAATCAATGCTTTCCGCTGCCAACGAGTCTTCAGTACATAAGCCACTGAATGAAGTAATATTTAATATTGAATTTAGACGGGAATCCAAACGGATGATTAGTACAGAATTGAAGTGACCTCACAAGGAGCATCCACGGGCTGATATAAGGATTTGTTTACATGAAACAAGATTAATACCAAGATTATAACTAAGATTGCGGACCCTGAAATAAGTAATATTAGCGCTGAAATTTCAGGAAGGTATACTTTACCACAGAAGTGGGTTTCAATGAATTAATAGCTAACAAAGAACATCTTTGATATTTGTACAATACAAGATTCTGAAAGATAAATAATTAATATCAGAAAACACAAAACAGGAAAAACGTGGCTCACCTAATATAAGTAAAAGTAGGAAATATCCGCAAGGCGGTATTGTGAGTAGAAAAATAAACGTATAAACCAATGTAATACCAAAATCTACTCCAGAAATATATCATTTAATACATCCAAAACCGCTATAAGGCGAGATGAAAGTGGATGCATTAAAAGACTGCTTGTCAAAGCGGCGTTCGTTGAAAGAAGAACAATGGCTTCGTCGACAGGTTCTTATCAACCACCTCCAAATTGAAGTTATCAATTTAGCCAACATAAAAGATATTACAGACCATGAAGATCTGAGCACGGAAATAATATTAAATTACATAAATAATGGCAAATGTAGAAATTTACAAAACTAACCGTTTCACTCCCCCTCTCCTCCGAAAGGAAGGAAACTCTCAAAAGAAGTTTACTGACGACCAAGTTTACCTATGTGAACTTATAACAAAACCCAAAACAAATACAAAAACAACATTCAACCAATTTCAACAATTGCAGGTTTCAAGTCTTGAATGTGCTAAATGCCCATAGGTTCGCCATTAACAGATTCCAATTGGTAAGTACGCGAACCTAACTTTTTCTTTACTTTATATGGACCTATAAACCTAGGAGTGAGTTCAGCAGAGAAGTATTTTGTGGCATCGCTGAGAACTTTGTTACGACGCCATACTAGTTGTCCAGGTTGATACACAACTTCTCTTCGCCTAAGATTATAATATTTACGGCAACGTTCGTGAGCTAAGCGTAAGCGTTTTTTTACATTTTCAAACAACTTCTGGAAACCGCTTTTACGTTTTTCAATTTTATCATCTAAATTAGACTCATCTGAAACGACCGTAAGAGAATAGTCTTTGCCGTCAACCACATGTTCTCGACCGAAATTTATGAAGAAAGGGATATATCAGTAGTTTCGCTAGTAGATGTTCGGATAGCACAAGCTATAGCAGCTATATGAGAATCCCACAAACGCTGTAATTCGTTGATGTAGGAACGAATAATAGTTTTAATAGTTCTGTTCGACCTCTCCGTAGGATTAACGCGAAGATAATACAAAGGAGTAAACGAGATTTGAGAATGGTATTTGTCACATAATTTTTGAAATTTTCTGCTTTTCAGCTGAGTACCGTTATCGCAAACGATGTATTGAGGCACACCATAAACAAGAAATATTTCGCCTTCAAGATTCTTACAGATGCTTGAAGCAGTAGCAGAACGAGTAGGAAACAGAGCTACATACTTGCTGAAATAATCGGTTACAACTAATAAATAATTATAACCTCGACTTGAACGTACCAAAGGACCCATGAAATCTATACTAATTACTTGCCACGGTTTTTCGGGAATTGGACGATCACCCATTAAACCAGCAGGAAGCTTTTGCTCAGGTTTTTGCTGTTGACAAACAATGCAGCGATTAACATACCTGGCAACATCACATTTCATCTGAGGCCAATAGTGACGTGTGCGGATTCTTGAATAGGTTTTGAAAATACCAGTGTGACCAGAAGTCGGGTGGTCATGACAATGTAACAAAATTTCTTTACGATGATCTTTAGGGATAACTAATTTCCAATTATCAGTTTCAGTGGACAATTCAGGTAAATTAGACTTGACATGTTTGTAAAGCTTATCAGATTCAATACGCTATTGCGGATATTTAGACGGATTATTAACAATGTTATTCAACATTTGTTTGTACCAGCGATCGGTAGTCTGAGAAAAGTTAACGGGGATGTCAACAGCATCAACGGAGACTGGCACGGAACGAGAAAGAAAATCGGGTACAACATTATCTTTGCCTTTGCGGTGAATAATGGTGAAATTATAGGGCTGTAGGCGTAAGGCCCATCGAGCAAGACGACCTTGTGGGTCACGTAAATTATGGAGCCATAGCAAAGAGTGATGGTCCGTAACTACAGTGAAATGCGATCCTTCCAAATAATGCCTAAGTTTCTCCACCGACCAAATTACACTAAGGCATTCGCGTTCGGTGGTTGAGTACTTACGCTCTTGCGAAGTTAACGAGCGGGATAAATAACAGATGACATTATCACCAATGTCGGTTGATTAGGTCAATACGGATCCAATACCATACGCACTAGCATCGGTGTGCAAAACGAAAGTCTTAGATGGACCAGGGCAGGTCAAAATAGGAGCAGACACTAATAGCTCTTTACTGTGATTGAAAGCTGATTCACATTTTTCGGACCACTTCCAAATTGAGTTCTTTTTAATAAGATCGGTGAGAGGTTGGACAATACTGGCGAAATTTTTAACAAAACGACGATACCATGATGATATTCCCAGGAATCTACGAAGTTCTGGCACAGATTTAAGAGATGGAATTTCTAATATGGCACTAACTTTTTCCAGATCTGGCCTCATGTAGGCCAACCATATAGCCAAGATAACGTAGTTCGGGCAAGCAAAATTTGCACTTTTTTAAACTAAGGACTAAGCCAGCTTCTATTAAGCGATCGAAAACTTTACCTAAAATATTTAAATGTTTGTTAAAATCTTGCGATATGACGACCATGTCATCTAAATATTGGAATACGTATGGTTTGGCGCTTTTCTCATGTCCGATGCGCCGCTGCATAAACAAACGAGTTACCTATCATACCGGCCGATTACGGTTCGGTATTTATTCATTCGCTAATGTGAACTCGTTCTGCTAGGACTGTCTAGCAGAGTTATAAATTACATCGCTTTCGCAAATTGTTGTAAACAATATGTAAACTTAATTATTTTATGTGTTTAAGTGTGATTCTTCAACAAGTTCCGCATAGTTCGCTGTACAATAAATCTTGGATAACTTGGTAAGTTTATGTGGTATATGTCTTTGGGCAGGGATTAGCGCTCAACTTATTTTCCACGGCAATATTTCAATATTTTTCTCATACATATTCTTAGTTATCACATTCAGGTCCTTCAAGCTTTATCAAACTCAAAAATTTATAATGAACAACAGTTCAACGTAGGGCTGAAGATCGGCACTTAAAGTATTATCGATCAACCGCTGAAAGGTAGCGGGGAGGATTCGTTAAGCCAAAAGTCATGCGATTAAAACGATAAAGACCATGACCGGGCACCGTAAAAGCAGTACAATCTTTGGATGACTCACTCAACGGGACTTGAAGGTAAGCACTCTTAATTCGAGCGCACTTAAATAAAGTTGATCTGATATACTAGACATATAAGGCAAAGGGTAAGCATCTTTAATAGTGACAGAATTTAACTGACGTCCTTTTTGGGAACCAAACATACAGGAGAAGACCATGCGCTTTTACAGGGTTCAATAACTTTATCATTTAACATCTTAGTTAACTCATCATCAATAATCGCTTGTTTAGCAGGACTCACTCTATAGTACCTTTGTTTAATAGGTTTGGTATTAGGCAATAGCTCAATAACATGTTCAGTACTATTATACAGACCTAAACCAGTACCCATTATTGCTAATTTATCACTAATAAGTTTATCCAAAGCTGAACTTTGTTCGTAAGTTAAACTATCTTTATTACAAATACTAGATATCTGAATATGTTGGGGTTGGTTGGAAAAATGCCACACATCTTCCTTTAAACTAGGAATGATATCCATTATTTTCCAGAAGTCAACACCTAGAATGAGGGTGTGACTAAGTTCAGGAACCACTAAAACTTTAATGAGGTGAAGTTTTTCCATGAGTTGAATAGGAGCGGAAATGTAACGTAAGCTTTTACAAGTCTGACCATTGGCTACGGTACAATCAATAGCATTTTTAACCAAAGTTAAACCTAATTTTTGAAAAAGTTCATACCCAGGTAAACCAACTACAGACTGGGTAGCACCACTATTGAGACGAGCCAACATAGGATGACCTAAAACTTTTATTTGCAGATCACCGTGATCACCGTGATCACCGTGATCACCGTGTGCATGGGATAAAACAAAGTCAAGTAAAATTTTATTAGAAAAATTACACGACTCTGAATTAGTCGAGGCTTGAACATTGGAAGTCCAGGAGGCAGCCACTCGACTTATTGGTTCCTCCGCATTAAGTTTAAATGGTTATTACAGTCGGGACAAGTACGCGAGGTAAAATCAAATTTCGCACAACGATAACATAATAACTTTCTAGGTTCCTTAGATTCTCTAGAAGAATGACCCCAACGAGAACAATTGTAGCAAACGATTTGCTTAGACATGGTTTGAATTTCATTAACGACTGATGGAGGTGACAAAACTTCGGGGTCTGGCATGGCACCAGGGGCAGAAATAAAAGCAAAGTCGGGTTCAACATAGTCACGTTTTTTACGTTGAGGTGGAACATATGTTTGGGTACGATATTTCTTAACTTCAAGTTTTAAACATTCATCTTCTAATTCTTGCAAGGATTGTACAACCGGACGTTGTGTAGTGTAAAAAGAAGAAAGATTTCTAGAAATAATATTTAGCTGAATATCTTCTGCTACTTCACCATAACGCCTAAACATAGCAGACATACAGGATAAATATTCAATAATACTTTCAGAACGGTCTTGAGTCCTGGACAAAATGTCTTTGAACAATCTCATCTTATAGTCAGGAGGTACAAAATGATGTAGTAATAATTTAGTCAAACTTTTCCAATCAGAAAACCTATTGCTGTTACTACGGTACCATAATAAAGCTATTGAGTCGAAAAGATCAACAGCTGATTCATATAGCTGAATTTCAGAAACGTTACGAGCAATTCGAAGTTCTTCCACTCGTTCTAGGAAATTGTGAACACTAGTCCATGAGAATCGCCGGAAAATTTCAAATTCCACTTCAATACAGGTTGTGAAGGAATTTTGCAATTATTCGCTAAAGAACTAGCAGATGGCACTTCAGGAATGGGTATACACTCGTTAATAATTAAAGGTGACAACACCTTACTAATAACGGTCACTTCGGAGGACAATCGCGCATCTAATTTATCTAACAGCATCAAAATATTGGTCAACAAGGTAGTACGAACTTGGTTTTGTTCCACTGATAAATTAGAAGTCACAATAAAATTAACTCTTTTCAATAATTGAACACAACGAGAACGAATAGTTTGTGACGGGGAATCTAATTTATTATAATTACATTCCAATTCTTTAGTTTTAGAACCAATAACATTAAGTTCCTCGTCAGAATTGAAATCAGAAGGCAAATGTGTCACAGAAGATTCTAATTTCATTAAGGGACGCAAACATGCTCTTAAATTTTCGATAGTTTCGGAATGGGATGTAACCACTCCACGAATAAGCAATTCAAAATTCAATTCATCTTAACGCAATCTATTAATATCCATTTTAAACTCGGGCATCGTACCAAAGAAGAACACCAAACAATATAAATTTATAGACGAATAAAACCGGCAAAATCTTAAAGACAATTATTACAAAAACCTTTGAAGTAGGCTTTTACCGCTTCAACAAAAATAATATAACCACAAGGTAATATAAACTAACAGCATAACCATTAAAGTATTCTTAACACTTTACTAAACCCATTATAAATACCATAAAGAATATTTGCACTGCCACTCGCCAATAACTGAATGACCAAAACCAAACCACTAAACAAGGTGATAAGAACGTTAGCACATGTAAGATAAATATTCTCTAAGTTACAAAGAATACCAAATGAAAAGAGCAAATTATGATATTTATATATAGAAACATACACACTCGAACAACTAACTGCCAAAATCTCAATAATTTAACAGAATTCACAAATAGGAAACAAAGCGGAGAAAAGCAAAATTACAGGCTTACCACGTTGGTTGTTAAAAATAATGCCTCGAATCGGGGCCTATCACATTGATTGTCAATAAAAATGTCTCGAATCGGAGCCTATCACATTAGGCGTCAATAATAATGCCTTGAATTGGGGCCTACCACGTCGGGCGTCAATAAAAATGTCACGGTAATTTGATGAAAGCTACAAACATCATTTTAAATACTAGCCCTTATAAACGAGAAACCAAATTTGATGTAGGTCATAAATGTACTTTGTTATGCTTTCAAGTATCGTGTTTGAACTACCTTTCAAGATCACGCATCTACTCAAACCGATTTCCCACTACTATTTGGATTTTGTTTTGATTCTTACATTTAAACTGGAATTTTTCTAATTTGTTGTAATTAATGAACATCTATTTTTCTCTATATTTACAAAATATTCGATAACTTCTTTCCTCATTTTTATAGAAATTGCTCTTGACTTATGGAACTTAATTCTTATTTTATAATTTAAATCCCTATTTTCGATTTGCAATGCCTTTTCCGACCACTAATTTAAAACGTAGGGTATGCTCTGATTTTAAAATTTTAAAATATAACGCATTCTATATCTGTACTATGTTTCTCTACTTCCAGCAATAACAAGCTCTGTCACTCCACTTCTAACGGTCTCTTTATATCTTGCGTCAGTATGTCGTCAATTTGTTTTATTTCTTTCTGCGTAAAGGATTTATTCTTTGTGTTCGTATATTCCATAAAAAACTTACGCCCTCTATTTTCTAAAAAGAGTTCTACGTTGTAATACTACTAGCATTAAATGTTGGAAAATGCCCTTTTTTAGGCAAGCAAACTAAATCTAATCTGTTAAGTGGAATTAGCAGGATTCTTTGTTTTATAAGCTTTTCTATTGCATTGTACTTCTTAAAAAATTGCTTCGTATAAAACCCCTACACAAAATTAACTATAAACCAGTTGTTCCTGTTCTGAATGGACCTGCACCTTGAAAAAGTTCTAGATTACTAGAACGGATAGAATGGTTTGAGAGTTCCAGTGATTTAAAGAGTTGAACTACAGGTTTAATCGAATTAGAGGATTCTTTAGTGAGGACCCAAACTAAGACAGACCCCGAAAGAGGGCAACAGCGCTAGTGGTACTTAGAGTGACAGAGACCATAGGGGTCGGTATGGCATTCTAAGACACATTACTGCCATGTGGAAGGCAACGGGAAACCATTACATTGCCTCCCAAGTACACAGCGCACCTAAATTGTTGTTTAAGATGATAGCATCATATGCGGTATAAAATTCCGAAGTTAAAACAGACCCTCATTCGTATCTCCAAGAGGAGACTATTTCAGAGGGTGGGATCGCAAAGTTTAGAAAGAGTCGGGAACATTCTGCAAGTTGGAGCGTGGAATGTTAGAAGTATGAAGCAAGAGAACTTGAAAATTGAAGTGGATAGGTTAGTATTAGATATAGTGAAAGTCAGCGAAATTCGTAGGCCAGAAATGGAGATTTTTGGAGCGGAGACATTAGGGTAATTTATGCAGGATCAAAGGAAAAAATTCGGGTGTAGGGATAGTTATAAGAAAAATGATATTAGACTTTGTAGAACACTTCCTACAAAAGAACGAAAGTGTACTCATGGTTAGATTAGAATCTAAATCAGTAAATACAGTAATAATTTAAGTATACTTGCCCACCTCTAGCTACAACGAGGAAGAGGTAAAAGAAATGTACAAGATATAGAAGACATACTAGGATACGTAAAAGGACATAGAAATTTAATAATTACGGGGGATTTTAACGCAGTAGTAGGTGAGGGTAGGAAAGAAGTGGTAGTATGTTTATTTGGTTTTGGTACGAGAAACAACTTGGGAAATTGGCTTGTAGAGTTTTGCGACTAAAACAATTTAACCATCACAAACGCATTCTTTTAATATTATGGTAGAAGACGATGCACGTGGAAGATGCCAGGAGATAGGAAGATATCAAATAGATTACATTCTTGTTAGATAACGGTTTAGGAATCTAGCAAAAGACAGTAGAAGCTACCCAGAAGCAGATATTGACACTGACCACAACAACTTAACTATGAAGGGCGCTCTTAAGTTTAAAATTTTCAGAAAAAGAACGGTAAAGGCACTTTGACTTTGAGAAACTAAAAGATCAAGATATCCACGAAAGATTTTAAAAAATTCAAATGTATTGCTGAAAGATTTCAAGAAAATCTCTCATACTAAGGAAGTAGAAACAGAATGGAATGGTATTTAATCTAAGTTAGATATGTCGACCAGAGATACTCTGCATAGGTACATAAAGAAGAAAAAACCATGGAGAACAAAGGATATTTTGAATTTAATAGAATAAACACGAAAATACAGAAACAAACCAGACGAAGCAGGAAAACAGACACACAAAGCCATTAAAAGGAACATTATTCACAGATGCAGAAAAAATAAAGAACAATGGATTGATAAAGTGCAAATGAGTACAAACTAGGATAAAAATTGACGAAAACAGACGAAACATGCAAACTAATTAGAATTAATTTTAAGGGTATAAAACCGTATAACAAAAATATCAGGTCCCGTGAAGAAATATCATTAATGAAAATGTAGAGAAAGTGGTTAGTTGGCAAGAATATGTAGGGAATTTATATGCAGGACAAGAACTAACTGCACTAGAACAGGAATCAGACATTGAAAAGGATGGCTTGGGATATCCTAAACGTAGACATTAGTTTGCATTAGCATTAAAGGGTTTGAAAAATGGCAAGGCTTCGGGTATAGATAAGGTGCAAACAGAAACTCTAAAAACCACAGGACAAGCAGTAATAGAATATCTGTTTCAACTTGTAAGCTATAAGTACGAGATAGGGGAGATACCCAAAGATTTCAAACGAAACATCATAGTCAATATATCAAAAAAGAGAGTCGCGGATAGATGTGAAAATTTTCCAACACTAAGTTTGACAGCACACGTGTCAAAAATATTAATTAGAATTGTAAAATGGGTGAATGGAAAAACGAGCTGAAAAAATACTAAGAGAAGATCAATTTGGGTTTAAGTGAAACAGGGGAGTACGGTAGGTTATTTTAGCTCGGATGCTAATAATGGTGAAAACAAAAAAAGAGAAATCGTGTATATAGGGTTTGTAGATCTGGAAAAAGCTTTCGAAGATGGTAAAATGGAAAAGAATGTTTGAAATATTCAAAAAGATTGGAATGACATTTTTATCGGAAGCCGTGCGGGATTGTTTGGTATCTGGCTTAAGTCAGAAACATAATCAACTGTTAAAAAAGATATTGTCACAAAAAGACGATTTCACACGGGAAAATACAGTAAAATTAGTATTAGAATACGAAGCCGTCGAAAAGTCAGCTATTAAAATATCGTCCAGTCAACGAAATGATACGTTATCAATTTATTTTCATCAGTCAAAGAGAAAACAAAAATTTCGTCGGTCAGTGGGCAGAGATAGTCAAAAAAACCAAAAACAGAATGGTAATGCTAGTACGTCTTCGCAATGGTTGCGAGAGTCACGTCCATCCAAGAAGAAGGAAATATACAAGGGATGTCATCGTTGTCATTCATCACACAAAGTTCGTGATTGTCCACCAAGAGATTGGTCTTGTTTTTCATGTGGAAAAACAGGACATACAAGTAAGGTTTGTCATTCAAAAGACAACGCTAGAGGTAATGTTAAACAATTTTATAATAGAGATAGCTTGGATATTAATTTTGTTCATTGTAATCAAGTTACTTATAGTTGAAAATCTAAGTTGTGAAGAAATATTAGGTCAAAATTGGTTGTCCATTTTGTATCCAGGTTAGGGTGATATATTTAAAAATGAACTGGAAACCAATATTGTTAGAGTTGATAGCCAGCTGGGAGTAGCAAGTATTGTCACTGAGGAAGTCTACAAATAGACCAATTGCCAATGGGGGCGAGAGGCAAAAAAATTATTCGGAACTAATATTAAAATACCCGCGAGTATTTTCAAAGTTAGATAATAATAAACCTATAAAAACATTTGTAGTCAATATACAGTTAAAACTTGATGCGAAATCGGTGTTTCAAAAAGCTTATACTGTACTTTATGCGTTGCGAGAGCAAGTTATGTCAGAATTAAGTAGGTTAGAGTCCGAAGGTATAATAGAAAAAAGAAATTTTAGTAAATGGGCTAGTCCGTTGGTTTGTGTGTCAAAAAAAAGGCGGGTCACTAAGACTCTGTGTCGATTTGAAGAAAACGGTAAATCCTCAAATTGAGGTTAATCAATACCCATTGCCGCATATCGATGAATTTTTTAATAATTTTGCAGGAGCAAAAGTGTTCTGTAAATTACATTTGTCACAAGCATATTTGCAGTTGCAGGTAAATAGTAAGAGCCAAGAAATGCTTGCAGTAAATACAATTAATGGTCTATATGTGTATAAAAGACGTCTTTCGATTAGCGTCGAGTCCGGTCATTTTTCAAATGGTAGTGGACCAAATATTAGAAGGGGTTCAAAACTGTTTCGCCTATTTAGATTATATTTTAATAGGGGGTGACGGTGTACAAACATGTAAAAAACCTTAAACGTGGTTTTGCAAAGACTAAATAATTTTAATATAAAAATCAATGTGAATAAAAGTTTGTTCTTTGTGGAATCATTGGATTTTCTGAGATTTCATATTACAGGTAAAGGCAAGCAACCGTCAAAAGAAGAAATAAACAAAATTATAGGATGTCGTCACCCACTAATATTTTGCAATTATAGTCATATTTGGCAATGTTAACGTTTTATAGGAACTTCATTGAAATGTGTCCAAACTTATTGGAACCTTTATATAAATTACTGCGAAAAGGTGAGCCATTTCATTGGTCAGCAGAGTGTGAAGTGCATTTCAAAAACGTAAGAGTCTACTAACAGAGAAGTCGCTATTAACATTTTTTGATCCTGGAAAGCCTATCACGCTAACTGTAGATAGTTCGTAATACGAGGTAGTAGCAGTACTTAGTCATGTGGTGGATGGAAGTTCTATCCCAATAATATTTGAGTGAGCTACCTTATCAAAGGCACAGAGTAATTATAGTCAATTGCATATGGAAGCACTAGCAGTAATGTTTGGGATTAAAAAATTCCATTCATATTTGTTCGGACCACGGTGTATACGTAGTATGAATATGTTTTATTATGTATATTCTGTTTACGTTAAAAACTTATGCGTACTAATAACGGGTTTTTGACTCTAATATTTTATTACACCCTAGGAGTACGTAACACAATAAAAAGTAGAGGTAGACCTAGGCCAGACTATTGCACACAGATAGTCAATGATGTATGCTGTGGAAATTTCAGGGAAACGTGTAGGTTACGGTTTTCAGCCAGTTCCAAGACGGAGACGGAAACCTGGTGACCGAAACAAATAATTGGACTTAAAGCTGATGATTATTATAAACAACTACAAGTTTTGGTTTTGAAATATTCTCAACTAATGGTGATCGTGCGCAAGGATTTATTGGAAAACTATTAACTCGGCATATGTCTGTGTTGAGGGATCTTGGTGGCCGTCAGGTTGCTTAACTTCCTTCGCATACCGTGCATTTATATTTCCAATGCTCCACCAGAAGGTACTACATTGGCCAGGAGGCGAGTTTTTTGTTGTCTGGAAATTTAGAATTTTGCCGAACCCTTGCCGTTCCATCGAGGTAAGGATCTTTAACGTGCGTGACAACACTCACACACGGGACCTCAATTTAACCTCTCATCCGAACGAGGGCGTGATTTTGTGAAAAATGCTCACCTGTCATTTTTCAAGGAGTCGGCCGTGTCGGGATTTGAACCCAGGACCTTGGGATCCGTAGTCTTACGCTTACTACATTGATCCACGGCGACGCCAAACTTTCTTCGCATACCACTGAATATGGGTGAATTGGTGTATATGTTTAGAAAACAATAGAAGGAAGCCTAGCAGTAACTAATTAAAAAAAGCAGCTGCTATGTTCGAAGACAACAAACTTAGAAACTAGGGAAAAATTGTTGAATGCATAAGTGTGGAGAACAGAGCAGTACAGCTATGAAATGACACAGCAATAGAAACAGACAAGAAGAAGGTAGAAGCTTTTTGGAATATGGTGCTTCAGATATATGATAATAATATATGGATATACAAAGCTAATAGCAAAGAGGTTAAGAAACAGTAGGGAAGGAAAGATATCTGTGGAAAACAAAAAGAATAGCAATAGATGGATATGACATGTTCTAAGGCATTTAGGGAATAGTGTTGGATACATTACAAGCAGAGGTAGGAAAAAAAAGATAAAAGAAGACCTAGATTAGACTATTGCATGCAGATAGTGAAAAATGTAGGCTGTGGGAATTTCAAGGAAATGTGTAGGTTAGCTCAGAATAGGAAACAATGGAGGTATGCGTCTAACCATTTCCAGGCCCGAAGACCTAATGATGATGATGAGTGATACAATGATGCAATGCAAGGTCGGAAAAGTAAAAAAGATATAAAACAAAGATTAGCACAAGGCCGTGCCGCATTTAACAAGAAAAAGCAACAAACATGGAAAGATGAAAAGAATTGCTGAAAGCTTAATTGCGGAACAGAGCACTGTAAGACTGTGAAATGTAGACAGTAGGAGAAGCGGGCAGGAAAAATATAGATCGTTGAAAAATGCTACTACAGACATATGGTGAGGATGTTATGGACAGACAAACTTAAAAACAAGAAGGTGCCTAAAATAGTAGAGGAAGAAACAACAATGTGAAAAACAGTAAAGAGTGGGAAAGAGAGGACGATAGGATACGTTTTAAGATATGAGGGAATAGAGTGGATTATATTAGAACCAGAGAAAGAGAAAAAGAAAGCTAACGGTAGAACTGGATTAGTCGATTGCACACCGATAGTCAAAGATGTAGCTCGTTAGAATTTCAAGAGAACGTGTAGATTAGCTCAGAATAGGAAACAATGGAAGTATGCATAGAACCCGTTCCAGGACTGAAAAACTAGTAAGATGATAGCAACAAACACAATTTTCGCGGATTACACAATACTTAAAATATAAAAGCACGCTAAGATAAAATAGTTAAGTAGCTCCTTGCAATTTTTATTTAAGAGTCTTGCAGGTAATTTTCAGGGACGTTTGTTTCTATGTAATCTGCTCCAGTATTTGCAGGAAATACCGCTGAACAAGAGAGGGAACGAGATGAGAAAAACAGGCCAGCAAATGCACACCTCAGACTTTAAGGTACTGGTAAAAAGTGCACACTTCACAGCTGTGAATGGAGTTGCATTTGCAGTTGCGTTATACTATCAATTCTTAATGGACGGCGATCATTAGGTGACCGTTGACAGTCAACCGCACAATTCCCAACAGGACGTCACGCAAGTGTTTATAAAGGAGCGTCAACTTTAGATTTAAAGTTATAATGACGTTGTACACATAAGATAAATACGTATAGGAATTTGATACGCGTTAAAATGGATTGTAACATGTTGGTGCTTACTGTGTTTAACTTAACGTACATTTATTTGTGTTACTGCTTGAAAATAAAATGTTTCATTTGGTGTTGCTAAAGAACGTTATTACATTACTGGGTAATAAGCAATAAGCATGTGTTACGGTATTCCGTGCAGTAGGAGTAAGTAAAGAAATCGTTTACACCGAATACCGCAACAAAACGAGGACAGAATGGTAGAATTTGGGTTAGCTCAAAAACGTCGTAGAGGGGCTTGGGTGAAATAGAAAGAACACATTGGAAACCTCAGTAAATTATATTGTTAACATACAATCTCGAAAGGCTATTTACAAAACAACTAAGAATCCAATAATTTGCGTAATCGTTTGTTACGTGATGATAAACAAAGCGTCATACCATAAGGATATGAAATTAGTAAGCAAATGTAACAACTTAAAATCTAGATACTTATTTAATGCTTCATCATACATATATACAAAAGAAAATAAAACATATACTATACAGTACTTCTAGGAAAAGAAATATACATAAGTTATATATACGTGCTGCATTGTGAAGTGCACCTCTACAAGAAATATTGTAACATTAAACTTATACACACTAACTTAACTTAAGTGTTAACTGCTTTTAAATTGATGCGCAAGTTTTTACGTTAAAAAGACAAAAGAAAAAGTAAAACGGGCTATAACACAAACCTTGATTAACTAATTTTTAATTTATAGAATGATTACATAGTCGTTTGTGCATTGTGCATGTAAGTTTTGTAAGATAGTGGTGTCAATTTATTGGACAATCGTGAGTAATACCATTATGAACAGCAAATGAAATATCTATTCTTCACAGCAGCATAAAAAAAAATATATATAACAAAACAGAAAACTGTACCTTGAGCTACCGGCTTCGTGGTGATATCATCTTAGAACTGGAAAAATGTGACTACATTTCTCTATTGGCTGGATGCTGGAACCACAAACTTAACTCATACTGGTACAGAAAGCATTTTTAGTAGCGCGACCTTACAACATGTATCTACGATAAGAAGATGTTGTATTCAAATCCTTTCAAAGCACGGTCTTTATTTTATAAGGACAAAATTATGTTTGGAGGTAGACATTTAGCTTTCAAAGAAATCGCCGAAGAATCAGGTCTGCAGAATTCCCAGACAACATCTGCCAAAATACAAACTGTAACAGCTTGCCAACAATCAAATAACGCAATTAACAAAGGATTTTTAGACAAAGAAAAGCAATTTTGTTACTTTGTAACATTTTAACAGCTGCAGGATAATAGATAACAAGCAGATGTAGGCTAGTGGTAAGTGGCCTTATCTTTTAGAAGAAAGCTGTGCATTTACGTGCTGCTTTTAATTAAAATGTAGTCACTGCAGGTGGTAGAATTTATTACAACTACTTTGTAACGTAAAGTTTTCTAAGCAGCTGTTTGATTTTATAAGGCAAACTTTTATGTTGAATAAATAGTTGAGAAATTTTATAAAATAACACTAATTCAAATAAAAAAAAATCAAGCTTGTTGAAAAATTTTAGGATGTTCTAAAAATGAATGCAGAAAAAATTACCTGCAGGGTTTTGAACGTAACACACGATTAAAATTGCTTCCTACGGTTCGGCGCAATTATGAGCTCACTGGAAGATTTCAGTAGCTTATTTATGATGAACAAGCTTATCCTTTTTCCTATTAAATTCAATATATTACTAAAGACTAGTATTTGTATACAGTAACTGGATTTACACCCTCTTAAAATTGTGGGACTTCAATTTCTGCATATATTGTGTTACTCTTTCAAATTTTTTCTAAACTGTTAGAAATTTACTTACATTACAATTATTTGAGGGTACGCTAGCCTTTGTTGGCAGGGAAACTTTTTCTTGTAGAAAAACTGCAGGTAGAAGATAAAATAAGATAATAAGGTAAGGATTTATGGAACCGTTTGTAACATTATTTTGTAATGTTAACGATTAAACAATCAATTAATTAAAATTAAGTAACTTGAATAAAGTATAAACAAAAATGTACACCAATAAATCACCTCATTTTATTTAGGATCCTTTATATTAAAAGACCACGTTTACCGATAGCTTCGGGCTAATAAATTCCAGCGGCAGGTCATCATTTAAAGCTCTAGACCCCTGTAAGTCAAATACAATAAACTTCTTAAAAGTTTAGTACCTTTTTAGCGTAAATAAAAGAAAACCAATTTCAGTTTGAAAAGCTTAACCTTCTGAATACTTTCGTTGATTTACAGCGGATTATAGGACACAAAACATTATAATAGCGGACACTATTTCCAATTTGATTTGTTCAAATATTACAAGTAATTTTAAGTAGTCTGGAGACATCCATTGTATTTAAAATCCATTTCGGCTCAAGTAGGTTAGCCGGTCTTTGTTAATGCCAGACTACGGCCGCCATAGGTAGATTCCACATTGCCATAATTCAGAAATTCGTAGAAGAAAAAAGATAATTTAAATTCTTGGGAAAATAGTTGCTTCCGTGATTCTCATCTAAAAAGGGGTTGGATTTGGTTTCTGAAATCTTGTTTTGTGGGAGGTTCTGTTCAGTCATTGGATAACAGAAAATGACGCTCATAATTATTAGGATAGGAATAGTCTATATATTTGAAGGCTTTAGCCAAAGACGGGGAGTTCTTCCAATGGGGTCGACGGTGGTTAAGAAGTAGAGAGAAACGTAGTTTGCGGGTAGCGGTTCTCTGGCATGACATAGAATATTACACTTCGTATCACGTTAGTAAAAAAATTGGAAAGAAGTGTTACTCTTCCAGTTTCGCGAGGGTTATGCCCATATGTTCGCAGATTTATAGTGATACAAGATAAATATTTAAAAAACTTGTAGGCGTGTGACGCACAAGTAAGTGATATTGTCAAAATTCTGCCGAGTTCGTGTACCAGTCAATTTTCTTAAACATTACAAACAGAAGCAACAAGCAAGATTCTCTTCCCAAAATTAAGAACTGTTCTACGTTGGAAAACCAACCCTCAAACAATGGACAATTATTAGTAAGTAAGTCTTTATAGTTAAGTAGCATGACCAATTTTAGTTAGTTTGTTTGTTAGGACGTTTTGGCCATAAACCGTAGGATTAAATTAGTGTACGATTTATAATATAAGTTTCTTTCATATACAAGTGTTTGATAACTACTTATGTACACAAAATTTTCATAAATTCCATAGTCACCTATTCACTTAAATTTATAAACTAAAATCAGTTCATGTAAGAGGTTCACGATTATTGCTCTGTGAATTAAATAGTTTTGTTTGCCGTTGATTAAGTCAATAGTTTTTCTTATTTTTTTTATATATAAGTAGTAAAAAAGTGAAGAATTGATTAAAAGAAACAATTGTCCTCCTTGGGATGACAAGTCTCTCAAGGTTTTGTACGAACATTTGGACATTCTCGACTTGTCTGGCGCCCTTGGCAATTGTCATTAAGCCACAATATTTATGAAAGGTAAGTGCCACATTTATGTAGTATATTATAAATTAATTTAACCCCTTTTTTCAAAATTTTAACCCTCTATATGATCCACGACCTCCCGCTAGCTAGTGCCGGTGACCCCCTTTTAATTTTTGTTTTACAGGCCGCCCCCATTTTATATTTTGACTGGAAAAGATACACTTAGTAGCTTTTCCGCCTGTAACACGTTTCTGCACCTTTACGTATCTGCACGCTACGAAGAAGAGGTAAAAAGAGTTTATTTCTTGCAGTGAATTTACAGTAAACGATCTTCAAGTTTCACCTCTCCAATACAGTTCATTCTCATTGGCCGACAAACATAAGGCCACCTTAAACAACCAACCACACAAATCCCCATAGGGGATCACGTAAAATGTTCATAAATGGAGCTTAATTCAAACTTAAAGTAATAATAAAGATTTTTACAAAAGTTAAATACAAAGAAATTTGTTACGAATCAGAATGAAGTGTCACGTTTGAGTGTTTCTGACATAATATTCAGCTAACAATATGCAGTAGAAACAACTAATAGTATCATTATAATTACAATTATATGGCAAAATTAATTTGAATACAGGCTTAGATCATCATAAACGTATTTGATATAGAATGAATCGTGGGCTTACTGCCAGAAGTGACCAAGTCGATAACCATACTTTATGGATAACTGATTTTGAAAACTCTTCAGTTTTTTAATATATTTTGTTAAGAAATTTAAAAGAAATACTCCGTGTTTCTTCTATGCGGATATTAAATATGTAGTTCATGATTTAGAAAAACTCATCAACTTGTGATTCATTCTGTTAGTTTTCAAAATAAAGTTGACTTGGTCATTTTTGCGTGTACAAATTCACTCAATTTGCAGTCATGGTCAAGCAGATTATTTTTATCCAATAAAAAAAACACGAAGACAATAAGCTTTATTGTTATTCGTTAACGGTGTAATGCTATAAAAGAAAATAAACGAAAGTAATTATTGTTTAATTTTAAAAATTAGAACCAAAATGTAGAAACTGTGTACGAGAACTAATCCGAATCTGAATCAGACCATAGCGATGTATCTGGAGCTACATCTTTCTTTGCACTGTCTGTCGGTATTGACTGATACCAGGCATGAAAGTCGTAAGGATTGCTCCTGTTTTACACAGTTTCACAAGATCTTGCTTTTCTTATCAGAAATAGGAATTTCTTTAGAGTGCAGTCGCGGTATTGCCTTTGGCATATTGTTTGCAGTTCTGCTATTGCTCCCAGCTACATTGAGCATAAGAAATGCTGGCTGTAATTGTACTTAAGTAGTACATACCCAGGTTTATCCCTTTCAAATCGCATACTTTTAATTTTCAACCGATTAACACGGTTTCCAAGTTCGTCTATAGTTCTGTTTTTAATAGTCTTGGCTCCTAGTGTCTTATATGTCAAGGAATTCCTTGTACTTTAACTCATGTACATTGTATTGACCACTTCTTTTATTTCGGCCACGATTGGAGCGGGCCAGTCGAAAAATGTTTAACCAGTCATGCATAGTATATACGGAAATATTCTTTTTGGCATGTTCTATTGCACTATGCAAGGAATCGATTTTCATGTAAGTATGACCAGACTCGAAGAAATTGTGCTGTATAATATTTAAATTGCTGTTTTGTACTATGAACACAAATAAATCGGCAATAATTTGATTTCTGTTCTGCCCGCCACAGGTATCTGAGAACAAACGTATTTTGGTGATATTTTGTGGTAAATTTTGAATCCATTGAAACAGACATATGCATATTTCTGCACTGCCTCTCTGACCATTAATTTCTGTCCACGCGTAGCAATTGGCGTTGTGAGAAACTTGTTCGTATATTGTGAGATTGTATGCACAAAGCTTTCTACTATAATAAATGAGTTGGACACCTGAAGATGGTATTTGCAAAACGCTTTGTAAATCAAATGTGATGCTTATGAAATTATGATCAGTCAGTTCACGTTCCTTATCTGATTTTTTGCTGCATTTGTTTCGTCTCTTCTTTGAATATGAGACTGGTAATTTTGTTCTAAATCAATTGCTTTTGTTTTCATGTAGTTTGCACATATCAAGCATTAATCCTTTTTAGGCTTAAGAAGGACAAATTGGAATTGTAACAAAATGTGCGGCGGTTAGTTATTCGGGAAGCATATTCCTTATTGGCTTTCTTACATTTTTCAGCATACAAAGCATACATTTTTGCGATTGATAAATTAGAATTTAAATACTCACGTTTGGTTGATGCTCTACAATAATCAGAGGCCATAGTTAGAAAACTTTTTATGTGAGCACTGACTGAAGCTATGATTTCTGGTTTGGTTTTATTCGCAGGCGCTTTTTTACCACGTTTGTCACTAGTAATAAATATTCCTATCTCATTTACCCAAGCAAAAGCCTTATCTACTGGTCCATGGCTTATACACAAAGTATTTAAAAAAAACATCTTGCAAACTCGAACTTTTGTGCCCTGCTTAAGAAAATAATAGTACCTGCTGCAATTTTTTGTGCACCAGTACCAGATCAAATTCTTCTACAAGCAGGTTCTTTGTTTGCAACACAAGAGAGAATAAAATCCTTTTGACGATTGTAATCCAGTTTCCAAAATTCTGAGTATAATTGGTTTCTCAATTGATCATTAAAATTAACTGTGCATTTGAATTTGCAAGAGTTGCAATTAATAAATGTAGAATTCTTTGCTGCTCTGGCTATTCCCCTGGATTCGTATGGTAAGCTCAACACTCTCTTTTTCTTGGTATTATTTTTTTTCCATTGTGTAGGATTAAATTTTTTCCAACGGTACCTTCGTTTTGATAAGGGTGTTTCACTATCAGAAGATGATCCTGCATTTGGTAATTCTCCATCATCACTGGGGTTATAATTATCACTACTACCGGCAGAAAAATCTGAACCACTTCTTTCAAGTACATTTTCCTCCAACGAATGTGTAGGAAGATTATTGTTGTCTCTATGATTTTCGATTTTACTTGTCGCATTAGTACCATCATAAACAATTCTAATAACTAGAGCAGCTCGCGCCGGTAGCGTGCTGAATGTACCTAATCGAAAAAACTTATTACGTAATGTTAAAAACAATCAAACTTATGTTTACCTTTGCTGATGTTACTTGCCGCAGACAAAGTAAAACACTTTGGGTCGTCGATTGTGAGGAACACAGTTCTAAAAACAATATCTGCTATTAGTAACTGATACTTAGCAAAATTACAACCCCTTAATTTTGTGATTAAGAAGATACAATAATTATCATAAAATAATAAACACTGAACTTGCATCAACTGCATTCATTGTCTATGTTTATGAACTGGAAGGATGATGAATAATCATTATTTAGGATAAAAAGTTAGTCTGAGACAGGATAATATTCACCAAATTAATATTTTATTTAACCTCAACATAACCTCAAAATGGGTTAATACAAAATTAATACAATTCAAAGCTCTTACCTTCATTGTTTTTCTTTACACTATTTGGATCTGCATTACTCAAACACATTTGTACTAAAAACTTTCTCCTCGTAGTCATAATATAAGCACTTCAATGTTATGCTTTTACTGTAGGTGAACCGAACTACAAATTTTTTAACATACAATGCATGAACATCAAAAAGTGACCAAGTCGTAATAGTCAATTATTGCAGATACCTGTTAAGCTTTAATTATAATCCATGAAAATAGACCAAGTCAAGATGATCATTTTTGACAGTAACTAAACTGAACTCAGTGACTTGGACATAATAATCTTATGCTAATGGCGACATCTATTAGTCATATTTTACTTGGTCACTCTTTCCTGATGTCCAGTAACTACTTTCAACTGACTTGAACACATTAACATAAATTCATATAAATTTGACTTGGTCACTTTTGGCAGTAATCCCACGAAATATTATATGAAGAATGAAAACAAATTCTCTATATGTTGTGCTCAATACAAGTGTAATTGTTAGGCTTTGTTAGGCAATATTGTAGTCCACGTGAAAGCACATCACCAACAATAAAACGTTTCCGCATAATTTATAATAAAAAGGTAGTTAATTTTTCGCTATACCGTACCAGTATCGAGTGCAAAATGTAATTTAATTATTCCAAGCTATCCATGCAGCTCAAATACACTTTAATAAGAAAACTCTTGCAAGCATCCAATCTAAAAAAATTAATTATTTAGAGACCCATACAGTTTCAAGAGAAATGTATATCCCCAAATGAATAGTTTGGAACATTAGATATTCAAATCGCTTTGTTTTGTTCAGGTACATACAATTCCGTTTTGTATTTTGTAACTAAACTGCCATTCGACTTTGTTATGCATGGAATTACCACTTCAATGGAATTGCATATTGGTATAATGTAAAGTTTAATTCGTGATATGGTAATGTGTGCAAATTTTCTTGATGCGCGCTATTTCATACACAGTTTAATTAGGATTTCCTTTCGCATATAACAGGATTTACTAAAAATTGTACAGATTAGCGAAATAAGCCAAATGGGACAACTGGCGGTTTTTGCAAACTAGTCAGATTTCTCTCTTAATCCACTACATTAAATTTACCTTGTAGATAAGCTGTACAGTCACCATTAAAATATGTTAAGAGAATTCTACGCACGTGTGAAAATTATAAATTAACTTAACCCTTTTCGTTTTACAAAGATGAATACCAAGTTGACTAGTGTTGATGTAGGGTATAAGCTTTAAATCCACTGGGCGAACCTTAATAAATAAAGCGAGAGGCTGAAACGTCAAGATGCACATCTTGCAGGAAAATCTCCAGCTGCAATGCCGGTTTCTGCTGTGAAAATCCTGCAACTCCCAACGGCCAAACCGCTGATTTATAAACCCAATCAGAAAGCTCAACTACCGTCGACATATACATTTATTTTCAAGCTGTTATGCAATCAAGTGGCTACTTTGGAGCGAAAAATTTAGATAGAAGTGTAGTATAATTTTTGGAGGGTTATAATTATAGTGCTCGAAGGTATAATAGGGGATTTCGTGCGAAAGCTACTGCATAGGGTTTGATTTACTTCTTTAATAACAGGACCGTCGGAGCTAACTCGTAAATAATACAGAGCTTGGAAACACTCGTTTTTTACCGGACTACGAGAGTTTCAGTCAGTTCAACTAAAGCAGTCTTTCAACCTTTTGCAATATGGTCGAGATATGGTATTGGATATGACATTAAAATATTTGTTATTGGAAATGTTCCTCGTCCATTCCTTTTATTGCCCACTCTTATAGCTAAAAAGAACTAATAAAGCAAACCCAATTTCTGCAGGAATCAAATTGCTTTACATACGGATGTGATTTCATTCAACCTTTTTTCCAGTGCGTTGACGAGAAAAATAACTAGAATACAAGGGTAATCTTCTTAGCCATACGTAGTACATATATTAAATTAAAAGTTCTATCATGCTGAACGCATATAAACGAAACAGATGGCGTAATTTTGTTAGATATATTTCTATATTAACTTAAGTGGTTTGTGCAGAAAAAGGTATTCGGGGTAATGCGCTCACTCACGAGTAAGACATGTTAAGAGCAATTCTAGAATAATGCTTAATTTTCTAGTTCATTTCACTGGATAACCGTTATTTTTTGTATTAAGTGATAAGCCATTTGGTGCAAAGAGACTTTGGATAAGTTATATTTTAAAGTACGCAATACACCTTACCATAATATAATTTTTACATAATTTCAATTGCAAGACATTCAAGGTTACTTAGATAATTCTATTGAGCCAATGCGTTTTGATAAATTATTCCCAACTACATTAGCGAATCCTGTAGCTAAGTAATTGAACAAAATTTGCAGAAAGATTTTAACGAACAGCACCGATTAATTTAAGAATTGCAACAAACAATTTGTTAAATTTTAGAAATGATCAATTAATGAAGGAGTGTAGAAGAATTACAAGAGCATAATCGATGTATTACCATGAATAATTTTGAAATTTCTGTGAAAATGAACTAAGGTGTAGAACTTGTATTCACTCATCATAAAGAAAGTCAAAACTCAAATTTTGATACAACGACTATAGAAGGATATAGCCTTATAGGCCAGCATCACGATCACAATCGCCACCTTATAGATAACTTTGGAGTTACAGAGATCCGAATATAGTTTTTTAATAAAATACCTACTACTAAACGGCACCAGCATTCGAATCGAATAGTCGAAAATACTGTAACTAACTTCTTTTTACTGTCTTTATTGGTCGATTAGTCAAAAACTCTAAGAAATAATAATGTACTGATGATAATTACTAACAATATTTACAAGACTAATTTAGTTTTTAACAAAACGAATACTACTTACCTTATTACTAAGTTCCACAATGAGCCAGACAGCATTTATATACACATTAAACGTATCTACTTTAATGCTTTTTTAGCCCATGATTTATATCATAATACTCACGAATTTATATTTCGATTAATACTTATCGCTCTTTCGAGTTGAGATATATATATATATATATATATATATATATTATATTATATATATATATATATATATATATATATAAACCTCTCAACTCGAAAGAGCGATACGTATCAATCGATATGTATCAAATGCAGTGATATTCCCCCTGAACAATCAAGCCCCTATGATGTGGAATGTTAAATTAGGGTTTTTTTGCCCCGAATAGCTTAATTAATTAAATAAAGCAATTCTACAATACACAATATAATGATTAAATATTTACAACTCTCAAAATTTTCCCCTTTTTACAGAACATCTACATATACCAGATTTATGGTTTTTGAAAGCCAGCAAAACTATCTTTTTACTTATTTAAAGACCTTTGAACGTTCCAAGATGTGTTAAAATTGCTAACCTGGAATGGGTTCTGTAGTTCCTTCCTAGTCTGTGATCTGCATCCCCATGAATTGTTTCGTACCACGTCCGAATATGTCCAAATTAGAGTACTTTGATTTTAAAACTGTTTTCAATTGAAAGTCAAAATCAAAACCAAAATTAAAGTCCAGATTGAAATTAAAATCGATATTAAAATCCAAATGGAAATTACACTCCAAGTTCCATGTAGGTATTAGAAGAATTTCAATGTAGGTATTAAAATCCAATTTAAATGTAGGTATTAAAAGCCCTGGTTTATTAATATTAGAAATGGAGTTTTAATTAAGTCGTTTTACTTACGTCTATTAATAGATCGGTTTATTTTCGTTGCATAAATTCGCACACTTTTCAATTCTAATTTCACTTTAATCTTACCTCACTGGTTACGTAAATTCTTAGTACTTTTGAACATAGTCGTAGCCCAGTTTGAATGTATACTAACTTGTCGCTTCATTATTATCGTATATAAAGCTGTACCTCCACCTGCTTTTCATTGACTTATTTACGTTCTGAGACGACACATCGGCTTTATCTCGCATACCTTGTAATTTCACCAATTATTTAGTTCAAATATTCGAATGCATGCCTTGCCAGTCACGTACTCCTCCCACATATCGTGGTAATTTCCAACTTTTACCTTTTATTAACTCACGTATTCGAATGTTTGTTATTTATTATTATCTATACTGAATAGCCTGGTACTTGTTTATTTCTACATAATATTGGATTTTTGAACAAATGTGATTTCTTTCTGTCACGTACGATTTTCTAATAATGAATAATTTAGATTGGGTGTATGATGATATTTTTAACGCAATCGTTAAATATTCGTAATGCCAATGCATATAGATTTCTCGGTCACTTAATTTTGATGCAATTTGTTGCGTTTTTAAATCTCATCTTTACTTGTAAACTACTCTTAGATATTTCTATGGTCTTATGCATTTTATCCCGTGTATTTTATATATAGTGTGCTCTCAATTAACAATATGTAGAAAGACCGATTTACTCCTATAATTTCTGGAATTATGTGCTTTATTAAACTGGAAGTTGTTTTTATTTATTCTACGACCCCTATGACCTAACCTACCCCTAAACTACCCTATTATTATAGTAATATATATATATATATATATATATATATATATATATATATATATATATATATATAACAATTAGTATTATTTCTCGAACGAAAGTAGGTAAACAACTGATTTAATTGAATTCTTGGAATACACTCGTTCTACCAGATAAAACTACAGCGTCAAATTGTAATTTTTATTCAATGTTTCGGCATTGAATTTATGCCTTCTTCATAGAATAAATTACTATGACTTAAACCTGATTTAAACTTAACAAACAACACTTATTCATGACATGCAATTTGGTTAAAATTTTTAAAAAGTAATTACGGCAACACAATTAAAATGTTACATAGTCAATTGGATAAAATAAATAAATAAATAAATTAACGTTTACAACATGCATTTAAACCTAATCATACGACGCAACAAGCATAACCGTTAATTTATTTATTTATTTTATCCAATTGTATGCATGTCATGAATAAGTGTTGTTTGTTAGTCAGGTTTAAGTCATAATTTATTCTATGAAGAAGGCATAAAGTCAATGCCGAAACGTTGAATAAAATTACAATTGACGCTAGTTTATATAATTCAATTAAATCATTTATATATATATATATATATATATATATAAACAACTGATTTAATTGAATTCTTGGAATACACTCGTATATATATATATATATATATATATATATATATAGTAAAATTGGTAACGACCTAGCTCTTTAATAAATAAGTAAATAAATTAAACAAAACATGTACATACATATTTACTAGAAATTATATACACAAGATCATTTTTAATAAACCAACAAAAACCAACATACAAACAAGTGCTGTACAAAAATTAAAAAACCAAGACAGTATACATCAACATCAAAATAATATTACTATTTAAAATTCTAAAACACATTTTATACATTTTTTAATTATTTTATCTTTATATTTAATTATATTACACACTATATTACTCACTTTAGTAAGTATTAAATACTATTTCTATAATTTTTAGCTATTAGTCAAATCCTGTTCATATAATCAACTCAATGTATTTATTTGTAGTACTCTTGATAATGGAAAAATAAATTTCCGAAAGCTTGAATTTATAAAAAAAAGAATTCTTCAATTCTGCTGACCTAAAACCCATAAAGTTATATACTATATATATATATATATATATATATATATATATATATATCGCTACGTTGCTGGTCGTCACTCACTACTACAAAAATCCCCACTTTCGGGGTGCTAAATTGCTGCGAAATTTGCTTTGATTCGAACTCTACTCGTACTCTGATGAAGTCCCACATTTATGAACGCCAAAATGCTACAAACCTTCGATGCTGCTTATATACCTAAAAAGCTTAAAATATTACTGCTTGACAACGAAGTATTTCACGGCTGCTTGGCTGCCTTCTGTAAATAAACTAACTACTCAAAAAAAATCAGCTACGCCTAAGTTTATTAATATACTTATAGAAAATATACGCCAAAATCAACATAAAACTCCTTGTGCACTCATTATTCATACATTATATACATCCCCCTTTTAAAATAACACATTTTACAATACATTTTGAAATCCTTAATTACCCCCAGATAAATATTTACAATTGTATTATCATAGAAAGTAACAGGGCTTTACCATAGTCTTTACTTTAACTCCGGTCTAATACAAGCTCATAGTAAAACCTTAATTCTTCGTGCTAATTTTTGCACATTAATCCTCAAAAATACCCTTTTACCTTGTACTTACACCAAATATTGCTAATATCATAAATTCCCACATAAAATACAGTAAAATAATAGTTCAATCTGTAACTTTTCCCAAGTTTGTCCTTTTTAGTTCATAACCTTATACCCACAATGTACAAAAACATCTGTTAATACACGGATGGAAACAAGAACAGCAGTTACCTGACTCTATCACTGTCCACGGGACTGCCATCATACCATCAACGACTGCTACCTTCAGGAACTTTCCCAACCTGGATTGCAACACCCAGAACTGTAAACTGCTACCATGTCAGCACGACGTCATTTGGTCTACCAATTCCATAGTGCCTTCACACTCCAAAGCCTCTTCTATCAATTGTTAGTAATCAATCAACTCGATCAAACAGACATTTACTCCACTTCCAAATTTTAAACTTGGCACACTTATTGTAAATGAAACTATAACAGACCTTACTTACATAAATTAAACTTTGTTTCAACTTGTACAAGTAACATTTTTTTGTTGGAGCCGTCAGCTGGTTGTAAGCTAAGTGTGACGTACTTTTGTTGAAAACCCCAGAGAGTTGTCTGCTTGTCGACAAACTAATAGAGCTCCACAACAGTCTATTGGTGTTTATATACTTTTATCTCCACCTCCAATCTGTTAGAATTCTTCAAATTTCCTTCAATACAAACAAACAGCACCTTTCACCGTCCACAATTCTTAAAATTGTTCAACCGCCACTCTCCTTCCACAAACACTTTAACGGCCACCGAAAATCCTAGAACATGTTCCCACATCACAAGCTCACGTAGACATTTCTTTGTATTCGTTATACAAACGAATTCCAACGGTCAACAAATTCTGTGTATTCGTACTAACCGACAACATTTTCCAACACATTTCCTTGAAATTTCCTGAACATAACAAACGTGCCCACTTCACTAACCCATTTTCGTTGAATTTCTACAATCCCACTCTAAAACCTTGTGTATATTTACCCCACGATTGGTGCGCAATTAATATTGCTGTGATAAGGCCCTTACGATTCTGTGCCCTTAATATTCAAGCCCCTACATTGGGTGTCATTTTCATTGCTGTGATATGCCCTTTTATGATTGGTGTATCTATTTTTATACGTGTGAATATCAACCCCTTTTAAAATCCTATAATTTTTTGAATTTGTTTTTCTACGGCTAGCTCAATCTATCAAACACTAAATGCCCTACTTCACGACAATAAAGATTGTTTAACCTCTTTTTCTTTCTACTACCTAACTGTTAGAATAATTTAAATGAAGCAATCCAAAATTAAACAGTATGATGATTGATAATATGTACAGTTTTATGGCAATTCAAAAATTAGCCCCTGAATAAATTATTCACATTCACCAAATTTAATTTTCCTGAAAGCCAGCAAAAACAGCTTTGGAATTACTCTTATGTACCTTTCGAACGTTCAAAGGTGATTTTTCTATTTTTCAAATTCTCGATTGACCTTTTTGTTGACCCTTACAGATATATAATATATAGCAAATATTAAAACTGAAACAGTCTTTAACAAATGAAAAATTTAAGATCTCTAACCTGCGTTTTCTTTGCTTGTCACTGGATTTACCTCAGAGTATCAGTGGTCAGCATCCCTTGATTGTTACAATTTGACTTGCTTCACTTGTTGGCCAAAATGATGGATTAATGGTTGCTTATATTTTTTCCATCTGATTTCTGGAGTAACTTTTAGTATCTTGACATTTATTTCCTTGTAAGTATTTTTGAAGTATCTTTGGATTTTCATTTATAGATACATCTAGAGATACATTTAGATCTTTAGATATACTTTTTGATCTACATTTAGATCTTTATTTGGAGCCCTAAATTGTTAAATATTAAAATACAATTCAATTAATAGTTTATCTTACGTTTACGCGTAGAACGGCTATTCTTCGTTACACATATTAGCACTTTCAATTTTTCACTTTTAATAAATTATTGACTGTTCACTAATTGTTACTGGTACGTAATTTACTACTTTAAATCGACGTTGTTCGTGCCTTGTTAAAGATAAACTGTTTATTTTCGAGTTTCCTATGGTATTTATAAGCCCCACATTTCAGCGTTTTAATTGGCGTGTTCGTTGATCAAGGCTTGTACTTTGCGCCTGTCTCTGTAGAACCCGGTATTTCTCAAAATTCTCTGGCTTTAATCGTTGTTCCTTGATTCAATCTCGCACGTAGACGTTCAGTATATCACAGTATATTCTTAGAATTTCCAAATATTTATGGCATTCTGTCACGTATTTTATAATTGTGTCGTTTATAGTCCAAACTTTTATCATATCGCGGACCGCCTGCTATTTATTGTTTGTTATTTGAAATATGTTGGATTTTCATGTAAATATGATATTCCAGTCACGTACTCATCTTTCTAATAATGATATACTTGAATGCGTTTTCTTATTTATGCGGTGACATTTTTATTGAAAATTTTAAATAGCTAGAATTCCAGGTTGTTTATTTTTACCGATTACGTGTTTATTTTGATGAAACTTGATGTATTTAAAACATTATCTTTGTTCGTTTCTTTAATTTAAAGCGCATTATAAGACGTGCACATTATTATTTTAGCTACATATTATCTAATTATTGCAAAATGAGCTTCCTTCTTGTGCATTAAATTAAATATAATTTATCTACAGTGTGTATTGACCTTTTGTAAAATATTCGATTTACTCCAATTCAATGGTGGAATTATTTGGTTTTTTTAACGTTAATTATTTCTACATTTATTTTACGAACCTTTTGACTTAATCTACCCTTAAACTACCCTCTTATCATAGTTCTATCCTGTTAAAAAGATAATTTGAAAGATTTCATAATCTGACACAATTTTTATTTTTACATTTCATCTTATACAAATTATAGATCCTTCTTACATTTAGAAGTTAAAGAAAAACGCTAATGATTAAAACTTAATTTAAATGATAATTTTTTAAAACAACACATCTTCTAAGTGGCAACTAATTTTTGTATAATTTAGACTAGTTGTTTGTAATTTTTAGAACCATTAAAAAAGTTCTCATTTTTTACCAACTGATCTCAAACCCATTAAATAAACATTTAATATTACTAGAAAGTTTATATATATATATATATATATATATATATATATATATATTACTCATATTTAGACCAGGGTAGAAAATTAAATAATCACATCAAATAATTTTCATCACCGTGTAGAAGCTTTGGGAAAAGGTACGCGTTATTAAAACCGTGAAGCATAAAAATTCATTCGTTTCATTAAAAAGAAGAGATTTAAATTATTTACAAAACGCCTTCTATAAAGAGAAGCAGTATTAAAATGCTCTACGTGTAATTTAATTATTTCGAGTAAAGAAACAAATGAAAATTACGTGCAAAATTTATATTAATTAACTCAATTTTAAGTAACCGGTATTAAACAAAATGTACAGATAATATTTAATATTTGATTAGGAGTCACTAAAAATTAAAGGGCATTATTTTTAATTGAAGTTAATTGAACCATTAGTAACATATAATACGTATAAAAGCTAGTAAAAACCCAATAATATTCAGATCGTAGAAGTATTATGTTTGAACACCTGCGTATTTTTAAATGTTTTATGTTCTGCGTAAAATTTGCAGATAACAAATGGTTACAGAGAATGTTGGAGAAACCGTTGCTTAATATTTACGGGAAATGCTAATAAGGTGGGTTATTTCACAAGTCCACATGGTTTGAAAATAACCGATACTAAAGAATATCGATTTGTACCACTTGGAACAGGGTAGATAGAGACAGATATTATGCGCAAGACAGAGACACATATAGTAAAAGGCGTGAGTTGAGCAACGTCACTGGGTTGCGATTGGTTGAAAATAAGAGGCAAACTTGAGAGGTAAAAATAACATTTCTGTATAAAATTTAATTAGTTATTCCCAGACGTTGCGAGCCGTGTCGAAATTTCCGAGATTTAACTGGTGCGAGTGCAAATTTAATAAGAATCGACGCACAGGCGGTCGAGATGGGAACATAGTATACGAAATTCTAGAAACTGGCCGTTTTGAGGACAAAACCGACAGACAGGCTAACCACTATATATACCCGGGTTAATATGAGTTTCGCTCTCTTAGATTTTCGATTTGATTCAATGCGTTAAACAGTGCTTTTTAGTTTTCCGATTTTGATAGAATAATTTAAACAGTTTGCTCGTATATTTTGGTGATTTAAAACAGTTTGTTCTTTACGTGCTACAATGAATGTAATTTAGTGCACTTAGAAAAGAAGATACAAGGTAATAAAGTCTAGTATCACTGTACCAATTAGTCAAATTTGCAACGACAAATGAATACACAAAAGTAGGCAGTTTTGGCGTATATTTGTGAAAGAAGTATGAATTTCTTTGCTATTTTTCGGGGGTGTTAATAATTAAATAATTCGTAAACGTGTCTGGATCCACAAAACAAGGTTCAGATATACACAGATGAGTTCCGGAAAAGCACTGAAACAACTTTAGAGGAATGGTGGTGTAGAAAATTTTAAAAGCGACCAGTAATACGAGGACCTAAACATAACCCAGTTGGATTGGTGTGATTAACAGACGACGATGTACATTGGAGTCACGAGTGCATTAACCTTCAGGTAACTTATGCTTTGTTGTTCGATTTTTGATGTTTTGGTGTGTGTTGAATAACTTTATAATTGATTTACTTAAAATGGACCGTAGTGAAATTGTACTAACAACAAATTTTTAATTTTAAGGTGAAATTTTCTTGTTTAAGTAGAAAGGGGTATTTAGTTTTTATGTTCTGGATTATGATAAAAATTTGGGTATGTCTTTGAGCTCAATTAGACGAACCTGGTTAATTAACGTAAAGGGTGGGAGATGCTCCTTTGTACTCAGACTCAGGTCTGCATATATTGTTATATTAATTAGTAGGTATCTACAAGGACTTTAATTCTGGATGCACATTAAAATGATAACAAATTTAATCTTGAAATTTTCTGATACTGAAATTTATGCTGAATTTTAATTTTGAAATTTTAATGTATTGTGAATATTGATGTAAATAGAGTTAACGTTGATGTTTGTGGTAGGAATGTGTTTTTTATGAATGAGGATGAAGGTTTAACTAGGTGAGCAGCCGAGGCGGAAAAGAGTAAAGAGGCGATTAACAGAAGAAAGTCAACGGACCAGTTAAGTGAATAGCTTTTTGTAGGATTCACAGCATTCTTGACGCCCAATTCGTGAGGCTCGATTCTAATACATGGAAACACAGCAATATATATATATATATATATATATATATAATTATGCTGTGGTACCTCCAAAATTCGGGTCCGTTGACTTTCTTCTGTTAATCGCCTCTTTACTCTTTCCGCCTCGGCTGCTCACCTAGTTAAAACTTTCATCCTCATTCATAAAAAAAAAAAAACATATTCCTACCACAAACATCAACGTTAACTCTATTTACATCAATATTCACAATACATTAAAATTTCAAAATTAAAATTCAGCATAAATTTCAGTATCATAAAATTTCAAGATTAAATTTGTTATCATTTTAATTTGCATCCCGAATTAAAGTCCTTGTAGGATGCCTACTAATTAATTTAACAATATTTGCAGACCTGAGTCTGAGTACAAAGGAAGCATCTCCCACCCCTTTACGTTAATTAAACCGGTTAGTCTAGTTGAGCTCAAAGACAGACCCGAATTTTCATCATAATCAAAACATAAACTGCTTAATACTCCTTTCTACTTAAACAAGAAAATTTTACCTAAAAATTAAAAGTTGATGTTCATACAAATTCACTACTGTCCATTTTTTTTTTCAAATAAATTATAAAGATATCCAACACACACAAAAACATCAAAGTTCGAACAAAATTGTATAATTTACCTGAAGGTTACTGCACTCGTGGCTTCAATGTACATCCTCCTTGCTAATTTTACCATTCCAACTGGGTTATGTTTCCGTCCTCAGATTCCTGGTTGCCTTTGAAAATTCATTTACAACACCATTCGTTGAAAAAGTTTCCGGGCTTCTCAGGAACGCATCTATGTATATCTAAATCTTGTTTGTAGATCCGATCACGTTTACTAATAACATTTGTTTTACTCACTACCGAAAAATAGCAAAGAAATTCCTAATTCTTTCACGCTATACCCAAAACTGCCTACTTTTGTTTATTCATTTATCGTTACTGATTTCGATAATTGGTACAGTAATACTCGCAAATATAACTAGACTTTATTACCTTGTATCTTCTTTTCTAAGTGCACTAATGCATAACAACTTGTATCGTAGCACGTAAAGAGCAAAACTGTTTTAAAGTATTCAATAATCACCAAAATATAAGAGTAAACTGTTTAAAATATTGAATCAAAATCGAAAATCTAAGAGAACACTGTTTAAAGCATCGAATAATCAAAAATCTAAGAGAACGAAACTCATATTATCACCGGTTTATATAAGAGCCCGCCCGTACGTCGGTTTTGTCCCGCAAACGGACAATTTCCAGAATTTCTCATACTATGTTCCCTTTCGACAGTCGGGCACCGCGATTCTATTAAATTTGCACACGCGCCAGTTGAAAATCTCAGAAATTTTCACACGAACCGCAAACACGTCCGAGAACATTAATTAATTTTGTATAGAAATCGTTACGTTTACACCTCTCATATTTGCATCCTATTTCCACCAATCGCAAACCCAGTGACGTTGCTCAAATCACGCCTTTAATTAACCGTGTCTCTGTCTTGCGCATATTATCCGTCTCTATCTACCCAGTTCTGAGTGGTACAAATCGATATTCTTTATTATCGGTTATTTCAATCCATGTGGATTCGTAAGTAAAATAACCCCGTATCTAGCCTTCCCGTTGAAACATCCGACCGTTTCCAATATACCTAAAAGCTGCATGTTTATCCAAACAAATTAATTAGAACTTTGATATTTAAAAATACGCAGGTGTTCAATCGTAATACTTTAAATAACACTTCTACGATTTGAATATTATTGGGTTTTTAACAGCTTTTATGCATATAATACCTTAATAATCGTTCAGTTAACTCCAATTAAAATAATAATAAATGGCATTGACTTCTACCCTTTAATTTTTAGTGAATACAAGTTAAATATTAATTATTATTTGTACACTTTGTTTAATACCCGTTACTTAGAACTTGAATTAATTAATATAAATTTTGCACGTAATTTCTATTTGTTTTAATACTTGGAACAATTAAATTAAATACACGTTGAGCATTTTAATTCTGCTTCTTTTTATAGAAAGCGTCTAGTAAATAATTTAAATCCCTTATTTTTAATGAAACGAATAAATGTTTATGCTCCACGGTTTTAATAACGCGTATTATCTAATAAAATTCTATACAAGGTGATTAAAATTATTTGATGTCGTTAATTAATTTTCTACCATGGTCTAAATATAAGTAATATATATATATATATATATATATATATATATATATATATATATATACCAAGAGACAGGTTCAAGTCCTGTCCAAGACCTTATATTTTCCTTCTTTCAATTACTAGCTCGATTTGAAATGATCATTTGGTCTTTGCATAAAGGTCTATGTTATTATTTCATCTAATTCATTGTAATACGATAGCATTTATCAACTTATCTTGTGTAATTAACTACCTAAAGTATTTATATATTGATACTTGGCTCATAGCCGTGATTTTGAGCGTTGCTTCCTGTCTATAACTGACTCAAGTCAAAAATTTGACAATGTCAGGTATGATTGACAAAAATGCCAAACGTAATTGAAAGTTAGGTTTATGTATAGTTGTGTACACGATATAAATTTGTAAATTTCCTAATTGTCGTCATCGGTCTCGGTGGCGTCATTGGTAAACGCATGGTACCGGAAATACCAAGATACAGGTTCAAGTCCTGTCCAAGACCTTATATTTTCATTATTTCAAATACTAGCTCAATTTAGAATGATCATTTGGGCTTTGTATAAAAGTCTATGTTATTATTTCATCTAATTCACTGTAATACGATAGTATTTATCAACTTACCTTGTGTAATTAACTACCTAATATATATATATATATATATATATATATATATATATATATATAATATCAAAGAATGAAATTTATTGGCAAGTGACTCAATATTAGCCACAAGGGCATCCTGTCGACGCGTTTCGCCCTAATTGGGGCTCATCAGGACAGTAGTAGCAAAGATGTAATATTTAACACGACCACATTATGGGAAGTACAGCATCACCTAGCCCACAATTTGTGCCTTCGTGCTGTTTCACCTGACTTTGCAGGTTTTATCAACAGTCGGCACGGAGGAGATCCGGTTCAACTGCCTTTTTCTATAGCCAAAGATTATAATTATAAAGAATTATAAAGAAACGCGTCGACAGGATGCCCTTGTGGCTAATATTGAGTCACTTGCCATTAAATTTCATTCTTTGATATAATTTTAAGACTCATTAAATTTACTTATTCTTTATATATATATATATATATATATATATATATATATATATATATATATATATATATATATATATATATATATACTTTTCTACCATCCATTTCAAGCATACGATTTTAAAATTTAATAGTTGACTTAATTGCATTAACTTTTACATAAAAGAATAGTTTCAAAAATTAGCTAGCAATTTTTGTATCGTCTACTGCTACACCTCTGGAGTTTTGAAGATTATCAAATAATCTCAATGTT
This sequence comes from Platerodrilus igneus, assembly GCA_036346225.1. NCBI lineage: Eukaryota > Metazoa > Arthropoda > Insecta > Coleoptera > Lycidae > Platerodrilus > Platerodrilus igneus. The sequence continues at coordinate 4,644,007 of JARFIW010000131.1, read as the reverse complement.
AAACTAGCTTTAGTTATTAAGGATAAACTTATAGCAACGGTTTTTAGATTTCTCACACAGTTCAAGAAATTTACTACTAAAATGCACATAACAATTGCGAAATGCAAAAAGTTTTGCATGAGATGCGAAAGATCAAGCACAAGACACGAGACTAGACTGGACGGGCTATATACGAGACGAAACCGGTCCGCGAAGGTGCAGACGAGACGAGACCTTTTCATTTCTTGTATCGTCTCGCCTCGCGTGGTTGACTACAGCGTGCCCAGATTTGGTGTAGTTACACCTTCTATTTTGTAACAGTAGGCGGCTAGCGTAAGTTGAACAAAGACAAAGTATTTGAAATGTCAGGTGTTTACTTTTTTCTGGCTTGAACTTAATAAAGCAAGCGTTTTTACTCTTTAAATCAGAATTAGTTATTAGTCAATATTTTTAACATATCTGTTTGATTAAAACTTTGTACAGAGGAAAACTATTCGTGGAAATTTAAAAAGCTAGCAAGTTTTCTGCATCACAGGACATTCTTCGTGTCATAATATCTCCGAAAAGACCTACACTTTTGTTAATTTCATATTTATGTAATAATTTCAGTTTATAACTGATAATCAGTTCCAAAACCAACGTTTACCTATAATTAGCGCCTAGTTGAAATGTTATCTAAGGTGCACGCAAGCGTCACTAAATTTATCCGTTTATGTGACATTATCGCCATTGTATATCGAAATTTACAAAACACTTAAAATTCTAACAATGCCCGCATTAGATGTTTTAAATCTACCTGCACATTATGGTAATTGATATGCCGAAGTAAAGTATATATTTGGACTTTATTCTTAAATCTGCATGCAAATCTATTGTGTGTCATTATGTAGACTAATTAAATTCCAAACTGCACGTAGGCTTCAAATTCTTTCTGAAATAAATTACAAGGTATAATTTAAACGTTGACTTTTAGAAATTATTTCCAGTCGCGCTTTCATCTAAATTCTTATAATGCAACAGGGATTATTTGATTTGCTTGTATTTGTAGCAAAGGGCAAATGTAGTGTCAATCTTCGATAAAAATGTATAATTATGTGGTTGAATAAAGTACTTAACATCCCGCATTTATAATATGACCTGGAATTGGTTTTAGTCCTATGGGATTGATATTCTTTCTCCTGGGGAGCTCGTTCGCCCCGGGAGCTTTTTAGTCCGGAAACTTTTTTGTTCGGAAATGTTGTGTCTAAATTTAAATTGTGTGGTTACATGAAGTATTTAAAATTCGGCATTTATAATATGGCCTTGAATTGGTTTTCAGTACTCTGGGACTGATTTCCTTTCTCCTGGGGAGCTCTTTCACCCCGGGAGCTTGTTCGTCCGGGACGTTTTCGTCCTGGAACTTCTTTGTCCGGAAATGTTGTGTCAAACTTCTATAAGAATTTATATTATGTGGTTGCATAATTAATTTAAAATTTCGTATTTACAACATGGTCTGGAATGGGTTTTTAGTCCTTATGGAATTGATTTATGTTCTCTTAGGGAGCTCTTTTGCCCCGGGAGCTTTTTCGTATGAGAACTTTTTCGTCAGGGAATCCCTATCGCCTCAGAAACCATTTCCAACAGACTCCTTTTGCCCAGTCTCGCTTGGGCGGATTGTATTCCTTACACTCGTGGCTACCGGTATAACGGTATACATCTGGGGCTAAATTAAGCATTGGTTGGCCAATTTGTAAAGGAGAGGGTACAGAAGCGATGGAAATTTGTACGGAGTAAACTTGGTTCAAACGATTCAAGTGTCGGGTCATCAGCTGCAAAACGAAGCACGTTCGACTCGTCTAACGTGCGTTGTTCAAGCAGCCCTGAAAATTGTTGACGAAGAAAATCCTGTAGCAATGTTCGGAAACTGCCGGCTGAACTTGGGGTTTCAATTAGGACTGATTGGAAAAGTCAGTAGAAACTGCCGAAGTGTACAACGCGATTTGACAAAAAGCAGCGTTTACGTTGTGCAGAATAGTGCAAAACTTTACTGACCAATCTATTTGACAACGTTTCATCAAACAAATTGTAACTTGTGAATAAAAGTAGATTTTTTAAACAAAAGCAACGGCTAAAGGCTGTGGATTAACTTTAGTAAACCTGATTATGCCACTGCAAGACCAAAGCTATTTGAAAAGAATGTTATGCTTTGTTGAATTTGGAAGGTTGGGTGGACTTTAACTTTATTCTAAATGGTAAAGCTATCACATTATACCTCTACAGTAATCAACTAAGTCGAATGAATGAAGTGCTTAAGTAAAAGTGTCTAGCACTAGTTTACTGAAAACAGATTATGCTTTAACAGGATAACGCAAAACCTCACACTGCAGTCAAAATCTAGTAGAAAATCGGCGACTTGATTTGGGAAGCTCTGCCTCGTCCAGCGTATAGTCAAATTGTCTCTTCATACTGTCAATTATATTAGTTGATGATGCACGTGTGAAATGAAAAGTGCTTTCAAAACCAACAGGAGGTCGAAAAAAGATGCCGCCGACTTTTTGTCTCTATAGGTCAAAATTGGTACGATTCCAGTTGCTATCAGAAATACACATAAATATCACAGAGCATGATGGATCATATTTCGAAGAATAGCGTGTTTTTTATAACACAATATTAGACTTAGTTGTACATAAAAAAATAAAATACTTGTTCAGCATCCCAGTACTTCTGTCAGAAATGAAATCAATAGCTGTAGCTTTTGAGAAGTGATGTCGCGTTTCTGTAAATTAGGTTCAGAAGGTGCGTTTGGAGGTTGAAGGACTAATTCATAGGATACAGATCTCTGTTAGATGTATAATTTACGTCTTTGGTTTTCAAAAAATGTTTTTTGCCAGCTACGAAATTTTCAGGGATTGCAGTTGTCTGTTTTTGTCTGCTTTTGAGTAGGGTTAAGAATCGAGCCTACGTTAAAATTTCTCCGGTAAATGAATCCTATTCTTTGACTTTCAGATGTGATACCTTAGTAGTCCAGAAAGCCCTGTAGAGTGTGATTATTTTTTTGGGGATAAAGCGCTGACTCCTAGATAACAATAACACCAGAATTGAGGTCCACAGAAAAAGTTACTCTAAATAATGTTAACAATAGAAATCAAATGTCTAACTGCGGCGGATTTCGAATAACCCAGTTTGTATTGCGAAGGAGTCCGAAGCGGTACACATGAGCTTCGTGTTTTGATTAACGTAATTATGTCCGACAGTGATTGTTTGATACTTTTGAACGTTTGATATACAATTTGGATTACGAAAAAGTCTCTATATAACTTCGCGAAACACTGTAATAAACTTTCAACATCACGGCACATGTGCCATCATATCTGCTACATTTTAGAGATTCTTTACTCGATATTTCAAAATAAACCGTTCTAAAGCTAATCTGTGTTAACACGCATTTCAAATATTAAAAGCGTGCCTAAGTGCCACTAGCTAGATTTATCCATATTTGTGATATTATCTCCTTTATACGTAGTAATTCAAAAAACACATAAATACCAGCAGTAGATGCTTTATTCTATGTTTTTGTAGCTAGAACTTCAAAGTAAAAAATATGTCTGGGTTTTATTATTTTTAAATCTGTATGCACATTTACTAACTGTGTGGCATTATGCAGACTAATTTAATCCGATATTGCACACGGGATTTAAAACCGCACCTAAAATGGACTCCAAGCTTATAGCATTAAATTTAGACTTTTTAAATATAATATACTTCTACTGCATTGTTTTCATACACTTTAATCCTTAGAATGCATTATACAGGAATGTGTTCGGCTTACTTGCATTTTATGTTAGAATGGTAAATTTGCTTTCTAAACCCTCGACAAGTATTTAAATTTTCTTATTAATTATATGTGTCTTGTTTCAAAGCTTATAAAACACATTATCCGGAAACATCTCAAGTTCATTATATCGCCAAAAGGTACCAATAAAGTTGAATAAAAGCGTTTTCCCTCATTTACTCCATGTGCCGCATTATACAGGGTGTTCCTAAATATCATGTACATACCGAAGTATGTTATTCTTTGGCTTAATTTATGACTAAAAATTATATAAACGTAGCTTTGCAAACACTTCGTCATCAATCCACAAGCTATTGAATTTCAAGATTTTTTAGCTTGTCCTTATAGTTCCTGCAGTTTTGAAATACCTAGATCAAATTTGGAATATGGGTTACGCTGTAGGGTTTACATCACTGGGCTGTCAAATGGTTGTGAGAATCTACAAGGTTATATTTTTCAAGGGTCTTGCGCCACTTTCTTCGCCTGAAAATTTTGACAGTGCACTGCAAGAAGATTTTAAAATGCAACATGAATTTTCTGTTTTTTAAAAAAGTTTTTGGTCCCTTGCAGTTTTTCGTACCTGCGACCGTTGTTGAGGAAAAAAATAAAAAAGGATTTTCAGTAAATCCCTCCATAAAAATAGAATTTTTAAAATGGTCAAGTAGGCTCTGGCTATATTGTGGATAATCTTTGTTTAGATTAATTTCGACGTTTTATTTGAAATCGTACCTTGCGTCTTCATATGTTTATAAAAATAATGCTATAAGTTGTAAACTGTAAAATAAAAAAATGCTTTAAAGACTCGGTATAATCTCATAACAATAGATAGATAGATTAGATAAATTTATTGATGTGGACTATACCTAGGTCAGAGCCTATACTAGCAGTACACAATAGGTATTTACATATATTTAAAAACTTAGAATAAATAATTCAAAAACAACTGGGGTTTTTGAAGTTTTGGTGAGGGGGATTTGTGCCCCTACCTTAGTCGTCGACTGTGCACGTGGAGTGGGGCTGATTGTGTGCATAGTGCGAGTGTAAGTGTGATATGGTAGTGAATTGCAAGAGTGTATATTAAGTGTGTTAGTGCCGCTGGTTGTGGGTGGTCTGTTTGGTTATAAGGATTTCATTTAGGAAATGGTTGAATTCTTGAGGGTAGTTAGTGACTAGGAAGTTTACGTTAGGAAGTGGAGAGAACGGGTCAAAGTTTGTAAATTGCTTGAGGTTGATTTGTAGTAGAGAGGTTAGGGGACAGGAGTATATTAGGTGTTGTGGGGTTTCTAGAGATTGATTGTTGCAAGGACAGTGAGGAGAAGGAGTTAAATGGAATTGGTGAACCTTATCACGGAAGTTACCATGGTCGGACAGAAATTGCATTGTAGGGGGATTAGAGAAAAGAATATGTGGAGGGATGTTTGTGATATCAGGGAAGATATCAAATGTATATCTGCCGCTGGTGGAGTGGGACCAAAGGTCTTGCCAGGAATAGAGTAGGGAGTTATGTATTCTGGATTTTATGTTAGTTTTAGGGAGAGTACGGTATTCGTCATAGTGAAGTGTTCTGTCGTGTATAATGGTTGGTAGGTTATGTTTAAGGTTTTGGATTTGGAGTGAAGAGTTTAGTTGGATTTTGATCGGAGGGATTTGAAGCAGGGTATACAAGGACGCTGTGGAGGTGGTTCTGTACGCTCTTGAGGTCTTATGATCGTGTTGAGCGTAAGTCTGGAGGAAGGGGCCAAAATTTTTGAATTCTGAATGAGATGTAGTTCATCTACGATCCTGCGAATGGAAATTCAAGAAAAGCCAGACAGTATAGGGGTCGTTATCCCAATAGAATGATACCTAATTAACGAGTATTTTTCAATTTTTATAGGTCATTAGCAACAGAAAAGTAGGTGAATATTTAAATATTAGTCATCAAGTTGCTTGTCGTATACTGCGTGATTTACTGCTATACACTAACATTCAAATCGTGCAGGGGCTTCTTCCTCGAGATTTTGCTTTAAGGATTAATTTCTGGTGGTACCTAAATAGATCGGCAGTAAACCCCGATTTTGATTGTAAAATCCTTTTTACCGACGAAGCCAATTTTTCAAGGAATTCATTAAATGTATGGGGTGGTATAATTGGGGATCATTTGATTGGTCCTTTCTTCTTCCGAGGTAGATCTACTGGTCACTCGTAGAAATATTCCTTGCAACACGAATTGCCTTTAATACTCGAAGACTTACATCTTCTGCTGAGAAATTAAATGTGGTATATGCACGAAGGCGCTCCGGCACATTTTTTAATCTTGGCTCGGGTGTATTTAAACGAAGTGTATGAGAACAACTGGATGGATAGGCTAGACCTTAGTCATGGCTTCCTAGGTCCCCTGATTTAAATAACCTAGATTTTCCTACGAGAGCGTCACAAATCTCTAGTGTTCCTGCGAATAGAATGAGCTGCACGTTATAAATTTAAATTTGCCATAAATAGACGGGAATCCCGTAACAATTTAAGGATGTACCGGTTAAATATATTGTAGCAATTTTATTTTCTATCTAGATATGTTTAAATAATTAATCCCTTTGTTTAATAAGAAACGTATAATGCATAATAATATTATTCAGTCCACTAATTAAATATTACCTATTGCCCAATAAAGTTTTAGCATTCAATTAAAATTTAATTTCCACGGTGACAAAATAAAAGTTTCCATTTAGTATCTTTCCTATAGCTCCATCTATTTAAGAAATTGAGAAGTGATTGTGTTGCCGGGCAGCAACTCGCTTGACCCCCGACACTTTCAATACAGCTGTGGTGAAAGCAGGTCGAATTGTTCTTTGAAACAATGGTTTTTTGCAGTTTTGCGTGTTGGAAGCACGTACGGATTAAGTTCTGTTAGGAGAATGTCATCTCCGAGAGGTATTTTTGATAGTCCATTTTGTTGGAACAGCTCGTAGATGACGTGAAATTTTTTGGTCGAAGGGCCGTTGGTAACATGCAACTTTATTTATGTATAATACGAAATTTTACATAAAGTATTCAATCTAAATTACACGCAACTTTATTTATATATATAACATGAAATTTTACATATAGTATTCAAGTTAAATGGTTTTCGTGGTTTAATGTACATATAAAGCAACTTTAAATTAACATGCAGATTGGTTTTTACGCTTTGTTCTTGGTGTGGTCCTGGCGGAATTTAATTACTCAAATTCCGAGTAATGTGGATTTTCAGTGTGCAGTACAATTATTCGTTCTAAATTGGAGATTTCCGTATTTCAATGCTGACGTAAGATCCCTTTATGGTATTTTTCAGACAGACGGAGTTCTGGTATGTAGAAAATTTGTTTTCGTATGTTAGCTGAACTATGGACATTGTAATTAGATAATTTATTTGTTTAATCAAGTTATTTAAACGTCAATATAGGTCAAGGACAGACTGTGAATATGTTTTGCAATATTAAGCAATAGGAATCTGTAACTATTACTTATCCAATTCTTTTATTAATTCACTAAAATTACGGAGGATGTCAATACGTGTTAAGAAAAGTAAATTCTTCTATTTATGAGAACTTAGAAATCAAATTTCTATGTTTGCTATTTCATTAATACTTATTTGGAATTATCCATTGTAAGGTTAAGGTAGATCTACCAAAACTAATATTTTTGTCATCAATAAGCAACAGTTTAGAAAGCAACTTTATGCTTTATCTATTAGTTATTAAAACCACATTTAATTTGATTGGTACTGATTTTATCCAGTGCCCTTGTAAATGATTTTCATAAATTAAATAATTACAATATAAGGAAAGAAAGATATTTTGTAAAGAAACACATAATTGAATACTAGAGGAATAGATTTTATTTTTGAACAAGACTATTCTTTTTAATTAGGATGAATGAAAGTGATTCCATTTGAATTTAAAATTTTTTTTGAGTATATATGCACAAACAGTGCTATTCTTTGTTTAATTTGTTCACAGGTGTAGCAGTGAATTACTAAGACCAAGGTCGAGCCATAAGGTAAGAAAGTTCACGGATTATGTTGTTTTTAATAAACAATATAGCGGTTATAGAATAAAAGTTTCCGCATTCGCCTTGTACAAGGGACTTGAGTAAGGTCTTCTCTGTATAGAAAAATACGGTGGCGCCTTATTCTTCATGTTTTTGGTCACAATCTAACCCCGACCCACAGCTCATGTTCCACCCAGAGCATATAGTCCGACTAGCCGCTTTGCCTTTGAGATTTCCACAACTTTGGGCCATTTTCCGTCAGAACTTGCCGTGGGCTCTATTCGATTATTGGAAATTCTCGTTAAATAAAATCCCAAAATAACTTAAAAGGCTATAATATTGGTATGTAAATGGGGTTTCTATGCAAGAAAATAATAAAACCAATAAAAATAATAAAAATAGAAATACAAAATTACGTTACTATTTAACTAATCCTGAAAGATTTCTTTTCTTCGTCACAATTAAGGGGCGTCGACCCGCCTTGTCACAGCAATTCCTTTGATATTATCTATAGACGGAAGACGGGTATTCCAAATAAGTCTCTTTTGTTTTTTGATCTCCTTATACTTTACCTTTCTCTAAAATACCATAAAAAGCACTTATTAAATTTTGTCATAATTAAAGGCATTCTTGAGGTGTAGACTTCTCTTATATACGATCCTTCACCGGGGTAACTTGATATCGTTTTAGAGTGACCCAATTTTGATTTAGCTGAAAAATAAATTTAAATAAAATTCAATTTACAATTAATCTCTATTGTATTTAAATAATTGCAATAGAAAAACAAATATACTTTATTTATAAAACCTAATTTCTTAACCTAAAATTGGCCAGGTATTAACAAAGGAAATCTTAAGAAAAAGCATTAAACCAAATCCATCAATAATACTTTCACTCCAACTTTTTCGTTTTCCCTATTAAATTATATGACATTCTAAATCCCATTTCTGTAAATACACTTTATAACAAACATTACAATAGTTAAATACGAACTTTTGTTTTTATTATTTCATTGTTCATCCAAAATAATTTAAAATCAATACGTACAAATACCTTAATATTTTAAAATGTTCTAAACTTCATTGTACGATGACATTATGTTTAAATTTAACCGACATTCGTTCTGTCACAAGGTCATTATTTAACTAACGAAGTACTTTCACGTTCTATTCATTTCCTATTACATGAATAGTAACCTGTTTACATTTAAAATTCACATAATATATAATTAAAAAAGCTAATTTACTGTCTGTTTAATAATTTTTTAAACCCAAGGATGTCCAGAAATTATATGTATTTCCATTTTTGTCTTTTCATATAGCACAGTTTTTCTTTCCAGCTAGCACGGTTTTTTTAACACAGAAACACAAAATTCAAACGATTGAAAGGGTGAACTCTCCAGGTTCTAACCCTTTTTGTAACCGCTTATAATAGCGTTAGTTCTACAAATACATGAATTGAAACCTATCCTACCCGTGCAAAGGTAGTTCAAAAATATAATGTGTTATCTTTGCGGGAATCTGTGTTCACCTCTTGAGACCGTGTTTCGTTCAATAACTTTTAAGATTTTTTGCCCATAATGAGACAGTAAACATTCATAGAGCTATGAGATGCTCAGACGAGTTCCATAGGCGGCGGTGATTGAAAGTGTCACGTTGTCAATATCTTCATAAAACTAAAATCTAGTACCATCGATGTTTCTGAGTACAAAGTTTTCACAGGAAAAGCATTGTTTCATGGGATCACCGAACATATTCTGAAAGCGCCTTTAGTAAAAGACAAAATAAAAAATAAGGAACAAAATACAAATTGAATTCTTACATATATTTCAGTCATTTAACACCAAACAAGGTAGAAGATAACATAAAGTAAATGAGGATGAAATGTTTTGTGATTGGCCGCGTTTGATTGGAGCAAAATAAAAGGTATAGAGATCGAAATATAGGAAATATTTTTTTAGATAACACAAAGGAATAGAGACATTTAAATTATCCCCACAAAGGTAGATAATGTAAACTAGGTAGATAAGAATCTATTAAGGCGAAATTAAATAAAAATTTAATCAATGTCAAGAAAAATAAATACATATATATATATATATATATATATATATATATATATATATATGCAAAAGTGAACGTTGATGCAAAAACAATCACAATATTTATAAAAAATTTGACAAAGTAAAAAGGAAGTGATTTAGCGAAATTGTATTTCAACGAAATATCAGAAACAAAGAAACAAGTGCATTCTAATTCCTTTTGTCAAAATAGCATCTCAGACGTCTTTAGTACTGCCAGAAATCAGACAATTAATAAATTAATATATCTTCTTGAGCTATTTGTGTCACTTCCTTAAGACTCTGGGTTAGGGCTGTTAGAAAATAATATGTAGAAACAAGATAAATTAATTTGGTAAAAAGGATTAATTTTCTAGGTCTACGGTGAACATAAGCTTACTAAGTCCAACTTCCAGGGTTCGAATCCGGCAACGATCCGCTTAAAAAAATGTTAGGCGAGCATTTTTCACAGAAATGCTCGAATGAGAGGTAAAATGTGGATCCCTGTGTGACTGTTGTGACGCACGTCAAAGATTCCTACCTTGCTTGGGCTTGCAACGTCTCGACATAATTCAAAATTTCCAGGTTAAAAAATTCCCTGCCTGGTCAATATAGTACTACGTTTGGAGTAGGCGTGTACGTTGTAACTTGTAGAAATTTCACTTACCATCCAAAAATACGAACCTTGAGTGGATCGAGGTCTTATAAGTCATACGCTGTGGGATCCGGCTTACAAACAGCGTGATTTGCAGGTAATTTACCGATATCAAGCTAAAGATCCTGTTGGAAACTGAACTGAAATATTACGAAAGTAAGATTAGCATAATATCCCTCCAGGACACAATGGTTTTATAAGAATTTAGTTGACTCCATAGTTCCAATTTTTTATTCGCTGCTTGACATCATTTTAATAATGAGAATCAAATGATGTATATAATCAATTAAGTTAGTAGTTCAAAGGAACTCTTTGCAAACTAGAATGATATTAAAATGCAAATTAGTTTGTTATAGAAAATTAGTAAACAATTATACATTTTAAGAAATATAATAATTTTATTTAAGTTTAACGGTAAATTTTTCGCTTAATGAATTTGTGATTAAGAATTTAAATTGTTTCTTAATCTCTGCCAACGAATGTTTCCAACAGTACTATAAGATTTCATAGCTGGCTTTCTCCAACAGTTGAGAGTTGCAACAGGAGGCTAATCGCATATCTCCTCCGAGTGTGTTTGCGGTGGCGTATCAGGAATGGCCCCTTTGGGCGAGGTATTAAAAACATATATCAGCTTTATTTCTTTGATGATATCAGGCGCCTTTATCGGAAGTGCGTACACCTGAAAGATAATAGCCGTCCTATTAACTACATACATAATATAAATAAATGTGCGCGAGTACTCAAAAAGACATAGTGAAATCCGAATGATACACGAGCGTGTGCGCTATCAGCTATTGCATTCGTACACCCTTTTCGGGGACTTAAGCTTTTGTACTACTCAATAAGCTTTGTGGTAAGTGGTTACAGAGTTACGATTTATCGCACTTTATTGTCGAGTTGTAAAACATCAATCAGTTTGTATAATTGTTACCAATTTGGATTACTAGAATAAGTCTTAATCATTTTATTTTTGTAATAATATATTTACCAGGAAGTTTGTAGTCAGAGATCGAAACACTCTGATTCTTTTATAGATTCTCTGTCAAGGATTTTTTTGATTAAACAAACCTTACAAGCGTGGAATAAAAAAGCAAGGTAAAATATCCACAAGCGAAGAGATGCGAGTTCTGTAAAGTGTAAGCAACTTTAGGAGTATTTTTGATAATTGTTAGGAATAATTTTATGCTTGAATGGTTGAAAAAGATTGTTGTAAATGTTCAATATACTTTTGTAGAAAGTATGCTAGTAGGTCATCATCAATTGGTAATAGGTAAGTTTTACAGTCTTCCAAAAAATAGTCAGTAGGTCAATAAGCTTAAGAAGTATGCCAGAAGATCAACACCAGTTGGACGTAGGTCGGTCTTATATTCCTACGAAAGCAGCTCAGTAGTAAGTCATACGAAAGAAGCGCGTCAAGGCCATCGATCCTAAACAAGCAGTGTACGCTGCGACAACGACTCATCCGTAATAAGCGCCAAAAACCAACATTCAACGAACCCACTACCGACAGATTATGGAATCCGACTTTCAGCGCTCGAATTACGCGAATAAACGCGGGAAAACAAATTCAACCACATCATTCAAGAAACAGTCGCAAAAAAGCGAGAATTCAAAGAGCACACAAAATCAAAGGTCAACTACTCAAACGAAACAGTGCCTGCTGTAACGGTTCATTCGTCATAAGCGCGGGCAAAAAGTTCATCAAACCCACCATGAATACATCATTGAATCCGACTTGCAGAAGCACGAATCCGCGAAAAAACGCAGAAATCACTTTAGCCAAAAAATAATCGCAAAAAGCGAGAATACTAACGTCAACAACTTTAAGAAATAGTGTCCGCGGTACTGGCTCGTCCGTCATAAGCGCGGGAAATTAGATCAACAAACCCACTATCGACACATACTTGAATACAAATTGTGACGTCGCACGGGGTCATTGACCGCATCCGGAGTTGTCAGAAAAATAAATATCAATAAACCCGACCGGTTACGTCACCCCAGAACAATCAACAATGCAAAGGTCTTTGACCCCAACACACGAGCGATCCATGACGTCACGCACAAAGTTTAATGAATCCCACTGTGATGTCGCAAGGAGTCATTTTCAGCATGCAAAGTTGTCAGAACCCGCAAGGTACAAAGGTCAATAAACCCGACCGGTTACGTCCGCCCCAAAATAATTATCCACAAAAAACACAATGGTCATTGACCCTAACACATGTGTGATCCGTGAAATCACAAGAAATGGTTAATGAACCCGCACTGTGACGTCACAAGGGATTATTGGCCTCCTCTGGGAGGCGCCAGAACCCGCACTATATACTACTTATCTGTGTGCGTAATTTGTATTTCAATGGATAAGAAGCGTTTTGTAACCTATTATTTAAGCTGTTTATCTTTCTATTGAAACGACTATCTCTGCGTGGTAGTAAGTGTTGTGTAGCGTGTAAGATGTTGAGTATATAAAGAGCAACAAAGTCTTCTCTCCTACGCTTTTCCAAGAAATGACTGAGATTGTTTAAATTTAAATTCTACCAACATATACGTATGTAATTTGGTGATGAAGTTTGCAAATCAATGAAACAGTATGCCGACATCAACAAGAAACTTGGTAATTGAAACAACCATAGTCATTTCCTAGAAAAGTGTAGGACTGAAAACTTTATTCCACTTTTCTAAGAAATGAATACGGTTGTTTACATTTAAATTCTACCAATACATACGTATGTAATTTGGTGATAAAATTTGCAGGTCAATGGAGCAGTATACCAACTTCAACAAGAAACTTGCTAATTTAAACCACCGTAGTCATTTCTTAGAAAAGTGTAGGAGTGACGACTTTATTCCTCCTCATATACTCAACACCTTACAACCTACACTACACTTACTCCTATGCAGAAATAAGTGTATCAACAGAAAGATATACAACTTGAATGGTGAGATACAAAAACGCTTTTATCAAGTGAAATACAAATTGCGCACAGAGATATTTATTTTTGTACCAACAGGCTATCTCAATTTATGAACGAGTGCATCCCAATATAACATCACAATTAAAGGTTATAGCTACTTTGTTACTTGAATAATACAATATATATATATATATATATATATATATATATATATATATATAAAACAAAGACAAGTTATTTGCAGTCCGCAATAAGAAAATAGTATATAAAGTAAGATGTATCTGTAAACAAACTCTTATGAAAATAATAAGAGCCATTGACAAATACAAATCGGGCTGGTAGTTATATAGCCATTAACAAAACATTAGCTTTATTAATTCATAGGGGAGGAAACATCCACTGACCAATGGTTTCGGCTTGTTAGCCTCATCAGAGTGGACTGTTCCCAAGAACCCTATGAAGTAATCGAAGCTATTATAATGATATAATTTCAAAACAATCACTGTACTATGGCAAAAGTAAATAAAACCGCCATCAGGTGATAAAACACCAACACTACTAAAGTGTGGAAGTACAGAATTGAACCGAAACTACATAATAAATTTTGAAAATGACTATAAAAGTACGTTGGGCCTTTGAGATTTGCGGAATGTTACAGCAAAATTTATTTGCTAACGTAACAAACCTTCTCGTGGCGACACCCGGGTTCATGCCCCAAAGGCAATTCAAATAAACAAAGACAAGTTATTTGCAGTCCGCAATAAGAAAATAGTATATAAAGTAAGATGTATCTGTATTTGTCAATGGCTCTTATTATTTTCATAAGAGTTTGTTTACAGATACATCTTACTTTATATATATATATATATATATATATATATATATATATATATTACTCATATTTAGACCAGGGTAGAAAATTAAATAATCACATCAAATAATTTTAATCACCGTGTATAAGGAATTTCATTAAATAATACGCGTTATTAAAACCATGAAGCATAAATAAACTCGGTTGTTTCAGTAAAATAAGAAATTTAAATTATTTATAAAACGCTTTATATCAAAAGAAGCAGTATTGAAAAGCTCTGCGTGTAATGTAATTATTTCTAAACAAAGAGAAATTACGTGCAAAATTTATCTTAATTAACTCTATTTAAGTAACCGGTAGTAAAACAAAGTGTACCTATAATAATTAATATTTAAGTTGTATTCGCTAAAAATGAAAAGGATAGAAATCAATTTTAATTGGAGTTAATTAAACCGTTAATAACATATAATACCTATAGAAACTTGTAAAACCCAAGATTAAAATACCACGGAATAAAGCTCTGAGAATTAATATTATTTTGAACACCTGCGTAGTTTAAATATCACATTCGGCGTAAATTTTGCAGATAATTAATGTTTCAAAGAATCTTGGAGAAACCGGGGCTTAGTATTCACGAGAATGTGCGATACGGGTTTATTAAACCCAGATAACAGTCCGCGTGGACTGAAATAATCGATAATGAAGAGTGTCAATTTGCACCAATAAGAACACGGTAGAGAAGGAAAGAAAAAATGCGTCAAGCAAAGACACATATTGTAAAAGGCGGGATTTAAGCAACGTCACGGGGTCACAATTGGTTAAAATAGGATGCAAATATCAGAGGTAGAACAACAATTTCTGTACAAAATCAATTAGTTTTTCTCGGACATGCTTGCGTGCCGTGTGGAAATTTTCTGAGATTTAAATGGGGCGAGTGAAAATTCGTAAAATCGACGCGTGAGCGGCAGACTGGGAACATGGCATGAGAAATTCTTTAGAATTACCCGTTTTGGGGAACCGACCGACAGACAGGCTTTTTGCTATATATACCGAGATGAAGATAAACAAGCTCTCTTAGTCTCTGAGACTTTTGACGATTCGATGCGTTAAAAGCTCGTACATACGCGACTTGATTGAAAATGTTAAACCGTGCATTTTAGTTTGATTAAATAATTTAAAGTTTGCTAGTATATTTTAGTGATTCAAAATAGCTTGTTATTTACGTGTTAACATGAATGTACTTCAGTGCACTTAGATACAAGGTAATAAAATTTAGTTTCACTGTACCAATTAGCAAAATTTACAACGACGAATGTATACACAAAAGTAGGCAGTTTTGGCGTATATTGGTGACAGAAGCATGAAGTTATTTGCTATTTTTCGGGGGTGTTAATAATTAAATGGTTCAAATACGTGTCTGGATCCACGAAACAAGGGTCAGATATACATAGATGAGTTCCGGAAAAGCCCAGAAACAACTGGTGATGGAGAAAATTTTAAAAGCGTAGAGAATCAGAAGCCGTAATTATAATCCTGTTGAATGGTGTGATTAACTAAAGAAACGATACCTTGAAACGACGAGAACAGTAACCTTCAGGTAAATTATACTATTTTGTTTGACATTTTTGTGTGTATTGAATGACTTTATAATTGATTTACTTTAAATGGACATTAGTGAAATTGTTCTAACCATAAAAGTTTAATTTTAAGATGAAATTTGCTTGTTTAAGTAAAAAGGGGTATTTTGTTTTGATGTTCGGGAATATGATGAAACTTTGGGTATGTCTTTGAGCTCAATTAGACAAACCTGGTTAATTAACGTAAAGGGTGGTAGATGCTCCCTTTGTACTCAGACTCCGGTCTGTTTATATTGTTATATTAATTAGTAGGCATCCAACAAGGACTTGAATTCTGGATGCACGTTAAAGTGATAATAAAATTAATTTTGAAATTCCTTTTAAAAACTGAATTTTATGCTGAAATTTAATTTGAAAATTTAATGTATTCTGAATATTGATGTAAATAGAGTTAACGTTGATGTTTGTCGTAGGAATGTGTTTAATTTTTATGAATGAGGAGATTTATAAAATTAGGTGAGCAGCCGAGGCGAAAAGCGTAGTTCACGGATTTTGGAGGAATCACAGCATAATTTGGCGACCCAAAAGTGAGGCTCGAGTTCCAAATAAAATTTTTGTGATTTTATTCCAGGAAACTGGCGATCTGAGAGAGAGAGTTTTTGTGTGTGTATAAATTTAAGAGTATTTTAGAGTGTGTGTGAGTGATTAGAACGTATGCAGAGAAAAGAGTGGTTAAGGAGTCAAGGAGTGGAAATTGGAAGTGACGATAGTGCATTGTGTGAGAAAATTTCTAAAATGGAAGATGCTGGAGGCAGTAGAGATCAGTCGAGGACGGAATCAGGGATCAAGGAAACGAGATGATATTGAGAATGTTAGAGAGGATGAGTGAAGAATCTAATAGAGCTAGGAAGAATCGAATAGAGCGATGGAGGAGTCCAATAGAAAATTAGAACAGCTAAGCGATGAATCTAATAGAGCTAGGGAAGAATCGAGCAGGAAGTTAGAAGAGATTAGAGAAATGAGTGAGGAATCGAATCGTAAGTTTGAACAAATTAGTCAGAAAATAGATAAGACGAATCAAGAAGTTTCAGAATTTAAAAATAGTCTTACCGTAAAGATGGGGGAAGTTGAAAATAGGGTTGAAAAAAATGAACGTGATATTACAGGTCTTCGACAGGAAATGGGACATTTAAGGTCCGAAGTACGCATTTTCTGTGAAGAAGAAATAAACGTAAAAATGACTGAAGTAACGGACTCATGTAGGGATCAGTTAGGCAGGGTAGAACGTGAAGTTAGTAGTATTAAATACAACATGTCAAATTTAACGGGGGATGGTCCCAGATTTTATACAGGTGGAGTATCATTGGACCAACACATGAAGTTTTATGGCGATAACAGGGTAAATCCACAAATTTTTATAAATAGTGTAAGAAATCTAGTGGGAAATTTATTTGACGAACAGACCAAACTAAATACGATAAAGGCTTTATTAAAGGACAACGCGGAAGCATGGTACAATTTGGTAGGACAGGACATAGACACGTATCACGACTTTGAAGACAAATTTTTACAACATTACTGGAGTGATCACAAACAGGATCAGATTAGGGACGACTTGATTACAGGAAAATTTAAGGGAGAGTTTGCAGGTTCTAGGGAGCAATATGCCATCCGCAAGTACAGTGTGGCCAAACAACTGAATCCACCATTGACGGACAGACAGATTATTAAGTACCTATCACGACATTTTGAACTGGAAATTAGACAACGCATGGCCTTACAAAACATCACAGAACGGGAGACATTTTTAGAGTATTTGCAGAGATATGACGATGTATGTGTAGGACGGACAAGAGAGATACGAGAACGAAACGTTAACACAGTTAGGTTTGACAACAGGACACCGAATTATCCGAGACGGCCTGACTACAGCAGAAATTTTCGACCGAATTGGGAACGACGAGGACAGGAATACAGGAGCAATAGTGCGACTAGGGGACCGACGCCAAGACCTAGTTACACGCGACAGAACAGTTTACCGGAAGTAAACAGGACCGTGACCAGCACGCCGAATAGAGACAGGGACACGGATATTAACACGAGGAGGACGTACGCACAGGTTGTAGAAGGACAACCAGGACCAAGCACGGAAAACAGGATGAGACAGGATTTTTAGAACGTGACAGACCACTAGATTTCTGTGTAAATGTATACGAACATCCACGTGAATTTTTCAAAATTGAGGAGGAAGTAGAGCCAGAAACTGTAGAAAATTTATGTTTGCCAATTGTTAATTTAGAAATTTTTGAAAATAATGTAGAAGTATTACTTGATACAGGGGCAGAGGCGAGTTTAATATCGGAGGAATTCGTCAGCAAAATTAGGGATAAGGTTTGTGATAGAATTATGCCTATAAAACGTAGCCATTTAGTAGCTCAAATAAAAAGAAGTTTGCTGTAGTAAATAGTGTTGTGGTGCTTAGGATAGATATAGGAGGTTTTAGCTGTGAACAGGAGTTTGTAATTGTACCTGGACTGAAGTTTCAGAGCATTTTAGGTGTTGACTGTATGATGAAGTTAGGGGTTTTGATAGATATGGAAAGGAAGGTAATAAGGATTAAGGATAGGGTAGTGCCATGGAAGGGCAGTTATGAAGTCACAGAGGATGACACGGGGTTAAGTATTAATGTAGTAGAGGTAGAGGATGATGAGGTTAAACAGATCAACACAATAAGATGTCCAGAGGATAGGAGAGTAGAGGTTCAAGCTTTAGTACAAAAACATGCAGAATTAGTGGGGGTAGAAGCAACAGCAGCATATCGGGAGCAGGTGAAGGCAGAATTATTTTTGACGAGGTTAAGTGGCAAGTTTGTTTTTAATAAAGTAGATTTAAGGAATTCATTCTGGCGGATTCCATTACACAAAAATTCTAGAAGGTACATAGGATTTTCCATAGAGGGAAAAATCGATAATTTTAAAGTAGTATCGTTTGGTTTGTCGGCAGAAAAGGAAACAATAATAAATAAGAAACAGACATGTGTAGAGACTGAAGAAGAAGTAATATTTAAGAGTCAGGATAATAGGGATGATAAGTTTATTGTATGTGAGATAATAGGGAGGATAAGTGTAGATATAGAAGGGGGAGAAATAGGGATGAAGAGTATTAGGTTGGTGAGAAGAAAGACTTGGAGGGTCAAGAAGAGAGTTAGATTTAAATAGGATAGGGATAGAATAGGTGTATATAGAAGAATAGAAGTAGGTGTGTATAGAAAATAAAGCTAGGTATAGGATAAATATGGGAGATAATTAGAAATAAGTTTAGGATGAGAATAAAGATTAAATGTAGGAAGAAAATAAGATAGGTTAAGTGTAGATATTTCATAGAAGATTAGTGCAGAGTTAGGAATAAAGTTAGGAATAGGATAGGTAGATAGGATGTATATAGGATTAGATGGATGAGTAGGATGAAGTTAGGGATAATTTCAGTTTAGAGAATTAGGTGAGAGTTAGGAATAGGATAGGGATATAGGATAGGTGTAAATATTTTTTTTTGATTGGAAACAAAGTAGGTAAGTTAGATAGATAAGGTAGAGAGATAGGCAATTTTTTTGTAATTTTTTTTTGTCTAAATGCTTTATATTTGAAGTCAAATAAGTGGGATTATTTGTATTCAAATAGGGGGAAAATACTCATATTTAGACCAGGGTAGAAAATTAAATAATCACATCAAATAATTTTAATCACCGTGTATAAGGAATTTCATTAAATAATACGCGTTATTAAAACCATGAAGCATAAATAAATTCAGTTGTTTCAGTAAAATAAAAATTTAAATTATTTATAAGACGCTTTATATCAAAAGAAGCAGTATTGAAAAGCTCTGCGTGTAATGTAATTATTTCTAAACAAAGAGAAATTACGTGCAAAATTTATCTTAATTAACTCTATTTAAGTAACCGGTAGTAAAACAAAGTGTACCTATAATAATTAATATTTAAGTTGTATTCGCTAAAAATGAAAAGGATAGAAATCAATTTTAATTGGAGTTAATTAAACCGTTAATAACATATAATACCTATAGAAACTTGTAAAACCCAAGATTAAAAT
Organism: Platerodrilus igneus; assembly: GCA_036346225.1. Classification (NCBI taxonomy): domain Eukaryota; kingdom Metazoa; phylum Arthropoda; class Insecta; order Coleoptera; family Lycidae; genus Platerodrilus; species Platerodrilus igneus. The sequence goes on along the minus strand of JARFIW010000131.1, from coordinate 4,624,089 downwards.
ACCACGGAATAAAGCTCTGAGAATTAATATTATTTTGAACACCTGCGTAGTTTAAATATCACATTCGGCGTAAATTTTGCAGATAATTAATGTTTCAAAGAATCTTGGAGAAACCGGGGCTTAGTATTCACGAGAATGTGCGATACGGGTTTATTAAACCCAGATAACAGTCCGCGTGGACTGAAATAATCGATAATGAAGAGTGTCAATTTGCACCAATAAGAACACGGTAGAGAAGGAAAGAGAAAATGCGTCAAGCAAAGACACATATTGTAAAAGGCGGGATGTAAGCAACGTCACGGGGTCACAATTGGTTAAAAATAGGATGCAAATATCAGAGGTAGAACAACAATTTCTGTACAAAATCAATTAGTTTTTCTCGGACATGCTTGCGTGCCGTGTGGAAATTTTCTGAGATTTAAATGGGGCGAGTGAAAATTCGTAAAAATCGACGCGTGAGCGGCAGACTGGGAACATGGCATGAGAAATTCTTTAGAATTACCCGTTTTGGGAACCGACCGACAGACAGGCTTTTTGCTATATATACCGAGATGAAGATAAACAAGCTCTCTTAGTCTCTGAGACTTTTGACGATTCGATGCGTTAAAAGCTCGTACATACGCGACTTGATTGAAAATGTTAAACCGTGCATTTTAGTTTGATTAAATAATTTAAAGTTTGCTAGTATATTTTAGTGATTCAAAATAGCTTGTTATTTACGTGTTAACATGAATGTACTTCAGTGCACTTGGATACAAGGTAATAAAATTTAGTTTCACTGTACCAATTAGCAAAATTTACAACGACGAATGTATACACAAAAGTAGGCAGTTTTGGCGTATATTGGTGACAGAAGCATGAAGTTATTTGCTATTTTTCGGGGGTGTTAATAATTAAATGGTTCAAATACGTGTCTGGATCCACGAAACAAGGGTCAGATATACATAGATGAGTTCCGGAAAAGCCCAGAAACAACTGGTGATGGAGAAAATTTTAAAAGCGTAGAGAATCAGAAGCCGTAATTATAATCCTGTTGAATGGTGTGATTAACTAAAGAAACGATACCTTGAAACGACGAGGACAGTAACCTTCAGGTAAATTATACTATTTTGTTTGACATTTTTGTGTGTAATGAATGACTTTATAATTGATTTAGTTTAAATGGACATTAGTGAAATTGTTCTAACCATAAAAGTTTAATTTTAAGATGAAATTTGCTTGTTTAAGTAAAAGGGTATTTTGTTTTGATGTTCGGGAATATGATGAAACTTTGGGTATGTCTTTGAGCTCAATTAGACAAACCTGGTTAATTAACGTAAAGGGTGGTAGATGCTCCTTTGTACTAAGACTCCGGTCTGTTTATATTGTTATATTAATTAGTAGGCATCCAACAAGGACTTGAATTCTGGATGCACGTTAAAGTGATAATAAAATTAATTTTGAAATTCCTTTTAAAAACTGAATTTTATGCTGAAATTTAATTTGAAAATTTAATGTATTCTGAATATTGATGTAAATAGAGTTAACGTTGATGTTTGTGGTAGGAATGTGTTTAATTTTTATGAATGAGGAGATTTATAAAATTAGGTGAGCAGCCGAGGCGAAAAGCGTAGTTCACGGATTTGGAGGTTTCACAGCATAATTTGGCGCCCAATCTGTGGGGCTCGAATGTTTTTTTTTAGGACCAGTTCCCGCATTCAAAGGAGGTTTCACAGCAATATATATATATATATATATATATATATATATATATATATATATATATATTACTGCGGTGTTCTGGGATTAAGCCCCTTAAATTTAGCTGCATAAATTTGCAGTGTACTTATTGTAAAAATAAGGTTAACACCTACGAAATTAAAAAAAAATTTTCATTCCGATATCTCTTGAAAAGCTCCCCCAAATCAGCATACCACGGCTAGCTCTGCTTCCAGCTTCTTCAGATATACTTGCTTATCCTATACCTATTCTCTATCAGTTAGACTATCTATAAAAAATTCCCAACCTAATAATTCAACAAAACATACGGTCTTTTTATTCATACAAATCAAAAGTTACGTCACACCAGCTCAATGCTTACAAAAATGGATATGAACATATCCATAAATTTTCACAATATCAACAATTGAATCCTTTTTTAATTTCCTAAATTTAATTTATTTCAACACTTCTTTTCAGTTCAAGTAGATGGGCCTATCTGGAAACCATAAATTGAACTTTACCCTGGTCTATGGTGAGCTCAGTATAAACCTTCTTACTCTGAATGCATAAATAAATTGCATTTTGTTTCAAACTACTCTAAACACCCGTTTACTCTTTACATCAAAATTATACGTCATGTATTTATACCTTCAAATAATAAAATCAAATTGTCTTTTTCATATAACCGTCAAAATAAATTTTATGTTCAGAAACAATTCATTAAATACGTCAAATCACTCTAACACAAAATACCAGCACAAAATGTTCAAACAATAACCAAAAAAACAAATGTCTTACCTGGAGTATGCTCTTGAACCATCACCTCTGTAGACGCCGTCCACTAAATTCTCGTCGTTGAATTACATCAAATTCATTTCCCCTCGTTCATCCAATTCTAAGTAGACGCCTTCAATACAGCTACCCATATATTCGTTCAAATATGGTCGACGGCTTCTGGATATACCATACAGCCAGCACCCTCGTTCCGAAAAATAACTTGGCTCGCTTACCTTTGTAACACCGCTTGTCCTTTATGCATATTTAAACCTATAGCCCCGTTTATTAAATAGCACCTACTCGTGCTTTAAAACACTTGTAATTTAACAAAACGGACTGCACTATCTACAGATTTTTAGTTTTAATGTTACCATGTACGTCTTAAGCGAACAGAAGAAGTAAGAGAGCCACACTACGTCTCCTAGTGTATTTATAAGCGTCTCAGGCCTCTCCTTGTACCCTATGTTCATCTAAATGCACCTCCACCTTAACCGATTCTTAAAACTCAAAACGCAACAATCTTTGAAAACTAAGAATTATCTCATTCCTACGTAGCTGTAGTCCGAAATACTGATTATCGTTTTCAACTGTCGCACTACTCTCAGAAAAGCTTCTCGCCCCAATCGCAATGAACCAATCAGAAACGTTTCCCTTGTTACAGGTCGATCGTCCAATCCTATTATCCTTGTCCATCTCATATTTGCTGTCTTTGTTAAAATCCCACTATAGCAACTTAAAATCAATATTGTTGTTAGCCTCTACAAATTATCGCGTATTTTAAACGGCTGTGTTGTACAACGTCTTTCATTCTCTTTTACCCTGTGTTATTTATATTGTCTTTGTTTTGTTTTAAAACTACTTAATGCTTCTCAACCTTCACTTCGATCGTTCACTCAAATTTCTAAAGAATTATGTTTTCAACGTACATTATGATTTCTCGAATTGTTTGTTTATCTGAAAGTCCTTTCTATGAACTGTTTGCCAGTTTGAAATTGTATTTTCCCAAGTTGCTTCGCCTGTAGACTTTCCAGAATTTGTTTTTAACGAACATTTTGTTAGTTAAATGCATATATGCGTTTATATTATCGATTTTATATACTGCAAAGCTATTCGTACTGCACGTTGCTTATACGGAATTTAAAATACGCTTAAATTATTAATTTTATACTCTGTAAACAAAAGCTTTCTCCCTATCATTTGATGTGCTCGATTTACAACCTTAGAATAATAGAGCTAATTATACTGCAACGCTTCCACTCTATACAACTTTAAAACTACGATTTATTGATACAAACGTATGCTACTAAACGTTTGTCTTAAGGTCAAAACTAATTAATTCAAAGCGTAAATAATATATTCCTGTTTTCTATATACAAGGTCCTTACAAAATTACTTTCTTGACTTATCTATCCCTTTTTACATATAACCTACTACGTCTGACTGTCCACTTTTGTAGATACGCTATGACGATTTAATTTTGGTTTTGGCTATGTGGAATATTTCCAAAGCTAGCAATACTGCTTATATATATTTCTTCTTAAGTCTATCTTTAGTTCTAGATAAGTACGTTTGAATGTTATGCTACCAAAAAATAATATAAAACTATTGTGTTTTATGCAATTCTTTGAAATAAGATTATCTTGGATCATCTTGGACCAAGTTGCAACTTAAACTACACAGTTAGGTTTCACTGTTAACTGATCCGATTATGGTTTACAACTGCTTGGCATTTTGTTACTATTAATTACAATTTTACGCGTTGTAGTTTCTTTAAAGTTTGTTACGTATGTTAGTATTATTAAGCAGAGCACTTAAATTAACATCATGCACATTATATAAATATTTAGACTTTGTAACGGTTTAAGTACAACCATAAGCTAGAACGTAATTCTAAGGTTTCTGATTACGATATATTAGAGTTCAGAAAGTTTTCTGTTGTTTATTATACTTAAGTATATGAACAAACCAAAGTGTTCTGTAAAATTCCATTAAAAACTTAATTCACTTGAAGAAATAAATCTGGCTACAGCTTTAGATCTTAAAACCGGGAAGTGCTGAATTAAAATGAGTTTTAGGGCATACGTATTGTATATAAAGTTATGCCGTTATAAATAGGAACTTTCCGTTGGTTTTCTTTTATTTAAGGGACTTATTTGCATAGGAAGTCTATTGTCTTGTTGTCCCTTAAGCAACAATACGACTTAAATTTTACATCCGCCATGAAAGAAAATTCCATTAAGAAACTTGCCTAAAATTCCCTTGGGTCGACCCTAAACCTGTACGGCCATGTAAACAAGAATCGGAAAGTAAAGCAAAATTACATTTTGTACAAAAAACTGTGTGTTGAAACTAAGGAAAAACTATTGCAAATAGTTTACGGAGTTGACAAAACAATTTCTTTATAACTTCCTTTGGTGGGAAACGCAAATGCGAGTACAACTTACTTTTAGGTAAGCTGCTATAAGGAGTAGTTTAACAGCTTTATTCATTAAAACGATTGTGTCTTATAGGTAGATGAAAAGTGCAGCTCTTTGATTGACATCAGGTGCTAATACAAATACCCTTAAGCTAATGTTTTCCTATCCTGTGCATTGCTGAAAATGGTATTCCTGACCTAAATAGCTATAATATATCAAACTCCACGAATTGGAGAGCTAATGATAAATACAGTATTGCCCGAAATAAACAGTACTGAAACTAAGTTGGCGGTGTTTTTATGCGTGCGCTGTCACACTCAAGTTAGCTAGTATAGACCTGTCAAGTAAACCTCAAACAAGTAATTAGTAGGGCCTAATTGTTAAAAATGGTGTTAAGTTCAGAGGAGAAAGTGTTTCTGGTAGAGCATTATTTTCGTTCATACGGAATCGGCCGACGTAATGGTGCAAGTTTGCTATACGTGTCTGATCAATTCACACAAAGGTTTAATAAACGTTCTCCAAGTAATGCTGTAATTTTGAAGGTTATTGAAAAGTTTAGAAATACAGGTAGTGTATTGTGCCAACGAAAAGGAAACTCGAGGCGTCCCAGGACAGTTAACAACAACAATAACCATGAACGTGTTTTTGAGCAAATCTTAGACAATCCGAAAGTCAGCCAGGCAAGGACAGCGTTACAACTTGATTTAAAAGAACTTCCTTTCAAAGAATCCTGAAGGAGCTGGGTACATTTTCGTATGTGATTCAGGTACATCAACAACTACATCCTCGGGATTATCGCAGTAGAGTGGAATATTGCGCCAGAATTCTCGCGTTACAGTATGAAAATCCTGAATTTTTGAAAAATGTTTGCTTTTCAGACGAAGCACATTTTCACTTGTCAGGCTATGTGAATCGTCGCACAAATCGATTTCTGGGCTTTGCCAGACCCGATGAGGTTCAAGAGGTTCCTTTACATAGTGAAAAAGTGAGTGTCTGGTGTGCTGTTTCGGACACGGAATCATTGGTCTGTACTTTATCGAAGAGAATGGTAGGCAAGTCACACTTAATTAACAGAGGTACAGACAAATTTTAACACGATTTATCCCTGATCTACGTCAATTCTGTCGTGCACGTAACTTGGCATTTCGAAACCAATTTTTCAGCAGGACGGGGCAACTTGCCATACTGCTGCCGCAATTCGTCAATTTCTTCAAGAACATTTTCCAAGCAAATTCATATCACGATTTACTGACTTCCCTTATCCTTCACATTCTCCAGACCTCACACCTCCAGACGCATACATTTGGGGCATGGCTAAAAATGCCGTTTTCAAACGGGCACCACAAACCATCGATGAATTAAAGGATGCCGTTAGAGTCTTCTTCGCAGCCCTGAGACAACCCTTATTCAATAACATGACCAGAAACTTAGAACATCGTTATGAAGTCTGTCTCGAACGAGGAGGTGCACATTTAGAACATATAATAAAGTGTCAATAATATGTATTTTTTAAATATACAAAACAATTACAATTTCAGTACTGTTTATTTCGGGCAATACTGTATTTCTTTTAAAGCGCGTTTGATGTTGAATTCAAACATAAAGAACACTGACAAGAATAAATATTTATTTATTCTACGTTTCCAAAGTTGAATATCATTGCAAATAATGACATATGTTATTACAATATCAATGAGCATAGTTCTATGCTAACTTAGCAGAGCAGAGTAGCTGTTGTTGTGCTGCCAAATTTAGACCAGTTTAGAGGATAAAACTCTAAGATATTTGGAAACCAAATAACCTACTCACTTTTAAAAACCAAAACTTCAATTTTATGAAGTTGCTATTCTGATTTAAAAGTTTCATAGAAGTATTTGTCATACTGACAGAGTCGGCGGCAGCGGGAATACAAAAATCAAAAGCTTCTTAAGAACCGTATTTAGTTTGCTTTGTATATTAGCCCAGTCTTTTGTAAAACTATTTTTATCTTAGACTAATTTTAACAAACTTTTTCAAATCCGCGGAAACGCTGAAACCAAATATTCCGACAGTTTACAAAGACTTGAAGCAGAGTTTTCTGAAAAGTTATTAGAAAATTCACCAAAAATGGAAAAAGATATGCTGGAGATAGAAGTACGGATAAATTCCGTAACAGTGCAAGCTCTAACCCCGATGATTCAACAGTACACTTCAGAATATAAGAATGTCGAGCTAAACGAACTGTTGCCATCGAAGTTCAAAGTAATACCATTTACCTTTAATGGAAAGTCGCCTTGGGCGACGTATTTCAAACAATTTGAGGCTGTACCGATGTGACTGTGAGAAAGCAACTGTGTAGGTAATTGCACCATGAGGTGAAACATTGAGTATCCTAGAAACTACACCGGACCATGATTAAAGAAACTACGGGGCATTGGCGTCAAGGCTGGAAATGAGGTTCGACGATTTCCACCTGCAATAACTGTACCACGCTCCGGTAAATAAACGTTATCAGAACGTCAACAAAAATTCACAAGAGTTTGAAGCAGATTTTACGCGCTTGGTAAGTCCCATCTATCCAACAGAACCGGACGGTTTCTTGAAACAGCTGGCAGTACACACCTTTGTCGATGGAATACGGGATTGAAAGGTCCAACAAGCATTACAACCGGCCCGATCTATGACCTTAGATAATACGCTTGATCATGCTATTGAGTGCAAAGCGACATAGCAAGCATCGCAACATAGCAGTGCCAAAGCCAGATGCTCCGTGCAAGAGAGCAAGGAGGAAATAATTCAAACGGTTCTTCGTAACTATTGGCTAAAAGAGAAAAGACTGAAATATGAGAATTGTGGAGAATTTGGACATAACCAATGACAGAATATAAAACCTAGAAGAACAAGAGAAACAGGAAAGCTAAAGGGGGTCAACGATGGAAAACAAAAATCGACCTACACAGATTCTGCCCAGGAAAACACCATTCGCATCGTGTCAACTAGGTGTGAGCATAGTAGTTACATATATGGACGGTATAACGGTAAGATCATTCAGTTTTTAAATAGTTAACCGCTGCAATTTTTTACTGAAATAGTGTCTACCTGATATTGTTATAACGCTTTAAATACCTTGTAAGGCAGAAATCGGCAGCCTGTGAACAAGCTAATGTTCTTTTCTTCGACCAAATTTCAATATAACCGGCGAGTCATTGAGGGTATATAACTTTTCTATGCCTTTCATTCGATTTAATATACAATGCATTGAATCTATTTCCATGTCGGAAGAAAGTTTTGTTGAATGATTTTTAAGTAAAACTGCATTGAACTGATTCCTGTTGTGCCCTTACAAGAATCTAAGTACAAAAAAATTGTCGGTCAACATTTTAAACAATTAAACAAAACTGTTCCTATTTTATCAAATCCTTGTTTTCTATTGATATCTGTTCAGGTCGGTTACGGATACAAGCACTATTCCTCACGTTAATTGATTGATGGAACGGTACAAAAGTTGGGCCTGGACGACAGTCACACTACCGGAACTTTACCGTATCGGTAACTAGTAGGGTTTCGCCGCACTGCCCTTGGATCGAGTAGTGTCAAAGAATCGTCCAGCGTCGTCCATCGCTGGATGGGTGAAGTGCTAAAATTCGGAACGGTAAATAAAAGGTAAATTTAGGGAAAAACTGTAGCATACAATAACAGGTTTATTTAAACCGCAATATAATAAACTAACTTTCCTTATCTACTGCTTAAAGGCCCCACACACGATCAAATTGACTAGTCAAACGTGGTTTGTCAAACGTGCTTGTCATGCAAATTTGATCGTGTGGGGGTTTGTGCTTGATGGTTTGAAGATTTGAAGTCATGTTCAAAGGTTTGAAGGCGTGTTTGAAGTTTTTCAGACTTTACTAGAAAATACGTTCACCAGCTTGAGGTTTTACAAGCAAATTTGATTGTGTGGGGTAGCGTCAAATGGTCAAACCTTCAAACCATCAAACAAAGTTAGTTTTCTGCGATTCGCACAGCAGATTTCTGTGTTTCACATTCTTTTGCCTGTGTTTAAGCTCTAACAGTCAGCGAGTAGTGTTCTCATAAGAACTATGGACTTCTGCTTGTGGACCGAGACTCTTGTGAGTGAGTTTTATCAATCATTTCCTGAACTCTGGCGTGTGAAAAGTAAAGAGTAGAGTAACCGCGACAAGAAGGACGTTGCGCTCAATAACCTCTTCTCTAAGTTACAGGAAATTGAACCCAATGCTACTTGTTCTGATGTGAAAAGCAAAATCAATTCATTGCTAACTTCTTGGAAAAGGAAGCACAAGAAAGTGTTAAGCTCCATAAGATCTCGCAAAGAGCCGATAACATATACGTTGTAACTATTTTTTTTTCTCTCTCTAATTGGCTCCGCTAGCCTCACGCATGGGCGCTAGTGAAACGTTTTTCTAAACTTCTGGCCGACACTACTTTATAATCACCATGCTCCAAGTTAGGTGTCTGCAAAACAAAGTCTTCCGACGTAACTAGGGGTCTATTCCTTGGGTAGAGCTATGAGCAATGGGGGGGTAAGTCGAAATCTGTGGGGGGGTCACACTCAAACCAAAACCAAACAGGCGCCACCAAGTCCAGATTGATTCATGTCAATGGCATGGCTAATTTCTAAGGGCGGACGTGGAGACCCAAAGAAAAAAGATCGCCTTCGCTGACAAAAACCTGTCTTAACAGAATAAGACGCTGTTCCTGTAAGGAAAAATAATAATTAAGTCACATAAAAATGGGAACACTATTTGTGTCCCTCAAATATATCTAACAATGCAAAAAATGTTTCCTACATAAGGGTACCATAAAATTGAACTCTTATTGCTTTTTGTTTATCAGGTCTGATCAAACTAGATCAGAATAAAAGACTTTAAGCGTGGATTATAAATTTACTAGAAAGAATTTTTCTGTTTCTGTAAATAAAATTTAATGCAATAAAATAAAATGAATACTTGAATTACTTGAAGAATTATTGTAAAGTTTATCAACTTGATTCTTACTCAAATATATTACAACCCAGTGTGACTGGTTATACTAAGGTTTTCTAACCCAATCAGATCTGTGTAGGTCATTTACAAATTAATATACAAAACTTTCTTTTAAGTTAACAGTATTAAAATCGATTTGAAGTCAAAATATTCACAAAGATATTCTCTAATTTTATCAAAGGTGGTAGTAATGTAATACTAAACATCTGCTTGCAATTGTGCAATTGTTGACGGCATATTTCAAACAAACAAGTGACGTAGCCGCAGCTGTTAATTTATGCTGAAGCCACGTGTAGTCACATATCTACGAAACTAAGTGAAACTTAAATTTGTTACTGGAGAAAACCAGCTTAGCTACAGATAAACTGAATAACAAATTTGTGTTTCTATAAAACAAAACGAAATAACGTGCTTTTAGAAGGAAGCACTGAGGAAATCTTAAAGCTATTACGAACCAAACCCCGGGCTGCTGTCCTTGGCTAGATTGGGAACTGCATCGCCGTGCGGAGTCTGCAGCTAATTATTCCTGCTTTCCATGCTTTAAATACAGGTGTTGAAGCGAAGTGGGTTTCTTACATTGATTCAAAGTTGCATAAATTTTGTAGCGTCATCTTCCATGGTCTAATCTTAGTTATAAATATAATTTTCGTTGCGTAGTTTGTAAGTCGTAGTTGCGCTAAACAAATTTTTAAATTAGATACTATGATAACGAATATACAATACCAACCGTTACTCAGGAAGTGTGTCACACAATTAATGCGACCCGGAGGTCACTCGCCATTCTCTTCGAATGCATGCTGTCGCTGCTTTTACCTATCGACGAGTGCCCCTGCCGCGTTCTTGCATGGTGGGAGGGTCCCGAGGGGGGTTGTCAATCCTCTCACGCGCGTGCCTGTGGCTGTGGAATACACCGACCTCCGAAACAAATAGACTAACGACTCTAGATACTGTATTAATGCAAAAATTTGATTGTTACACGTATTATTACTTTAGTTAATAAAGGTGTTTTAACATTCGTTGTACCTTTAATGAAGAGATTTTTAATGCGAAAATAAAATTGTTACACTACCCCTTTCCTAAAAGAAAAAAAGTTTTTTTTTTTCCTTTAAGGAACAACTTCAAATATAACAAATACAAACAAAATTTTTTTTATTATAATAATACTAGCCTTTTCTACCTTCCTAATTAACTATGCAATTTTTATGAATTTATTCAAATGGGGGAGACAAATATTTACAAATGCGAGTGTGTTGGTAACTACGTGTACCTGACGTCCATCGGGAGACAAAATCGGGGAGTCACAATCGGTATTAATCAAAATTGGGAAGGGGTCAAATTAGAAAGTCAAACACTCCACGGGACAAAAAAAATTCAAATTCACGATAATTCTTTAACTTGAGGTTCTTACTTCTAACAAGGCTAATATTTACTACCTGTAACCAAACATTTTACAATTTATTTCAAATTCACAAAAACTTCACTTCCTGGAGCTCAATTAGCTCTCTCTAAAAAAAGGAATGCTTCCTCATCAAAACAGCATAACCATTCAAAGTATTATCACTATAAGGCGACAATCAAAAGGAAGACCCTACTAATAGGTCTAAATTTAAAACACTATTATCACAAAGTGATAATCAAAACAAAAGTGACCTAACCAAAGGTTACTTATCAAATCCAAATACAAAATATTATCACTTTATTGCAAAGAGATAATCAAAATGAAGGTAACCTAACCATAAGGTTACTTAACAAATTCAAATACAAAATCGAACCAGTTAGGGCTGTAATATCCTACACCCTACTGATTATCCTATCACTAAGTTCCAACAAACAACAGATCTCATTAGTGATGGACCAAATGGTGAGACTCACCAAGCCAACCTTGACCTTATCAAACCAAAGAATTTCGAACGGTCAAAAAAACAAGGAAAGAATAAACTAATATTCTCTCTACCTAGATAAGTAGAAATCAGGACTAACAATTAAATAGCCCACTTACTTCTACATTGTAAAGATATCTGTTAAAGACATCTTCTAAACACATCTCCGAATAACGCGCGAGCAAAACGACCAGCGTGCACACCAAGGCACACCTCAAACTTACAAAATCTACAAAATCTACAAAATCTCTAACCACTTATTTCACTTCTCAAACAAAATACTCAAAATTAATGAACCGACACTAAATCAAAAATCGGAACAAAACAAAGCAAACCACTACTGCATTACTTAACATCAAAGAGATGACCGGACCGGAACTAATCGTCAGGATCATCATTTTCATTTGGATACGACGCTTCAACTGGTTTCAAGTCCTTTACGTGCCATTTCCTGCTCTTGTTCCATCTTCGTTCTCTAACTCATACACTAAATTGGAATGTTTTTCGAACTTTACTCATAATGAACTTTGGAGCTAACTTAGCGGAAAACTTATCACTAGCACTCGAGAGGACCTTATTAGCTCTCCAAACACTTTCTCCGACTTGGAACGAAATGTCTCTTCTCCTAAGATTGTAGCGTTTACTCGAACGTTGATAAGCTACATGCAAATTTTCACGGACATTCCCAAAAATATCAAATAAAAGTTGACGATCCAAAACATAAGAAGGTCTACTACTGGAGACGACATCAACATCCTCACCAGGTTTAAAATCATCATTATAAGCTTTTCCACTTAAGGGTACCTGACGACCAAAGACTAAAAAATTTGGAGAATAGTTGGTGGACTCATGTTTTGCTGAGTTGATTGCGTATTGGATCTTTGATATCTCATTATCCCACGTATCATGTCCTTCTACGTATAAACGGATAGCTGTACCAACTGTCTTATTGATTCTTTCCACAAAATTACATTGGGGGGCATCAACAGCATTATACCAAATCTTTTGAATTTCGTACCTTGCACACAAAGCTTTAAAAATACGTCCAATTAATTGTGGACCATTATCACAAATAACAAACTGTGGTACTCCGTAGACAAGAAATACTTTTCCTCCAAAATTTCTCAATCAAATGTGCCGTGGCACTTCGCAAAGGTTGCAAAATCGAATATTTCGAAAACCAATCACCAACAACTAAAAGTCATTTACCTGCTTATGAGTCATCAATAAAAAAACTAATCACGACGATAGCTAACAAAAAATCAGTGTTCAGGTACATCTCATCCTACTACCAACCGAACTGTCGAAACAACTACAATGCTTCACAACGCCTAAATATGCTAGAGTGACAAACCCTCTACGAGTCTCACCTAGACTAACAATACCAAAATTTACATCAAATCAAAAAAAGATGCAAAAAAAAAATTCTAGAGCGCCTAACTCACCTCGAGTCTCGTCTAGACTAACGCAATGCCGAGCGACCAACTCTTCCTGAGTCTCGTCTGGACTGACATACTGCTGAGCGACCAACCACGACGACAAGTTCCGCCTAGACTAAATTGCGTTGCAATGCCGATCTAAACAAAATCTGCTAACAAAATCAAAAACGTGCTTATGCACAAAGAGCAATTCTCAAATGACATAACGACAGCTCACTCCAATGTACCTTCAAGATAGAATCTCTAGCCTTATAATCAAATTTGAAAAAAATGTTCTTTATTGACTCAAACAAATCAAACAACAGGCTTATCAGCTTCTTTAGCTGACAGTCTTCCTAAAATTTTCCTCTTCTCCAAGACTGGTTTCTCACTCACCACTCCTCCGATTCTCAGTTCATACTCCAATTCTTCTTTAAGTAGACAAACAATTTGGAATTTTTCCGACATGATTACTCAAGCCTAATGGAATCAAACCGATAAATCTAACTGATCTGAACCTTACAAAAGTGATCAAAACAAATTCGTACTACTAAAGGTAAAAATCAAAAGGTGTTTTTGGTAAAATAATTTTTGCCAAAACAATATCAAAAAAATTATATGGGGTCAAAATAGAACGAAAGTCAAAAATAAATTTGACCAAGTTAATCAATTGACTGTATGAGGGTTAATGTTACAACCAATCTTTTATCAAAAGCAAACAAACAAATCTAAATGTCAAATCGACTTTAAGCAAACAAATTTCGACGCAAAATAATTTTTGGACAAATAGATTTCAAAGCAAAATAAATTTTGAGCTAACAAATTTCGAAGCAAATTAAATTTTGAATAACAAATTTCGAGGTAAATCAAATTATGAACAAACAAATTTCGAGGCCCCAAACGTTGCCGGCGCCAGTGTAACTATTTTTTTTTCTCTCTCTAATTGGCTCCGCTAGCCTCACGCATGGGCGCTAGTGAAACGTTTTTCTAAACTTCTGGCCGACACTACTTTATAATCACCATGCTCCAAGTTAGGTGTCTGCAAAACAAAGTCTTCCGACGTAACTAGGGGTCTATTCCTTGGGTAGAGCTATGAGCAATGGGGGGTAAGTCGAAATCTGTGGGGGGGTCACACTCAAACCAAAACCAAACAGGCGCCACCAAGTCCAGATTGATTCATGTAAATGGCATGGCTAATTTCTAAGGGCGGACGTGGAGACCCAAAGAAAAAAAGATCGCCTTCGCTGACAAAAACCTGTCTTAACAGAATAAGACGCTGTTCCTGTAAGGAAAAATAATAATTAAGTCACATAAAAAATGGGAACACTACTTGTGTCCCTCAAATATATCTAACAATGCAAAAAGAATGTTTCCTACATAAGGGTACCATAAAAATTGAACTCTTATTGCTTTTTGTTTATCAGGTCTGATCAAACTAGATCAGAATAAAAAGACTTTAAGCGTGGATTATAAATTTACTAGAAAGAATTTTTTCTGTTTCTGTAAATAAAATTTAATGCAATAAAATAAAATGAATACTTGAATTACTTGAAGAATTATTGTAAAGTTTATCAACTTGATTCTTACTCAAATATATTACAACCCAGTGTGACTGGTTATACTAAGGTTTTCTAACCCAATCAGATCTGTGTAGGTCATTTACAAATTAATATACAAAACTTTCTTTTTAAGTTAACAGTATTAAAATCGATTTGAAGTCAAAATATTCACAAAGATATTCTCTAATTTTATCAAAGGTGGTAGTAATGTAATACTAAACATCTGCTTGCAATTGTGCAATTGTTGACGGCATATTTCAAACAAACAAGTGACGTAGCCGCAGCTGCTAATTTATGCTGAAGCCACATGTAGTCACATATCTACGAAACTAAGTGAAACTTAAATTTGTTACTGGAGAAAACCAGCTTAGCTACAGATAAACTGAATAACAAATTTGTGCTTCTATAAAACAAAACGAAATAACGTGCTTTTAGAAGGAAGCACTGAGGAAATCTTAAAGCTATTACGAACCAAACCCCGGGCTGCTGTCCTTGGCTAGATTGGGAACTGCATCGCCGTGCGGAGTCTGCAGCTAATTATTCCTGCTTTCCATGCTTTAAATACAGGTGTTGAAGCGAAGTGGGTTTCTTACATTGATTCAAAGTTGCATAAATTTTGTAGCGTCATCTTCCATGGTCTAATCTTAGTTATAAATATAATTTTCGTTGCGTAGTTTGTAAGTCGTAGTTTGTAAGTCGTAGTTGCGCTAAACAAATTTTTAAATTAAATACTATGATAACGAATATACAATACCAACCGTTACTCAGGAAGTGTGTCACACAATTAATGCGACCCGGAGGTCACTCGCCATTCTCTTCGAATGCATGCTGTCGCTGCTTTTACCTATCGACGAGTGCCCCTGCCGCGTTCTTGCATGGTGGGAGGGTCCCGAGGGGGGTTGTCAATCCTCTCACGCGCGTGTCTGTGGCTGTGGAATACACCGACCTCCGAAACAAATAGACTAACGACTCTAGATACTGTATTAATGCAAAAATTTGATTGTTACACGTATTATTACTTTAGTTAATAAAGGTGTTTTAACATTCGTTGTACCTTTAATGAAGAGATTTTTAATGCGAAAATAAAATTGTTACAACGTATCTAGTCTTTGGTATTACAAAATACTGCAGTGTATTGCAGATCAAGAAACGCTAAGAACGTCCAAATTGAACGTTGGAAAAAGCGATATATTGCAAGTAAAAAATTTTTTATTTTATCATATATATTATTTCTGAACCTTGATAAAGATTTTATTTTATTACCATATGATTAAATTTACTTTAGTTTATATTATGATTACATTTACTGTACTCCAAACATAACGGTAAAGTCACAAAATTAATGTTTTATGTCTTGATCTACAAACCACACATTTTATCCTGCCACCAGAGCGAATCTCCGTTGTTGAAATACTGCAAAAATGCATCTCTGGAAGAAATTGTATCTGGTGACGTTCTTCTGTTTGCCCCCCAACCTGGGCCGATCGTAATCCTTGTTCAGTACAGCTAGCGTCAATGTTGTCTTTGTCAAGATAATGACTGTGTATGTAGGTACAGAAGTTAGCCGCACTCGTTCGAAATCTAAAGAAGTTGTATAATACACAATAAGCGATGAAGGCTTTGGAATACACCAAATTGTACAACCAATATTTCAAACACATTTTCTATAAATCTTCTAGCTCTAGATAAGCGGTAATTACAAATCCTCTTACCCTTGACAAATTTCTTAACGGAAATGGATTAATGAAATTAGTGCGCAATGCAAAGGCCTTGTCACCAACAAAAACATAAAGCAGTTAGTTCTCTTCCACCTCATGCAAAGGGCTAGGTTTTGTCAGGTTCAAAGAGCCGCTCTTCAATTTATCGTAAAATGCTGTACTTTCAATCACGCTGCTATCCGATACTCTCCCATTTATGCCAAAGTCACACATAATGAATTCATAATTTCCATTAGTGATTGCCAAAAGAAGCAAACAGTTGAATCCTTTGTCATTGTAGTAGAAGGAACCGCTGTTTGGTGGGAGGATGATACTTACATGTTAAGACAATGGGGGAAATTCCATTGTTCACACGTACTTGCCACTCCCAACCAATCTGACTCAGTTTCGGGAAGCTGAAACATAACAAATATGCACATTAGTAGGTACCTACTCATATTCAAATGTATGTGTGTGTATGTATTTGTTGTTGGTATTTGATATATGTAGTCAAAATATAATGCAGGTTTACATGGGGTTCATTATATCTGTATTAATTTACTGGGCATTTCGGTCAAAAGCTTCTTACTTTTATATACAGTTTGAAAAACTTTCTTGTTCTTAAAAATACGCTAAGAGTATATTCTCTAGCGCCGGAAAAGTCTTTGAATAACTATTCTTCATGCTGTTAAAACTTAACTTTAATGTATAGAAACTTGATAAATTAAAACTTAGAATTAATAAATAAATATTACAATAGCAGAGGTTCACGGTTCTTTAGTCAGTATTTTTAAAATTTTCAATACAGTACGATATTATTATCAAACAGGTTATGAAAGTTAACGAATTTAGACTTAGCAACTGTAATTAAAAAACTGCTCCTGTTCTATAATATAAGTGTAGTCATAATTATAATGACAATGAGGAAATTATTAACCAATAAAGGGTTGACAAATGAACGACTCCTTTGTCTCACAACGTCTTTAGAATCGGAAATCTGTAGATCAGAGTTATGCCTAACGGTCGAAAAGTTGCTCAGTTGTCAATGTTAAGCTGAGAGTACTAAGTTCAAGTAGTATAGTTGTTCAAGTTAGATTTAATACCATGTATGCTCGATAGAGAATTTCAGTTTTGCATTCCTGCTGAATTAAGGGAATCTACTGCAGCTGCGATTCAAAATTTATTGCTTAATTAAAGTAAACCAAGGTATAAAAAGGCGTATAGATTACATCAAGATTGTTGTTTCTTCGAACAAGTTGTAACCTGTGAAATGGTTTAGTTCTATTTTCTTCCATTCGCTACCATTATTTTCAGTCCATCAATTTATTGATTTTGGTAGCTATCGTCAAGTATTGTGTTGCAAAAAACAATTTCCTTTTGTTCCTTGCTGTTGACTGGAAATAATTACCTGTAGGATCCTGTTGTTAGGTTACTGCATGTCAGATAGCCAGAATCAAGTTTAACGTTAAAATTGACGTCTACCATTGAAGATCGTTATTATTTACACTATTTTTATTAGATATGTTTACATAAATACTGTGTTTTCGAAGTATCTGACATGAAGCAAGGCCGACCCTTCTAGAGTTTACCAAAATTTTTTGGATGAAATCCAACTACTACAAATAGCTTGAGCGGTGACACTCTTTGTGCACAATTAACATCAACGCCTCAATCAATGTAGATGCTCTACACAAAGCAGGTGGTCTGTACCTTTAATTGCGACAGTTGGATATTATAGACATTCTCTGAGTTGCAACGTTAAGTTTCAGTACGTTTAGATTAAGTGACGAGATTTATAAGAAATGCCTTTCGGACCTTGAACACTATTGGATTGGAAATACTTATCGGATTGAAAACACCTACCGCAACTACCATAACCATCTACTGGGTTACAATATTAGCACTTATCTATCGGGGCAGTTAAATGCCACCTCCGCCATAGCAACAGAAAAAAATGCGAGAGCTGCTGCACTGATCCTTCCATCTTCTTAAGACCACCCAGGAAGTTACAACTAAGTAGTTCGTTAAGTGGAATTATCATTAGTTATAAACTTATTGGTTGATTGTGTATGTATGTGTTGTGTGTGTGTGTGTGCTCGCGCACGTGAGCAATGTCTTTAGATTACAAACACGTGCGGTAGGTAGATATAACTCATGGATTACCGCGAAAAAAGAACAAACCTGCGATACATGCAGGTCTAGTTTTTTTACGGTAATGCAGGCAATTGAATGCTTCTGTCGTAAACGTTTTACTATAAACAGCAACCAAAATTGTTAAGAGAACACCAACGGTTTTGCGTGATTAGTTTTTCTGCGCAAACGGTGCGACCTAATCATATCCTGATTAATATACCTTTATTTGTGTGTTTCGGGAAATAATTTCCTTAACCGTGATGTGATTGTTTAGCCATATGAACTATTAATGTCAACCACTACTATCTGCAAATCTTAATTTGCTTTAAGATTAATTATAGTTGCTTTAGTCAACTGTAAAATTAATTTCGGTTTTTATAGTTTGGAAAATTTGTATAACGTCAAGGTTATTTTTGGGTGTTTAGAAAGCTGTATCTTTAGAGTCCAGGTTATCTATTAGACAATTTAATCCTATTAGTTTTTTGTGAGGGTGTTAATTAAATCTTGCGTTAAGTGTAGTAAATCCCTAATGATTTTTGTATTAAACCACCCTGGTTACGTACCTGCCTTGCACATTGCCCCTCCATAGAGGGGTGTTAGTCGAAGTGATTTGTATATTAACATATTATCTGAAAATTTATGATTTAGGTTTAGATTTTATTTAGGTAAATTTGCTGTATTGTAATATTGCGCTTTAAAATTGGAGACTCTCCATTTATTTTAACTTAACATACCTTTTTTTGTATTCTGGGCTTTCTTCCATGTGGATATGTAATAAGAAAATTATATACTATTAGACTATCTACTTTTATTTATTTTATCGTTTTTGCACAATATTAAGATCAGTGGTTGTAGGGTTTATCCTGAGAACGTAGAAAGTTCTGGTCGCCATCAACCGCTCCAAATTTTCCTGGGGACCCGATAAGTATTTATTACTGTTAAAAAACATTTACAGGTAAACTCACTTCAGTTTAAACCGCTACCGTAGAGAGCGTAACAAAATTACATACATTTTCATCAATAATAAGAAATAATGGTATACATCGAGGGAATTGCTCACTTTTAGTAATTCAAATTTTTGAAGTAAATATAGCTAGTTACGGCATACTCATAATAAGGGCATTTTCCCGTGAAACGTATATCAGGGTCGTCTTTGCTTTGGTTGCAGAGAGGCTGTTCACCTACAACACTAACACCAGGAGTAAATAGACTATTTTGAAAAAGAGGGTAAGGATATTGACACAGGTTACTTACTGCATAGCTGCACTCACTTCTGCTGTGCCTATTACGTTGGTAACCTAAAATAATCTGCCACGAGAATCGCGTCCGTTCACACAAACTCGTCAAAATCCTTTCAATCGTTGGACGTTCTCATTGGTTGAGGCAATGACCGCATATCCTTCGAAGCGTGCTGAAATATTTATGCCACAGATTACATAAAATAAATTATTAGTTATTTGCCTATTGGTGCATGGGAATCGAACGAATTCTTAAGCGCCATAACTTACTTATACTACCTAATTATGATGGAAAATACACTTTCAAGTTAGAAATAAAAATATCCTAATTTCACTTACTCAAATAAAGCGTGTAACGCCAAAAACCGTAACATGTTCTATTTTTGTAGCTGAATTTCCACTGAACCTAGAAGTTTCTTCGGTTTAGTACACGATATTAGAACTCTATTCTGAGAGTACCGTGCTGACTTAGCTACCGAAGCACTTCACCAGATTACCAGCCTGAGGAACTTTCCAACCACCTGCAAAAACTTTTTTATTTCGTGACAAAGTGTCAACATAAAAAATTCAATCAGTACGTCATATTTTGACTTGGTATCACAGAAATCAGTATCTAAAATATAAGAATATTGATTGCGAATAAAACAGTATACAAAATTCGTTAGAAATTTTATTGTCACCTTGGGCTTCTGCTGTCCCTGTGGTTTGCGCTTCCGTCAGGAATATCGCCCTCGAAAGCAATGAAACATTTTCCAACACTCTTGTATCATGCTAATCTTTATCGATAAAGAAACTAGTAGTATCCCTTGCTTTCCAATGGAAGTTAAAGTATTAATTTCACGTACATAGGTAATACATAAATGTATTTTGATTGGATAATTAGCAAATAGTTTGTTATAAATAGTTTTTTATTGCATTAAACTGTAATAGCTGTCAATCAGTTTTGGTTTGTCTGTCCTATCGCTTATAGCAGTGGTAGTTCTAAAAATATATACTATTTTCAAGTACTCACATTTTTGATTTTACTCAGTCGATCAGATTTTAGTTATTATAATCAAATTCGTAGTTGGCTTTTTATTCGTGTTTGATAAGGGCTTGTCATAACTGTGACAATATAATTTATTGTTTAAAAATTGAGAGCTCTGCTGATACAAACGTATTTGCAATCGATTTTGTTCCGCAGTTTGTAAAGTGTGTTTGTGTGTGTGTGTATTTAGGGGGAGGGGGGGCTGTGGGTTGTTGGGTAAGTGTGTGTTTGCGTGCGTGTGTGCGTGCATGCATGCGCGCGAGTGTGTTATTCATTATTTAATATACTAAATATCAGTTGTGCGATAATATGAAATTGAATGTCTTAAGTAACTTTTCTAAATACGTGTAGTATATAAAAGTTGGATACACATCATATATTTTGTTTCGTTATTTTCTTGTTTGGTGTATTGCTATTACAGTTTTAATAGCTCGGTTGCTACAATTTCTTCAACGAGATGGTTGTACGATAAATTATTTAAGAGTAGGCATAACTTAATCATTACCATTTGTTTGGACTCTGTATTCGAGAGCTCGAGTGTTCTACTGGCAAAGGCATTTAGAACATTTTTATTTTGAACAAAAGGGTGTTGAGAGTAGTAAGTCAGGTAATACCAGACCGACCTTTTTGTAAAACACTCCGTTCTAATTCACGTTTTAGCTCACAACCCTTTTTGTGTTTTGTTTTTGTTTTGTTCTTGTTTTGGTATATCTGGTTTCATCAGGATGAGAATGGAGAAGCAGATTTTTTGAAAATGCTTCCTTGTCATTCATAATACTGTTCTATACAAAAAATAGTTTCAATAAAAAATAATAAATGGACAATATTTTGGATGTCAAGCGCATTTTTAAAAAGACACTTGATCCATTCTCAGCTACACACGCTCAGGAGCATGATACAAAAATAATTAAAACCATAAACACTACCCAAAAAAAGTTACAAGGCTTGCATGGAAGAGAATGCTCCTCAAAACTTGTTAAACGTACAAGAATACATAAAAACGTCAAAATAAGACATTTTTCAAACATTTTTGGTCGTCATTTTCATCTACACATAGAGGAACGCTATACAACACAAATATCAGAACAAAGCACAGTATACAAAAAAATTGTAGCGCTTGCGCGGAAGAAATCAGTGTTATGAAAAATGTTTTCTCCTTTTCGGGCGCTGTAACTTTTCTTGTGTATTGTTCATTGTTCTACTTCTTTTTATATCTTTGTACGTGTTCATGTGCGTTTGTAGATAAAAATTAACAAGCTGATTTTTTGACAATACCCCCTTTGCAGACAAAATACTGTTTCTCATTGAAGAAGGCATTCTTAAAAGATAGTAACAGGACAATATTTTGACTGTCAAAGGCATTTTCAAAAATTCATCGTGTCCATTCTTATTTACGCACGCACAAAAACATGATACAAAAAGAATTAGAACAATAAGCAATACATAAAAAAAATTACAGCGACCGTTTAGAAAACATTCTAAATTATAAGTTAATGTGGCACAGTATATCGATGAAGTTTGCCTCATTTTGTTAGATTTTCCTTGTAAATTTAAGCATTTTGCAAAAGCTTTTAAATAAATTTTGAAGAAAATTGCATTGTACTTTAGGAATAGTACAAATACGATCGTCAACGTACCTAAGGAAGAGAGGTATTGGGAACGGTAGTTTTAGTATTTCACTAGAAACACTTCTAGGACTAATTACGCAATCTCACTAAATAATTAATAATTCTGTTACGATTATATCTTTTTTACCTACGTTGACAAATACTCTGTGCCATTCCAGAAGAACAACGTAATTATGTACGAATAAAAGAGCGGATATAGCGTAGACCCTAGGTTTCTTTATTTCAAACGGCTAATATTAATGATTTGCAAAGAAAAAAATCTGTAGCGGCTTGACATAGTTAAATATTTGTAGACAGGGTTTTAGTACTCGCCTAAGAATAGCCTATCGCGATATTACATATATGCGTCTAGCGTGATTTTGAAATTGTCTTTTAGTTTTGAAGATGAAAAATTTTGATTTTCTCTAGTTCGAGATTTTCTTGGTTAAGTTACCTCTTTATTTGATATGGTAAATGTAAAATTTACTAGGATTGTGATAGTTTTGATGCCATAACCAGTACAAATATGCCCTGTGATGTTTTTTTGTTTTCCTATTTTAATATTTGCAAAAAAATTCATGGGCTAAATACCATAGTTCCATAAAGTAAATTTTTTTTATTAATAAACAGTTACACAAGATTACAACAATTTTTCAAAATGACCTGCGATAACAGGCGTGTTCGGTAGATATTTGCATTCGAAAGTGATAGAATTAATGTTTAAAAATTTAGACAACATGGAAATAAAATCCTGAACGACATTATTGTATAAATAAATATTAAAACTGTCTGTTTTTTTCCTTTAAGTAAACCTTTATATTTCAGGTAATCTCTGATAGATCTAGAAAAATGCAGGGAAATTTTCTCTATCTAACTAACTAAAAATGCTTCAAGTCGGTCTATGTTTCCCAAAATGTAGAAACTCCGGAAGGAAAGAAATTTGAGTTGTCAAAGATCGAATATGAAACCGCTCTAAGCTTTACACTATATTATTTCTTCAACTGCAAAATAATGCTTCAGTTTGAAGATCGTACTGGTCAAAGAATTAATCAGCAGGGGTTCTTGAAACTCGTTAGTTGGTTCACCGGTTAAAATTAGCTGTTGGAATGTTATATTGCGATATAAATCCACCTCAGCTGTTAATGTTAACGAACATTTTATCATTACATCGGACAGAAAATGGATTAGTGAAAAAGAGCGTGTGGAAATTATTAACTAGCAGGAACGGTGACATGTAAGTAATATTGTCGATATGATTAAGTCGGATGTTATAGGTAATGATCTTCAAAATATTATAGTAGAGAACAATTTAAAAAAACTGTAAATACAATAACGTCTCATGATTTATTGTAATTGTAAGTTGAAGAACATAATGCCAAGCAAAAGTTTAAGCAGATACAACAGAGTTACTAAACTTCATCGAATATTGTTGAATGAAATGATTTAAATGAATCTAAATGGAATGAACTGGATAATAAATCATTTAATAGTTGAAGTGAAGTAAAAGATAAAAGCAAAAGATCAATGAAGCTGAAAGTAAGATAAATACTAGACAACGAACCCCAGATAGTAAATACTGGAATATGAAAAACCTTGTAGTTAAGACTAAGAAAAGTAGCGGCAAAGAATACAATAGCTGCTGCACTGGCAAAATTGCTTCAAAAAGAGAGAGTAATAGTTAACTATTCAAAATATAAATCAAAATACAATAGCATGATGTGGAAAGAATAATGGAAATTACCCATTAAATCAGATCACATAAAAGGAGTAGATATTTTATTTGTAAATATGTAAAAAATGTTTCTTAGTAGAAAAAGAAGAGATTAGTCTATAGTATTCTATAAAAAGTCTTACTTACATACATTTGTTTCTAAATGAAGTCCAAGGTTTGTAAAAGATCATTTTTAATTTGTTTGAATCTAAAGGAAAAAGCAGACCAAATACTAAAAAAATTAACGCATTTGCACCTAAAAATAAAACTATCGAAGCAGTAAACAATAGTTAATAGTCGTATAAAATGATTTTTTACTTCGGCTAATCCGAACGCTTATTACCTGGCACCAGATTTGAACGTTTCTAAGTGTAAATGAACTATTACGAAAGGAACTGCATTTGATATCTCGTTACTGCAGCAGTGTACAGAATAATATTTTATAGTGAGTACAACCTGTCCTTTTATAGGACAGAAATGGTTGAATCTAAGCGGAAAAGTATAGGCAGATTAATAAAGAAAAGGACGTTTGAATTGAAGACTTTTCGTTATAAGCAAAGAACAAGTAAGAGAAAAAAAATCCCCCTAAATGAAAAGACAAAAACTTGTCTTAGTTGTGGATGTGTCATATTCAATTTCAAACTCTTTTGAATACTTGTTGCTTTGAAACTTCGCATCTTTATTATGCACGCAAATTTTGCTCATATAATTTGAATATTTTTGACCAAGCTATAAGAGAAGGATATTGTTATTTCTGAATAGAAATCAATGGCAAACGAGAATCTAATAAAATAGGAACAGTTTTGTTTAATTATTTAAAATTTTTTTCCGACAATCTAAAAAAGGTTTTTTTTATACTCCGGTTTTGTGAGAGCAGAACAGGAACTATTTCAATGCAGTTTTATTTAAAATTATTGGACAAAACTTTTTTCCGACATGGAAATACATTTAATGCATTGTATATTTGTTTCGTTTTTAATGTATATAATAACCCCTTGCATTATTTTTTGGCATTTAGGACTTGTTAATTATTTACCTCAAAGCGGTATTCAAATGTCATTGCATTATTGTGTCATTACTTCAAACACCACGCCTGTGTTGTAAGTGCCGCGATATCGATAAACTTTATTATGCACGCAAATTTTGCTCATATAATTTGAATATTTTTGACCAAGCTATAAGAGAAGGATATTGTTATTTCTGAATAGAAATCAATGGCAAACGAGAATCTAATAAAATAGGAACAGTTTTGTTTAATTATTTAAAATTTTTTTCCGACAATCTAAAAAAGGTTTTTTTTATACTCCGGTTTTGTGAGAGCAGAACAGGAACTATTTCAATGCAGTTTTATTTAAAATTATTGGACAAAACTTTTTTCCGACATGGAAATACATTTAATGCATTGTATATTTATTTCGTTTTTAATGTATATAATAACCCCTTGCATTATTTTTTGGCATTTAGGACTTGTTAATTATTTACCTCAAAGCGGTATTCAAATGTCATTGCATTATTGTGTCATTACTTCAAACACCACGCCTGTGTTGTAAGTGCCGCGATATCGATAAACTATGTTGTTTTCGCATGTGCAAGGACTATCTTTATCGCCTGCCATGGTGAACAAAAAAAGAATCTGCTTTTGTATACCGTACTAGACGGTTGCAATAAAAAAGAGATATATTCGCTTTCCATTCTGGACGGCCGTAGGAAAATAAATGTGTTTCGCTTTGCCATTTACGAAGGTAAGTGTTTGTAGTAATCTTTTTATTTTATTATTATCATTTATTTTTCGTACACATGTTCCACTTTTCTCTACCATCAGTTAGTTATCAATATACTGCCGCGTTTTTAACAATATTAATTGGAGTGAAAGGCACCAAAACGTTATACATCCCAATGAATCACCGGTTATAATGAAATCAGGTGGAAGAGGAGAACCCTAGCTTGTTCACAGGCTGCTCATTTTTGTCTTACAAGATATTTAAAGCGTTATAGCAATGTGAGGTAGACATTATTTCAATAAGAATGACAGTGGTTGACTTATTACAGTAATCTTGGGCGTTATTATAACTGAAAACTGAATAAACCTACCGTTTTACTGTCCATATACGTAAATACTGTGATCACACCTAGTTTATACAATGCGGATGATGTTTTGCGAGGCAAAATCTGTGTAAGTCGATTTTTGTCCCGATCGTTGACCCCTCGCTAGCTTTCCGGTTTCTCTTGCTCCTAATTCCTTTTTAATTACTGTTACATTATTTTTCTTAAAGAGGTAAGTTATTGTTATGATCTTTTTTCGGCAAACCTGAATGAATATTGAGGTTATATTATCTAACTCAATATTCATAAAACGCGATTACAGTCTAGCAGAGTTTCAAGAAGTGTATCCACTTACCTTAACGACAATGGGTGCAGTTCAAAGGATTTAACTTAAGACAAAATACAATAGGTCATTGACTATCAGAAAGGAACAAGAACGTCTAGAAAAACTTGTAGAGTAAAAGCTATCTACAAGTGTTATGGCTCTTATGAATTGCAACACCGCGCCAACAATTGGTGAACCTAATAACTTAGATCCCTAAAATGCAAGAAAAAGTGACATGCGACGTTCTGGATTTAAGGGGACAGTATAATCATGAAACTTCGCATTTTTTCACGTCTTGAGCGATTAATGTAACTAACGGTATTGCTTGTAGCATAATTAAAAACCATACAGCTTCTTAAAAGGTACGAATAGGGGAAGAACATGAACCATATGCATTGGTTTAGGTAAGGAATATGTTTAGCATATGTTTTGCACCGTGTGTTCGGGTAATCAAAAGCTTTGTACAAAACCACTTTAAATAATTAAGAGTATTATGATTTACAATGTCTTGATCTCTCTGATACTGAAACCGGCCGGTTAGTGGATGTTTTCTCCCCTGTGAAGTACTATAGCTATTGTTTTGTTAATGGCTATACAACTATTAGCCCTATTTGTATTCGTCAATAAGCTCTTATTATTTTCATAAGAGTTTGTTTACAGATACATCTTATTTTATATATTGTTCTACACAATTTCTTTTTGCGGACAGCAAATAGCTTGTCTTTATATATATATATATATATATATATATATATATATATATCACAATTTCCAAACGTCACAAAAGTCACAAAAGGTACTAGTTACTTCATTAATATAACAAATTCTTTCAATTTGTGTCAGATTCATCTAACCAAATATAAAATTATAAAATATAAAAACGAGGTCCCTAAAAAAATTTAATTTAATTTTGATGTAAAGTTAAAGCGGTATTCTCTACAAAATAATACAATAAACTCTCTATTGCTACGCTATATAATTAAAGCTTAAAACAAAGACGCTGCTACTAAAATCTAAATTTCCTTGAAGGAAAACTTTGCTAAAGATATAAATACCATGTAGCACCAGTTGATTGCCCTCTAGCTATTTCAGATTCTTTTAGTATTCAATATTTTAAAGTTTTCTAGCCCAGGTTTTAATAAAATGTGTGTGGACCATGTACACATGGCATTGCAAGTAGTTGCTAACTTTTAGTCCTTTTACGCTATTTAGAAGCTATGTTAGATTGAGTGGAGGTTGCAATTGCGGTAAACTACCAATGCTTTACAGCCCTTTGACATTATATGCTTTTAAACCTATACATTGTATACCCATGATAATCGTTTCTTCTTATTAAAACCAGTAGCTTGGTGTTATAATTTTTTCAAAGATTATTTAGCAATTTATTTATTGGAGCTTGAGATTTTTTGATGTATTCTTTATGGTGTTTATTGCCATTACGCTCCATGGTGGCAGCACACAGAGACAGTGATCTATGCGAAGACAGAAATAAACTTTTTAACACTAGTACGTACACCTAATTTAAGTTATAACTGTAATTAATCGAAAGTGCTTTTTAGCCTGATAGAAAAACATCACTTTAAGGGATGGTTTAAGAATACATGGACTGCTAAACGAGTTTCTGAAATAGTATATTACATTACTAGTGTGGAAAGTGATCCAGTCCACACGAGTGGGAGAATTGTCGCACGTGGCTTCAGGCGAATGCAACAATCTTACGAGTGTGAAATGGCACTTTCGACACAAGTACCGTGGAGGACTTTTCCGACGACCCCAACTAAAGAAAAAAAATTAGGAAAAATAACACTGTTGCCGTTTCCCTTAAATACCTTACCTTGATGCAAGGTCGTGCGATCGTCTAGTGGTAATGTTGAACCAACCCTACATCGTGTTTTTGACATTGGATATGTTGAGTTGTTTAGATAGTTAAAATACTAAGATCTCATCCATCATATCAATCTAGAGTTGTAAGTTATTTCAACACTGAAGTGGTGTTTACTTTCGCACTCGAGAGTGATTTACGCCACTTTCTAAATAAATAAGTTGTGTGCAATTTATCGTTTTCATACGCGGTCGTCGGAATAATTTTCAAAAAGACCCAAAATTTGAAAAAATGGTTGAATTCTTATTGTAGATATTTGTTTTAAAGCTGATATTGAAAGGTATAACAATACCTTCCAATCACAGCGATTTTAAATAACGGTGTCCTGGGCTTTCATAGCACTTCTTCAGCTTTCGAAAACTTTTCGTCATATATTTTTGTTAACAAGCCACACCTGAATTCACTATACAGTCAGGTAAATACGAGCCATGAACGAATAATTTGGTATTTCTACTTGATAGGGATTCCAAAGATGCTATAAAGGTGCAAATGTGATAAGTGGGCAGAATAACATATAAATCTTCTTTATCTTACCATATTTATTACTTTATGATGATGTATCAGCTGTCGTCGAGGACTAGCAAAAGTTGCTAGGCATACCTTGCAGTAAGGAAATTGGTGCTTCACGAGTTGAATACATCTAGTTTGAATCAGTAGAATTTCTAATCGGAGATAAAATCTTTCAAATGTGAAACTGTGTGACAGATCCTTTACAAAAGCTCTTGCAAGCCTTTGAATGAATCATTTGCGAAAAGAGGATGGCATCGCTGAGAGATAGGTTCCTAAAATAGGTTTGGATGCAATTGAAAGAAGCACATTTTTGGCCAACCTGTTAGATGTATCGAAACATCGTTATACCTGGTTATATACGTTTACTTGATATATTAGCCGTAACAAGTAAGGCGTGGCTTTTAAGGACAATCTTCATGAGTGACGAATCGAGCCCGTATACGCTTAGTAAGAGAACACTATTTACTTCAGTGTTCCATACTTTTCTTGTATTACTCTGAATTTTCCAACATGTGGTTATTTCTAGGAAAATTATAGTTTTACTATTAAGCTAACCGATTTTATTTATTTCATCTTTTAGGTAGAGAGTATTGAGACTATTATTTTCGGTAGGGGTTCGTGTCCACAAGGTAGAATGTGCTGATTGCCGCCAACCGCTCCAACGTTTCTTGGTATCATTTAAATATTCTTTGTCTGTAGCTAAATTGTCACTGAAGCCACTAGTTCTTGTGGTCTAGTGAATAATTTTAGAACCCCATTCTGAGAGTCCAATAATGACTCATCTACAGGAACACCAAACTATTTCACCAGCCTTAGGAACTCTCCCAAGAATAAACTCTTTTATTCTGTGACTAAGTATCGGATTTTGACATGATACTTGTTACTATGGAAATTATTAATTAAATATAAAAATAATGATTGCGAATAAAATGGTATACAAAACTCGTTGAAAATTTCATTGTCGCCTGAGGCTAGTACTGACATCTGTGATTCGTGTTTTGGTAAGCAATATCGCCCTCGGCAACAAATAAATATTTTTCATATTACGTACCTACACGTAACCGAAGGTGGCGTAGAAATTTATAAGGTTAAGAAACGCGCGGGTCTGACAGAAAGAGAAAGGGGCAATTAAAGTGAGAACCCGCAAGAATCACAATTACAAAAAAAATACAAACAAAGAAATGTAGAAATACTAGAAATACCAAAGGCGCAGAGTGGGGGTTTCACATAAATACCAAAAAGCACATCGCCAAGGATTTTCTATTACAACAAGAATAAATAAAGGATTCTGTACAAACAAGCAAAAGAAATAAATTAAGAGTTACTATTTAAAAGCAAACAATTATATTATACAGACAATTTAGTAATTTAGATACGATGTGCGCATCTCGTATTTTACATAAAAAAGAAACTAATCAACAAAGAAAATAAATGTGTGAGAACCTTTGACAAACATTTTTAAAATTGTACATAGTACCTGTTGAAAAATAAACTTATCAGTAAAGAAAATAAAACTTGTGCGTTTTTTTGACAAGCAATTTTAAAAATGGTACATCGTACCTGTAGAGCGATTTTAATATCGATTCGGAGCAACAAACAATAGTCCTACAGTTTCAAGTTCCTTTTCACGTAACTATAGCAAACGCTGATAAAGAATAATCCTTTGATATACACAAAAAGAAAACAAGTCATATACCTGCACGTGTGGGGATACTTAGCTTGCACACCATCGAAAGTGAATCAGCATAGCATCGCCACGGTAGTCAGGATCCATTTATCCTGTTACCATAACGGCACGAGCGATCTACAGGTAAAAGCAGCTGATCTGTGGCAAATAAAAGTCGGGCCTACATAAAAACAATTTAGCCCACAGCTAAGAGCTAAAGAGAGAATCTTATTAGGATGGGTAAGCTCGGACTTACCGATGCAACCAAGATATTCACTACTTGTCAAACAAAAAAGAACGTGCATCGCTTTTGAAGTACTAGGACAAGTAATGTAGAAAAATACCTAAAAGTACGAGCCGAAGAATCACATCAAAATTCGTTTAATAACCAGAGTTCTAAATTCAATCCCCGCGTTATCAACCAAACAAGTGTGATTAGAAACTAGACACAAGCTTTATCAGTGAAGTGTGATCCATTGTTGCAACGAGGCTTTAGGTTGGAGTAGTATAGAAAGTAATCATGCTCTATCGGAATATGTATTAAGCCGACGAATACTTAAAACAAGGTGCCGACAAAATAACTTATAGCGGTAACTTTCTAATTTGCAGCAAATGGGTTTAAATAAAATTATGATAAAGCGTACTTATTGTAGCAAGGTCTAATATACAGGTTGTTGTTTGAGTATTGAAATCTGAATCTTTGTGACAGGAATGAAATAAAAAAGGTACGGTTTAATACATCGTCGGAAGGTGAACGTAACAACTGTCTTGTAATATGTATTCTCTATTGAAGGAAAAGCTAGTAGTGTGCTTTGTTTGTTAAAAGGAGTAAAAGGTATTAATTTCATCGTACATACATAATTATTAAATGTTTGACTGCATTTGCAGATCAGTTGTTTGATTTTTTATTCTATCAAACTATAATAGCGGATATTCAGTTTTGGTTTGTCTGTCCTATCGTTGACAGTAGTGGCAGTTTTGAAAATGTCCATTATTTCCAAGAACTCACATGTTTTAATTTTTCTCGGCTTGTAAGATTTTAGTTCTTAAATTCAAGATTTAAGCTATTTTCTAAAAATTGTGAGCTTTGCTGAAACAAACGTATTTGCAATTGATTTTGTACAGCAGCTTGCAAAGTGTATGTGTGTGTTTTGTGTGTGCGTGTGCGTTTGCGTTTGCTATTGCGTTTGTGTAAGCATGTTCGTATGCGTGTACGAGTGCGTATGCGGGTGCATGTGCGTGTACGTGTGGTGCCTGTTTATGTGTGCGTGTGCGTGTGCGTGTGCGTGTGCGAGTGCACGTGATTGTGTGTGTGCATATGTGAGTGAGTGCTTGCGCGCTTGCGTGTTTGCGCGTTTGCGCGTTTGCGCGTTTGCGTACTTGCGTCTGCGTGCTTGCGTGCTTGCGAGCTTGCGAGCTTGCACGCCTGCGTGTGTTACGGTTGAAATTTGCACTACGACTTTTGATTTTTAGCAGTGTATTAAATAGTTAATTCTTTCCGTATTAGATTGTACATACTTTAATATTGAAAGCGCGTTATCAGGTAGGAGTTTGCAGACCAGCTTTAGTGGTATCATCTTGACATAATTCTTCATTTGAATCGTACACTTTTAATTTACGCTTTGGGTTCGTATACAGGGTGCCCACAATCTATCTCCGTATATGGGTAACTTTTTTATTATAGAAGATACAATGTTGGTTAAATTAGCAAAGTTGAAGAGAAATTTACGAGTAGTATGATGCTTTTTTGAAAACTCACCTAGATGCTCAACTTTTTTAGATATTTGAAAAAAACTGAAATTTGCCATTTTCTTCAAACGCTAATAACTTTTTAATGGTTTAACCTATAGAGAAAATAAAAACTGCTTGTAAGGTAACTTTTTACGTAGAATTCAATAGCGTATATGACAATTTTAATTGGAAATGGGTTTTCAAGCTACAAACATAACCTCACTTTTTAAATGGAAACCATAGTTCAATATAACCCAAATGGAAAGGTTTTTCTTTTCTGATTACCCTGATGTAAGAGTTGATGTACTTATTTTCAGTAGTTTCTTCATAATAAAGAAAAACGATTTATTTATTTGCGGGCATCAAGGAGTCCATGGATACATATTACAAACAAACAAAATGTGTAAAATCAATAATGGAAACACAAGTTTATTGTAACTAAATTTATTATAAACTAAGAAAAATAAAATACTTAAAAATAAACTATCCATACAATACAAATAACTTAATCAAAGGAAACAAAATTAATTAATGCGAATATGCCCACTCCTACATTAACATATGCTCAAAATGACCTCCATTAGCTTGCAAACACATTTCGCACCTTTTAATTAGGTTTTGGTGCACCTTATTTAACGTTTGTGGTTTTATACTTGTAATAGCTGCTGTAATACTATCTTTGAGTTGCTCAATGTTATTGGATTTTTTAGCATACACTACATCCTTTACAGTACCCCAAAAGAAAAAAATCCAGTGGCGATAGTTCTGGTGACCTTGCCGGCCATGGAACAGGACCTGCATTGCCAATCCAATTTGGAAAACTATTATCAAGATATTCAGAAACGGCTTGAGCATTGTGAGCAGGTGCACCGTCATGCTGAAAATATTTTAAGTTTTGCAGTAAATGAAGTGGCAAATTATCGAGCATTTCTTGCAATTCGTTTTGTAGAAAATTCAAATAGTGTACACCATTTAAATTATAATTATAGAAGAAAGGCCCAAGTATTTTATTGCCAAAAATGGCACACCACACATTTATCGAAAATTGATGTTGACCTGCCTTTCTTCTGTTAAATGGGGATTTTCCTGACTCCAGTAGACTGTATTTTTTTTGTTAAACATGCCTTTGTTAGTAAATTTTGCTTCGTCGGTAAATATAATAGTGTGACTAAAACCAGGATTATTATTTGTTTCATTAAGAAACCACCTACAAAACTGTTGTCTTCTCTCACAATCCCCATGATACAGTGTATTGCTAACATGGGTTTTGTATGGTTTGTAGCGGTTTTGTTTTAAAATTAGGTGAGCTTTTTCTGTAGAAGTAGCGCACTCAATTGCAGTTTTTCGGGTGGACGCTGTTGGCTTAAAATTTATGTAGGCTAACACACGTTCTTCATCATCAGTTTTGAATTTTCTTTTATCAGTACTGGGTTTTGTAAAAGCACCAAACCTTTTTAAATTGTTTTCTAATTTAGAAAACAATCGTTTATCTGGCTGCCTTCTTTCCAAATATCTTTCATAATACATATCACCAGCAGCATCACAATTTCTGTTACAGGCATAGTAACAAAAGAGCATGTCATTTTTTTCGTCGTTTGTATACATTCTCTATTATAATCAAATAAATTTAAAAGTCTTCTACACAAAATTTGCAACCCAGAGCAAATAAACTTTTTAACTAATAATATCCGACAAATGCCAGTTGTTTTTTGTTTATTTAAAATATGTATCCATGGACTCCTTGATGCCCGCAAATAAATAAATCGTTTTTTCTTTATTATGAAGAAACTACTGAAAATAAGTACATCAACCCTTACATCAGAGTAATCAGAAAAGAAAAACCTTTCCATTTGTGTTATATTGAACTATGGTTTCCATTTAAAAAAAGTGAGGTTATGTTTGTAGCTTGAAAACCCATTTCCAATTAAAATTGTCATATACGCTATTGAATTCTACGTAAAAAGCTACCTTACAAGCAGTTTTTATTTTCTCTATAGGTTAAACCGTTAAAAAGTTATTAGCGTTTGAAGAAAATGGCAAATTTCAGTTTTTTTCAAATATCTAAAAAAGTTGAGCATCTAGGTGAGTTTTCAAAAAAGCATCATACTACTCGTAAATTTCTCTTCAACTTTGCTAATTTAACCAACATTGTATCTTCTATAATAAAAAAGTTACCCATATACGGAGATAGATTGTGGGCACCCTGTATATACCCGCGTTCGTTGAAGGGATTTTAGCGAATTAATTTGAAAGGAAATTATTCTGCGGTAATTTAATATAATTTTCCTTATTGCCTAATTGGGATCACGGCGATTCAAAAAGTTGAGTCCTCGACTGCTATCTGGTAACCACCTGTTACACATTTTGTTTGTTTGCACATTGAACCCGATTGTGGATCGTTCTAATTCTAGTTCAAGTTTTACTTCAATTCCATTCAAGATTTATGTTCTACGTTTTTTCCACGTGCTACACTCCACGTTATGTGGCATCTGTAATTAAAAGGAGAAGATGTTTACAAGTAAGGATCCAGTGGACCCATGTGAGATAATTGGTAGCGATGTTCTAACTGCACGCGCCATTTGAGCTGGAACATCGCCATCCACATCAGCAGTTGGTGAGTCCGTTCCATATCTTATTTTTATCATCGCAACCGTTTGGTTGACTTTGCATGCTGGTGAATTACATTGTAACATTATTGGGTTTACTATAATAGGGTTGGGTTCTAATTTAGGGTGTTGAACATTGCATATTCACAATACTTAATAGAGTATGTAAAACTAAGCCAACGACGCGCCTATTATTATTACAGGTATTATTGCAGATATCCTCAGTACTTAAGGGTTATCCTGCTAGGATCCTAGTGCAACCCTTTATTTGCGTAATAGTCTTTTTTAAATCGACCGTATGGTCGCAGATTTATGTTGCCCTGTTGGCTGTGTTAATATTTGATTTTAAAGTAAAATTCGAATTAGTCAATCGATGTATTGGTATATGTATCGTTAGAGTTGCACCATAACAAGTGCGTAAGTCCAGTTATTAATTAAATTATAGTATATGTGTTTATTTGTTATTAATCTGATATATTCTTGTATAGTAAATGTATTGAATAGCTACGAGGTCTACATTACTGTGTGTCAACGTATGTTAGCTGGATTGTATGTTGTGTGGGTATTATTTGTGATCGTTAGGAATTTCCTATCTCAGTTCCGTCGGAGCCCAGCTGCTGGAGTTAGGTGGCGCTCATTTTTGGTAAGAGGTTTGGTTGATGGTTTACCCCACTCCCCGCCTCGGTACTGGGTTAGCTCAGGGTACATTGAAGCTGATTGCTCCGACTGCCCCGATAAGCATTTACCTTGCTTACCTCATTAGCGATTTTAGTGTAAATTAGAATTTAGTTTGAAATCCCCCCTTGCTCGTTTTCGTTGTATTGCGAGTGCCACGTTCCGTTATACGTGCTTGCGTGCTTGCGTGCTTGCGTGCTTGCGTGCTTGCGTGCTTGCGTGCTTGCGTGCTTGCTGTTTGCGTGCTTGCGTGCTTGCGTGCTTGCGTGCTTGCGTGCTTGCGTGCTTGCTTGCTTGCGTGCGTGCGTATGTACGTGCATGCGTACGTGCGGTGTTGCGTGCGTGCATGCGTGCGTACGTACCTGTGTACGTGTGTGTTTGTGTATCTGTGTGTATGTTTGTGTGTATTTGATCATTTTCTATTTTCTTTAACTAATTTTTTATAAGAAAGTACTGTGCGATAATGTAAGGTTGTATGTTTTAAGTAGCTTTTGTAGTTTTCTAGATAAGTTTGATATATAAAAGTTGGATTAATATTTGTTATTCTCTTTAGCTTTTTGTTGTTTAGTTTAAGCAGACATATCAGAACTACCAAACTTCATTGAATGTTATTGAATCAAATGTAAGTGAAGCAGAAAGAAATAACTAGATGTTGAGTCAATCAATAGCTTAAGTGAATTAAAAAACGAGAGCAAAGAATCAATGAAACTAAAAGTAAGATAGCTTCTAAAAAACGAAGACCAAATATTAAATACTGGAATCTGAAAAAACATTGTACCTAAAAGTAAGAGAAATGTCCGCAAAGAACACAAAAGCTGCTTTGCTAGCAAAATTGTTTGTAAAAAGTACAGTAAAGTGGTTACCTATTCAAAATATAAATTAAAATGCAATAACAAAGTAACTGAGGATGATCTGGAAGGATCAATATAAGTTACCTAATAAAACATCATATGCAGGACAGAGACATTTTATTTGCAAATATGTAAAAATTAATGTTAGTACAAGAAGGTAAGATTGGTCCACAGAATTTCGAAGAAAGTCCTAATTACAAATATTTGCTCCAAATAAGGTCCAGGTTTGTAAAAGCACATCTTTAGCTTGTCATAATCTACCAGAAAAAGCAGACAAACTAACTCAAAGAATTAACGGATCTGCACCTAAACAAGTACTAGCGAAGCCAAAAAATAGTGAAGGGTATATAAAATGACTTTTCACTGCGACTAGTCGGAACTTTTACATCTGGCACAAGATTTGAACACTACTAAGTATAAATAACATATTACGGAAGGTACAGCAATTCAGATCTCGTAACTGCAGCAGTGTACAGAAAAACATTTGGTAGTGAGTACAGCTAGTCTTTATATAGGACAGAAAAGGATGGTTGAATTTTTACGGTATAATATAAGTAGACTGTAAAAAAGTGAAGCTTAAACCAAAGGCTTCACATTAAAAGCACGGAACGCGTAAGAGATAGAAAAATACTTCAGAAAAATAAACAAAGGTAACCTTAAATACATATATGTCGCATTCGGTTTACAAATCTGTTTTGAATACTTCATACTTTGCAGTTTTATATTTATATTATGTACTTAAAAGTGTACTTAAATAGAAACAGTCTTGTTCAATTATTTAAAATTTTATCCGAGAATGCAAAAAAAAAGTTTTTATACGTAGGTTCTTGTGGAGAACGAAACAATAACTGATTCAAATGTAGTTCTACTGAGTCATTAAGCAAAACTTTCTTGAGACTAGCCATGTTGACACAGAAATTCAATGTATAGTGCATTGAAACGAATTAAAGGCTTTAAATAGATTTACACTTGATGAATGACCAGTCATGTTGCAATCAGTTTGTACAAGGAAATCCTAGCACGTTCACAAACTGCCCGTTTGTGCATACTCTTTAAAGCGTAATGACAAGTCAGTGTTGTTACTGGTAAAATGAGCGTTACATTAGTAAATTTTGATATGCCCTGACGTGATGGGAACCTCGTAATAATCCAAGGGTGCGTCGCCTAACTACAGTAGTACTGGAATATATTTTTATGGAAAAAATAATAAAATTAATGATAGAAAAATTTGAAATAAAAAAATAATAAAATTGATGGAATAAAAACAAACTACCTTACGCTAATCTCTTACTCTGAGAAGCATTTATCTATAGTCATAATTATGAGATGCTAAACTGTCTAGTCACAGTAATCTCTTCTAACATATTCCATAGGTTCCGCATATTCGATTCATATTCGATTAAACTCCTATGCCTCATAATATCAACTATGTTTACGTTCAAAATTGACAGATAAAAATGTATATAAACATAAAGTTTTATAATCACTCACGGTTTAATTCACCTTCTATAAAGTTAAAGAAATGCTAAAACACCAACTTTACAATTTTTTTGGTACTTTGATTTTTCGTTCTTCAAATAACAGCGCTTTTAACACAACACCAGACAAAATTCCAAAGTAATATGGGGGTGAACTATTCAAGTTCTAACCAGTTCAAGCGGTCATAGCGACGTAACAACTCCTGTATATGCTATAAAATAAATAAATAAACATTTGCAAATAAAATTCGTTTGTGCATAAATTATACAAATCAGATAAACAAATAAGAATGATTTTTAGAACTTCAATGAAAACCCATCGAAATAAGTAATTGCCTTATCCTAAGTTTTGTGTTAATTTTTACGTAAATTCTTGATACAATTTTCGAGGGTTAAAATGAATGATTCCTTTGTATAACAACATTTGCGTATGCCTGCTAAAACCTAGACTGTGCGTTGTATTAAGTATAGCGTAATACAGTCTATGGGCTCAATTTGTCATTCACGATGACCATCCCTAAATCCTGCGTCTTACTCGTTGCAGCCAATTTATTAATTAACCATGAAGAACCAGGTATAACGACCTAATAGGTTGGCTAGAGATGTGCTTCTTTCAATCGCACACGGACCGATCCTAGAAAGCAATCTCAGAGCAGTGCTTTTCTCTACATTGTTTTTATATCATCCACGTAAAGGTTTGCAAAAGCTTTTATATAGGATCTGTCACACAGTTTCACCTTCCATAGATTTTATCTCCGAATAGAAATACTTCTATTCACCCTGGAGGTATTTAGTTCTTGAAGCAAAAGTTTTCCTATGAGAAAGCGAGCCTAGCTTCATTTGCTAATCCTCGGCGACAGCTGATAGTCGAGTAAATGTCGTTAAACGTTTCTGTTGCGCGCAGGAGCTACATAGTAATCTGGAGCTCACACAGGCCCATTAGATGGAATAAGTTGATATCAACAGCATTAAGTGATAAATATTGTAAATAAACTATACATTTATATATTATTCTATCTTATTACCACTTTCGCAACTTTACATTATATTTGATTTAACCATCAGAAATTTCAAATTATTCACTCATGGCCCATACCTATCCGATTGGTAGTAAATTCAAACGTTTTCAATTACCGAAAATACACAGTGAAATACTGTCGAAACCGAAAGAGCGTCTAAAAAGCCAGGATAGCGTTTTCTAAAGAAGCTTTAGATTGGAAAGTGTAACAATGTTTAATATAAATACTTCCAAAAAGAATCCAACAATTTACCAAATTTTCCGTCCTTTCAAATATTTTCCAGAAACTTGCTCAGCAATTCATATATTCCTAAACCATTACTTGATATGGTGTTTTCTAATCTGGCTAACAAACTTCTTTTTTTAATTATAGTTATAACTTAAATTAGGTGTACTCGTACTAAAAGAGTTTGTTTCAGTCTTCACGTGGAGCATTAAGCCCCTGTGTGCTGCTGACATGGAGCGTAATGGCAATAAACACCATAAAGGATACGTAAAAGAAACCGTTAACAAAGACTTTGTGACCATCAAGCTCTGGTAAATAAATTGCTAAACGATCCTCGACAAGATTAGAACACCACGTGCTGGTTTTAATAATAACAAAGGGTTAATAGGAGTATACAACGTATAGGTTTAAAAGTATATAACATCAAAGGGCTGAAAGCAGTTGTAGTTTATCGCAATTGCAACCTACATGCAATCTAACATAGCCCCTAAGTAACGTAGAGGAACTAAAAGTTAGCAATTACTTGCAATGCCAAAGGCCATATACATACATTTTAATAGAAACTGGGATAGAAAACATTAAAGATTAAATATTAAAAGCATCTGAAGTAGCTAGAGTCCAATTAAACTGTGCTGCGTGGTATTATTATTTTATGCAAAGTTTGCCTTCTAGAAAATTTAGATTTTAAAAGCAGTATCTTTGTTTTAAGCTTTAATTATATAGCGTAGCAATAGTGAGTGTATAGAATTATTTTGTAGACAATACAGCTTAAATTTTACATCAAAATTAAATTAATTTTTTTTTAGTAACCTTGTCTCTATATTTTTTGATGGATAGATAAATCTGACGCAAATTGAACAAGTTTGCTGTATTACCAAAGTATCTCGCGAAACCGTTTAGAAATTATTGTGTGTACCAGAGCGGCAATGATATTGTTAATCATAATAGTTTTAATTATTTCAAGTTATTTTGTACAAAGCTCTAGGTTACCCCAAAGTAGGTGTTTTTAAGCGAGACTTGGACCACCACCCACAACTTAATATTGTAACGTTTTTTATTTTCCGTACGTATAAAAGCTTGCAAATATATTTGGTTTTAAGTCGTTTTATACACGACATCCCCTTTATTATATTTAGTTATTTCCTATTAAATCAGAGTTATAAATTAATGCTCACTGCAAAACAGATGTTAGCTTTCGTAGTTAAATTCATCGAAAAACAGGTACATAAACTTTAGCCTTGAAACGAACCCTAAATTTCTAGCTATATTTAGCAATTGTTGTTTCATTATTCAGTAATAAAGCTACTTAAGCAACATTTGGTGCACGCTTATGTGTCCCAGCGTTGCTAGCGTTGCTAACATTGTTGTACGTCGCCCTTAATCTAAGCAACATGGGAATGAAATTGGCCGCGAGTGATTGGCGACTGGTTCTAAAAGATATTCGTGTGGGTGTTTGATTAGACGGACACGCCGAGTTGGAGTGGTCAACTGAAATTGGTTAGTAATTTCGATTTTATTTAAATACATCTAACTTTTTTCTTTTACAGTGCAAAACTTTTTTTTGAACAGATTTTTTAAACAAATTTTTTTAAACAAAGCAGTTTTGTATAAAGATATATCTACGGCAACCTTTAGAGATTTATAAAATTAATTATGCTTAATTAATACGATCAACTTTTAACTATTGTTGGTTCATTCTTTTCTAACATCTTTTAATTATTATATACAGTTTGTAATGCTATAGTTCAGATCTGAAAGATAAGTAAGGTGTTTATCAATCATTTTAAATAGATAACAATTGCAATAACTTATTTTTCTTCTAGTAAAAAGTACTTGACATATTTGTTTAAATATTCCAAATGAATGTAGTTTTCGTTTTTTAAAAGAAGAAATAGATTTGTGATTTTTGTTGTCCGATGACTTCAACAAGTAACACCTGTCCATGAGTTCCTAGTAAAAGAGGAAGGTTACTGATGAAAGTTTATACTACAAGTGATGAGTGATTTTCCTTATAATAAGTAGAACGTCCGTGTCGTTGCGAGTACAAGTATACATTGTTAGTACTTTTACGCTTTGTGTTACTTTTATTTTGTGCTGATATCTTGTTTCTT
This sequence comes from Platerodrilus igneus, assembly GCA_036346225.1. Classification (NCBI taxonomy): domain Eukaryota; kingdom Metazoa; phylum Arthropoda; class Insecta; order Coleoptera; family Lycidae; genus Platerodrilus; species Platerodrilus igneus. The sequence continues at coordinate 4,582,802 of JARFIW010000131.1, read as the reverse complement.
AATATTGATAATTTAGATTCACAATATCTTTTTCTTACAGATTCTATACTGAATATATTAAAACATGCATATGTGCTAAGATCCGTTAATACCATTTAGTTTCGGACGGTTTTCTTGATAAACACTTCTCAAGTATAGTGGCATTTAAGGGCAGTCCGTAACGAACCCCTCTGTTAGTCACGTCAAACTCTGCCGAAATTAGAGTTCAGAGTTAGTGCGGAAGTTTCCTTAAAGTCAGTATCCTTCTAGACCTCTCCCCCCCCCACCTGTCCAGAATGTTTATTTGCAAGGATGCTATTCGAATCTCTATATGGATTCAACGGATATGAGTTTTCGCTTTCTATTGTAACGCTTAATTATTAAAACAAGAATAATAGTATGTAGTACTATGTAATTTGCTACGTTCAATTGTACCCTGCTGAATGTTTTTGTTTGTTTTAGAATTCTTTTTAAATATTCACACGCGTCCGTTCCGATACCTTGTGTAACCACCTGTCATGAAAAACGTCCTTGATTAGGTTGCATAATTAAATAAGTCGATTTATTCCTGTAAAGCTTATCCTAATATCATTGAAGCAAGTACTTTTCAACACTCGGTAGAATGGAATTAGCGCATTTAGTATAGTTCAAACTACGTCAATTTATCCTTATTGTTTGAGATAACACAGCAAATATACTCGGTTATGCACAATCCTTTGTTTTCTAAAGAACATGTTCGCTTTATTTATGAGAAGTAATGAAGTTTGTAAGCGCAAATTTTTTACAATTGTATTCGTATTTGCTGGTTTTCGTTATATATCCATACATTACAATGATTTTAAAAGTATTCTTTGACATGTGTTACTCAAATACTTGAATCGCTTATCATCTCGGTTTCTAATTTCATTTCACTTTGATTATGTCTTTCGCCGTGATAACATGTACTCTCTGTATGATTAATTCTGTTACTTCAAGAGCGATATCCGTTTTGTTTTCACAAGAAGTGGATATTTTGGGTGCATCGGTAAGTTGTTCCACGATTATCTATACCAGTAGATTATCTTTTTAGCTTTTTGGTGTAGACCCAACGATTCTTCTACGTAGGCCAAATTGCTTTCTTTTACGTAGAACCAACTGCTTCTATGTAGGCCCCAATTGCTCTTGGTTTAGCTATGGCTGCAACATTAACGAATCTGGCTACCGTTGTGACGTTTCATCAGAAAGTGAGGTCAAGATGTGTTGCTGGTTCACCTTCACACATTTAGCTGCAAGGTAATTATCTTGGCCAATAGAGGTATGTTTCTTGTTTTCTTTCGTTGCATGTCAAGAAAGTATTATTTATCAGCGTTTGATCTTGGTGCGGAACCAGATTACTAAACCCCTTTAAAAGCTAGTTTCACTAATATTTCTTGTTATTTTTTGTTTTTAAAAAAGATACTTAATATAATTTGTTCGGCATTTAATACTTTTTTACATACCGCACTTACTTATACAAAAGTATAAGCATTACTTTTTTTACCAATTAGTCTTACATGTTAAGCTACGAAATGCGCACTTCGTACCTCAAATATTAAAATTATCCGTAGAATATAAATCTTTTTCTTCAAATAGTATTCTTTTATTTATTTTTGTTTACAATAGAAATTTTTATTTTCATTGTAAATAGAGAGTCGTTGGCGATGTACTTTTTTGTCTATGTAAATCACCCCACACTCCGTGTTTGTAGTTCGCCCGGATTTTCTAAATTTCTTTTATCTTTTTATACGTAATCGTGATTCATGCGGATTCTTACTTTATTGCCCTATCTGTTTTTGTCTGACCCGTGCATTATTAACCTCACAAATTTTACTGTCACACATCCTTTCATCATTCTAAAGATTATTTTTATACAGAGCAACAAATACGTTATCACTACAAATAGGTTATGGTAATAAAGGTCAAGTTTTCATGAAAGACAACTTAGCCAAAATTTAAGACAAATTAATTGATGTAAAATATAAAGCCGGTATCATCGTACATACTGTTTTTATAGAAAAACTAGAAGCGGTTTTTGGTCTCTTCGGGACTACGTTGGGCGCCAAAATCCCGTTCCGCCCAATACCCCATATAATCTTTCAAAAACAAACACCTCACTGAATTGGTTGCATCAAGACTACTTCGACGCAGTAGACTGTCGAAACAACTCCGAAAAGTTAGTCGCATCAAGATCACTTGGTCCTAGTAGACTTTGTGGAAACCATTTCCTTGAGTTGATCCGATCAAGACCACTTCGTCCTAATAGACTTCATTAAAACGAATGCGAGGAGTTGATCGAAACAAAATCACTTCGCTCTAGTAGACTTCGTAAAAAAGAACTTCGAGGAGTTGATCGGAACAAGATCACTTCGTCGTAGTAAACTTTGTGGAAACGAATTCTAGGAGTTGATCGGAGCAAGATCACTGTGCCGTAGTAGATTTCATTAAAATAATTTGGAGATGCCAACAGGACGAAGATTACTTCGTCCTAGTGGATTTCATTAAAACGACTTCAAGGAGCTGATGTGAACAAGACCACTTCGCCCTAATAGAATTGGTGAAAGTGACTTCGATCAGTCGATTGAATCAAGATAACTTCGCCCTAGTAGACTTTGTTAAAACGACTTCTGGAAGTCGATCGGTTCAAAATTACTTCGATTTAGTAGATTTCGTTTTAATCGACTTCGTTTTAGTAGACTTCGTTTTAGTAGACTTCGTTTTAGTAGACTTCGTTTTAGTAAATTTCGTTCTAGTAGACTTTGTTTTAGTAGACTTCGTTTTAGTAGACTTTGTCAAAACTTCTACGAAAACTTGAACGAATTGAGATCACTTCGGGTCAAGTTCAACTTAGATCAATTTAAATGAATTTAGATCAATTTAGATCAATTTAGAACAATATAGATCAATTTAGATCAATGTAGTACTAAGTAATACAATGTAGTACAATGTAGTACAATTAAGTGCAATTTAGTACAATGTAGTACAATTAAGTGCAATTTAGTACAATGTAGTACAATGTAATACAATGTAGTACAATGAAGTACAATGCAGTACAATGTAGTACAATGTAGTAAAATGTAGTACTATGTAGTACAATATAGTACAATGTAGTACAATGTAGTACAACGTAGTACAACGTAGTACAATGTAGTACAACGTAGTACAACGTAGTACAATGTAGTACAATATAGTACAATGTAGTACACTGTAGCACATTTCAGTACAATGTAGTACAATGTAGTACAATATAGTACAATATAGTACAATGTAGTACAATCTAGTACAATGTAGTACAATGTAGTACAATGTACTACAATGTAGTACAATGTAGTACAATGTAGTACAATGTAGTACAATGTAGTGCAATGTAGTACAATGTAGTACAACGTAGGGCAATGTAGTACAATGTAGTACAATGTAGTACAATGTAGTGCAATGGAAAAGAAATCATAATTTTGCTTAAAAATTAACAAACTCATGTTTTAGAACAGCTGTATGCGTTATTATCTGTTAAAACAAAAATTGTGTGCAATATAAATAATAGAAATTAAGCTTCTAAGAATGTTAGAAATAAATCAGTGGAAGGTTTATTTCTTCAGAGATTTAGATAGTACTTGATTGTTATTTTACGCCGGTCTTTGCAACATGTTTTTAATGTTTCTCGAATTAATTGTAGTAACTTCAATAAAAGTTTTTAAAGAAACGGTAGTACTTGCGTGCAAACGGTAAATAATTCAGGTTATAGGATGTAAGTATTGACTTTTGACATATGTTAGAAATTTTTTAGGAACCGTATACGAATTTTGTAAATCAACTCTATGGTCTTTTTCTCGCACTAACGCTAATCGACCCGTTGTTGGCTTTGTCGCACGTCGCACTCGGGTTTTTGAATTTGATAATTTAAAACAATCATTACTTTTTTAACACATAATCCAATATTTTACTGTAATTTGGACAATTTCAGAAAAAGCTATAGCATTGAAAATGGTTGTTTGAGTAAATGTAACTTATAATTGAGAGATTGCAGAATTCACTAAAGCATATAAAAACTGATTTGGTTTTTACATGAGTATTGTTAAATAAAGTGGTAATAAATGTTGTTGGTGTTTTTGTATAATGAATGCTATTGGCCGTTTAAAAAGTCAATATGAAAAAAAAGTAAATTTTACCGAGTACCGAACCACTTACGTCGCGAATGGAAGACGGAGCTCTTAACTTGGTGACATCTAGCTAACGTTTATTGAAATCCCGTTGGCCGTATACTTGCATAAGGTCACGCCACATATGAAATATAGCGATTCCTGACCAAATCACGCTCTATTGTAATCGCTCGTCTGTCTTTGTAAGGAAACGTCAAACTTAGTATTTAATTATTTCTTAAAAAAATAGCCTAGGTATATTAAAAAACGATGCTTTGGTATAATAATAATAATTATTGGTACTATAAAGATATTAGATAATTTATAAGCTTAAATTTCAGAAATTTGAAAAAAAAATATATCATCACAGATTTTGAAGGTACATAGTCGTTCGTTTACGCCAGTTTTCGCCAATTGTGTTTGATGTTTCTCGATTTAATTATACAAATTTTAATAAACGTTTTAGAAAACACCACAGTACCAACTTGCAGACCGTTAATAATTCAGGTTTTAGGATACGGATTGTGTTTTTTTGGTATATATTAGATATTTTTTAGAGACCGGATATGAATTTTGGGAACCAACTCGATCGATCTTCCTACACTCTCGCACCAACGCTAACCGACCCGCTGCCGCCTCCGTCGCACGGTTCGTTCGGCTTTTCAGATCGGAAAATTTCAAACGATCCTAACTTTTTTAATACGTAAGCGAATACGTCGCTGCAAATTAATTTTTTCCGGGAAAACCCTTATTTCTCCTTTATTTATCGGTTTTTCGCGACTAGCTTTTTTAACACGTAAGACAATACGTCGCTGCAAATTAATCTTTTCCGGGAAAACCTTTATTTATCCCTTATTTATTGGTTTTTCGCGATAAAAACCGGCCTATGACACGCACGCAAAAATTCCCCACCGGACCTCGACCCGCCGCGCCACAACTCTGAACCCCTGGGACGTAAATCCCGATTAGCGATCGATTGGCACCTCTCAAGTATAACACAAAGACGGGCTATCAAATCTTACAGGTTTTTTAATGATTGTCTTTAATATTATAATGAAGTTCAAGAATTTTGTTTAAAAATCTTCAATTCCTGAAAGAATTTATATGGTGTTATCTTCACTGGCTGGTTTTAGAGTAGTTTCTTTTTGCGTGTGTCAGTCCACTTCAAATTGATGTGTTGTGGTTAACTTCTAGGATGTCTAGATAGGGTTATCAAATGGATCAATTATTATTCTCGAATGGTGTTGCACTCCACATGTTGCCGAAAGGATCTTGACTCTCAAGAAAATTTCACCTCTATAAAATAATATTAGTGTATTTTCAAGAAAATTAAATAGTAGTTAGGCTGTGTCCATTTCTATATTGAACCCAAAGTAAATACTCCCTGTATGTTTGTTGTGGTTTGTTTAGTATTCTTCTTAATCTTCTTTGGGTATTAAACCACTCATAGTTTTTAAAATTATCTTTATTAACGTTTCGATCCATAACCTAGGATCGTTTTCAAAATAATAAAAACTTCAAGTTTGACATTTATGACACAAATTGAAGGTGACTTTGATTTATTGATGTTTGAAATATTTGGTTTGAGTACACTAAGCAAAATTTTTAAAGTTTAAATGAATAATTGCCTTCAATTTGTGTTACGGCCTGGGACCGACTTTTTAGGTAGCCAATACGCTTAACGTGAAATCAGCTGATTAATTTTTATTGTAAAATTCAATAACTTGGGAATTGGAAAACATTTTTTAACATGTTTCTATTTATACAATTTAGAGGATGGTTATTAAAGAAGTGTGTAATTGCATTATTAAAAGGCTTAAGTAGTCGTTTTTTTATATTTCTTTTGAAGGGGAAATCATTATGATTTAGGCTACCTCTTTGGTAGATTTTAACATTGTTCTGAGGTAACCTTATGGTGGGTTTACACTTGTCAGATACCAATGTTGTTCTATGAAGGTTGTATATGGATCTGAGGCGACCCTATGGCGGGTTTACACTTGTCAGATACCAATACTGTTTAACGGAGATCGTATATGGTTGTGAGGTAACCTTATTGCGGGTTTACACTTGTCAAATATCAATGCTGTTTTACAGAGGTTGTTAATATGCTTCATCATCATCTTCATTGGATCTTCACCTCAACGTACCTGCACTTATTTATATTCTGAGCTAGCTTCCCTTCTATTGTTTTCTAATTTTATGTTTTATTTCACCGAGATTCAGTGAAGGGGGTTAAGCAACCTGTGGCTACCAAGATCCCCAACACTTAGATATTTGCCGAAATAATGGTTTTCTAGTTAATATGCTTATTGTTATATAATTAGTTATTGTATGTATAAATAGAAATCATGTATGTAGGCTGTATTTCATGTTAATATCGCAAGGAAAACCCAGGAAAAACTTGCAATGCTACCTAGATATTGGGGGCATTTGATTTTTATTTGTTATTTCTTTTAGTAATGGAATCCATTGTTTACTGAAAGTTACGGATCCGTTTGCAACACAGTTATTTTTATGTAAGGTTATATAAGCAGCTTCTTTGATTTTGCGTTTTGGTGGTTTTCTTCTTTGTCGATAATTTTGCGTCCTCCCATTTTATTTTATGACTGAGTCCCATGCATGTTGGCAAATCATGGATTTTTCAAATTTTCTATTTTTTATATATGATTTATGTTCTTTTAATCGAACTTCAAATGGTCTGGAACTTTCCCCTATATAAAACTTATTACATTCGCACGGTATTTTGTAGATACAATTTTTTGAACTTTGTATTGCGTTTTTGGGTTTTGTTTTTGTTAATTGTGCTCTTAGTGTATTGTTCGTTCTAAATACTATTTTAATTTTAAATTTGTTTCCTATTCTTTGTATTTTTTCGGAGAATCCTTTTATGATGGTATTGAGAGCATTTTGTTGTGTGTATCATTGTTTTTGTTTTCTTTTTCTTTATTTTAGGGTTTTTATTCATTTCTTTCTCTATTATTCTTTTAGGATATTTGTTTTCTATTAGTGTACATCTGATTAGGTCTTTCTCTTTTTAAAATTTCTTCGTTTGATGATATTAATTTTGCTCTATCATACATGGTTTTGATAATTCCTCGTTTGACACAGTGTGGGTGGTTTGAATCGAAGTTTAAGTATCTGTTTGTGTGCGTTGGTTTTCTATATACCGATGTATTAATTGCTGTATCGTTTTTGCTAACGAGAATATCTAAAAACGGAAGTTTTCCATGTTGTTCTAATTCATATGTGAATTTAATAGTTGGTTCTATTTCGTTAATTGACTGTACAAAGTTTTTAATTAGTTCTGTATTATAAGGCCAAATAGCATAGACATCATCTACGTATCTCCACCAGATTAGTGGTTTCAATTCTTGTGTGAATATTACATCTTTTTCGAATTCCTCCATGAATATATTACTAAAGATTGGTGATAGTGGACTTCCCTTGCCATTCCGAAGCTTTGTTTGTAAAATTGATCTTTTATTTGAAAATATGTGGTATTGACGCATAAACCAAGTAATTCCATAATCGATGATATGCTTAGTTTTGTTCTTTCTTTAAGATTGTCATCTTTTCTAGTTTGTTTTTATAATATTAAGCGTTTTGTTTATAGGGACATTTGTGAAGAGATTTACCACATCAAAGCTTACCATTGTGTGTGTATTTTCAATTTTATGTTTGATAATTTTTCTAAAAAATGTTGGTTGTTTTAATGAAAGAATCCGTTTTGCCTGCTAATGGATTTATAATTTTAGTAGAAATTTTGCTAAATTATGGCATGGTGAATTTATGGAGCTTACGATAGGTCTTAAAGGAATATCTTTTTATGAATTTTGGTAGACCGTAAAAGTGGGGTGGTTTACTGTAATGTGGGACCAGTTTACTTCTTTCTTTGTCTTCGAATTCATTTTAAATTTAAATAGGGTTTTGTATATTTTATTTTCAATCGATTTTGTTGGGTCCGTTTCTAAACTGGTGTAATTCTCAGTGTTTAATAGTTTGTTGACTTTTGTGTTGTAATCGTTTTTATTCATTATTACTGTTGCATTGCCTTTGTCAGCAGGTAGAATTATAATTGAGTTATCGTTTCTTAGATTGCGAATTGCTTGTATTTCGTTACTACTTACATTTGGCTTTATTTTGTGATTCTTTTCTATTTCGATTTTGCATCGTACTCTAAATTCGTTTGCTTGATCTTCTTCAAGTTGGTTTGCTGTTTTCTCAATACAGCTAATTATTTCAAAGGTTGGTATTGATTTTGGCGTTACTGCAAAGTTAAGGCCTTTTGAAAGAATTGATTTTTCTGTGTCGTTAATAGTTCTGTTTGATAAATTTATCACGGTGTTTAGCATGGTGTTGCTGTTGTCTAACGTTTTAGTTTGAGTGCTATTTTTCTCTATAAATAAGTTATTAAATTTCTTTATGTGAATTTCTTTTTGTTTGGAAAATACTGATTCGTAGTACGTCTTTGCACTAGCGAGAATTTTATCAAAATCATATTTTGTTACCTTTATTCGTATGAAATTTATAATGCCCTCAATATCTTGTTTTAACTTATAAATAATGTGTCGGTGGTTTTGTAGTCTTTCCCTCATCATACTGTAGCTTGCTCTTTCGAGAATCCTTGATAGTTTATTGCTTGTCTTTCCAAATTTGATTCTAAATCCTTTTGGTATTATTTAGTTGTTTCTGCATTTTATTAGGAATGTGAGTGAATTTTTGGAATGCGAAAGTTTTAGGTTTAGATTGTCCAACTGTCTAAAACAAATACAAATTTCAGGCCCATACCTGACTTGTAAATACTCCCAGTATGTTTGTTGTGGTTTGTTTAGTATTCTTCTTAACAAAATATGATTTTGATAAAATTCTCGCTAGTACAAAAACGTACTACGAATCAGTATTTTCCAAACAAAAAGAAATTCACATAAAGAAATTTAATAACTTATTTATAGAGAAAAAGAGCACTCAAACTAAAACGTTAGACAACAGCAACACCATGCTAAACACCGTGATAAATTTATCAAACAGAACTATTAACGACACAGAAAAATCAATTCTTTCAAAAGGCCTTAACTTTGCAGTAACGCCAAAATCAATACCAACCTTTGAAATAATTAGCTGTATTGAGAAAACAGCAAACCAACTTGAAGAAGATCAAGCAAACGAATTTAGAGTACGATGCAAAATCGAAAACCACCAAAAACGCAAAATCAAAGAAGCTGCTTATATAACCTTACATAAAAATAACTGTGTTGCAAACGAATCCGTAACTTTCAGTAAACAATGGATTCCATTACTAAAAGAAATAACAAATAAAAATCAAATGCCCCAATATCTAGGTAGCATTGCAAGTTTTTCCTGGGTTTTCCTTGCGATATTAACATGAAATACAGCCTACATACATGATTTCTATTTATACATACAATAACTAATTATATAACAATAAGCATATTAACTAGAAAACCATTATTTCGGCAAATATCTAAGTGTTGGGGGATCTTGGTAGCCACAGGTTGCTTAACCCCCTTCACTGAATCTCGGTGAAATAAAACATAAAATTAGAAAACAATAGAAGGGAAGCTAGCTCAGAATATAAATAAGTGCAGGTACGTTGAGGTGAAGATCCAATGAAGATGATGATGAAGCATATTAACAACCTCTGTAAAACAGCATTGATATTTGACAAGTGTAAACCCGCAATAAGGTTACCTCACAACCATATACAATCTCCGTTAAACAGTATTGGTATCTGACAAGTGTAAACCCGCCATAGGGTCGCCTCAGATCCATATACAACCTTCATAGAACAACATTGGTATCTGACAAGTCTAAACCCACCATAAGGTTACCTCAGAACAATGTTAAAATCTACCAAAGAGGTAGCCTAAATCATAATGATTTCCCCTTCAAAAGAAATATAAAAAAACGACTACTTAAGCCTTTTAATAATGCAATTACACACTTCTTTAATAACCATCCTCTAAATTGTATAAATAGAAACATGTTAAAAAATGTTTTCCAATTTCCAAGTTATTGAATTTTACAATAAAATTAATCAGCTGATTTCACGTTAAGCGTATTGGCTACCTAAAAAGTCGGTCCCAGGCCGTAACACAAATTGAAGGCAATTATTCATTTAAACTTTAAAAATTTTGCTTAGTGTACTCAAACCAAATATTTCAAACATCAATAAATCAAAGTCACCTTCAATTTGTGTCATAAATGTCAAACTTGAAGTTTTTATTATTTTGAAAACGATCCTAGGTTATGGATCGAAACGTTAATAAAGATAATTTTAAAAACTATGAGTGGTTTAATACCCAAAGAAGATTAAGATGAACCCAAAGATTTCAATTATCGGTTAGTCTTGCAGTAATCAATTATTTTATGAAACATAGACTCTTTCCTCACTAAACTTTTGTTACTTTAAAGCCGTTTTTAATAGAAACATCTTACTTATAGTTAATTATATAAATTTATAAAAGCTTAAATAATTACAAGGACACGTTATACGATACTGCTTTTCCTTGATATATTAGAGAAATTGTGTTACAACTTATGGCCTAGCTAAACTTGATTCTTTCTAATGACGAAGTTATTGTGAGTAGCTGTATACAAAAAATAATCGTTCTAAGAATACAGATCCGATTAATGGTACTGAAGTATTCATTAATCCTATTATTACTATTTATAAAATTCTTTATACTCTATATTGAGTGGAAATTAATGTACGCTCACTATTGAACATTTCTCACTACGCTCAAACTGATTATTCTTGGTATTATTAATTATTGTCTTTTCTGACACACTTTAATGTTTTATACACATATTACCATTTTGTCTAATTTTTGTATTAAAATTTAATCACAATAGAAGTTTATTTTTGGAGTACAGTCGTCTATTTAATCTTAAGGTACAATCATTTTATGAGAAGGTTTATGATTTATGAAGGTTATATATAAAAACAAGCGATCTTTATAGTGCACTGTCTTAAATGTTGCACCGATGAAATTAAAAAACAACATATTCGGCAACCATCCACCAATGTACTTATATATTTTGAATTTTGCCAAACTCTTGTCGTTCCAAGCTAAGTAGCGAGCTTTAACGTGCGTGAAAACACTCACACACGGGACCTCCGTTTTACCTCTCATTCGAACGAGCGCGTATTTTTGTGAAAAATGCTCGCCCAACATTTTCAAGCGGACTGTGTGGGGATTCAAACTCGGGACCTAGAGCATAGTAGTTATATGCATACAAACTACGTCACAAAACAGCCGAATTTATCCACACAGCGTTCAGGACCCGAAGCGTCGCGTATCGGGTAAAGAATGTAGATGGTATTGTAGGAGTGCCAGAGCTCTTGCGAGAGCAGAAAGAGCGTTTTGTTCAGTTAATTGCTGAATATTTGCAGACCCGCACTTCTGTAAAGGTTAATTTTGAGGTATTTGGGCTATATACCAAGATGATTGGTTCGGAGAGTGTTGACGATGTCAAGTCGTTAAACACGAGAAACAAGCCGATTGATTTTTGGGTTACTTGGATGCGTAACAGATTTCTATCGACAGTGGATGTAAAAGCTAAGGGTTTTCAGGAAAAAGAATCAAGTAGATTGTACAATTAAGTGTATCGATCTTAAACATTCTTTATCAGGTTGGGCTCTAATCAAGTGCTATATTTGAAATAAATATAAACAAATACGCACCTCTGCGGGTTTTGTCGTATTTAGACTTGCCGACTCGGGTTAAGAACAAGAAAGCCGTCGCTAACGTTCAAAACATAGACTCGACACGTTTTATTTGGTCAATATTGGTGAGTTGCATCCTATTAAAATCCACCAGGAAAGACCGTCAAGTACCCCACTACAACACCGCTTCAAACTTGAATGGGATCGACCTTCCTGTAAAAGATAGCGCTGTTCCAAAGTTTGAACTACAAAACGACATCAACACCAATGTTTTTAGGGTGGAAAAGAAATCAATCGTCAGACATCTACACTATACGAAAAAAACGAGCACGATTCGTCATACCTCAACCTTTTATACATTCAGTAGAGACAGAAACAGCACTACTGGCTGATAAAAGATATGGCTAAATTGGTTGGAAATCTGCTTTCCAAAATGCTGCATGCCAAACGGATTTGTGATGGGTGCTTGTACTTTTTAGAACGTAGCATGTGCTAGCGAAACATGTGGAAAGAGAATGCAATCACGTGGTTACAACCATGCCAACGCTTTTAGCAAAATTGTGGAATTTTGCAATATTTACAAACAGATGCTTACTCCGTTTGTCATATATGCTGATATTGAAAGTGTTTTAAAGCCGATCAGTTCCGCTACCGCAAACACTTCGAAACCGCTTACGAACAGTATCCAGCAGCACGAACCGTTCGACTTTGCATACTATATTAAATGCAGTTACGATACATCGTTAAGTAAATTTGAAATATATAGGTGTTTAGATGTTACTAATGTGTTTATGAAAAAAATAAAAAGGAAACATGAAGTTTTGAAAATATCTTAAAAACCAACATTCCAATGGATTTACTCGAACCACACCATGAAATGTTATTTTATACTGCTGTAGATTGTGGGATCTGCAAAAGCCATTGGGGATGAACGTGTTAGGGATCATCGTCATTTAACGAGTTGCTTCCGCTTTGCGGCACACCACCAATGCAATATTAAATACAAAAATCTAAGTTCTCATGTGCAGAACTTTTAACCAAACTTACAGATATGTTGTTATCAAAAGTATATAAATATTACATATACATTAAAAACAAGATATCGAATAACTCGAAAACCTTTCGACTTAGAGCATTGGTGCTTTGACAAAATATGTTCAGGAGGTATGGAGCTATGAGAGCTATGAGAAAATATGCTCAAGAGGTCGATATTAACCTAAAACTTTATTTATTTTTTGCTGGAGTGAAGTTTATCATAGTCCAAATTTCGACTTTAAAGTCGAATAACTCGAAAACTAAATGAGATATCGAAAAATGGATAGCATATTCTTAATCAGTGTAAAAAACTGAACAAGATCCATATATCAAATGTTTGTAAAACGAAAAAAACGTGCAACGGACGACGGCGGCGACGACGGCGACGTAGCGATCTTATTAACCTAACTTACTTCGTAAGTTTGGTTGAAAAAAATACCTAATTTTATACGGGCGGTATTCCACAATCTAAGAGGATACGACAGCCATTTCTTCATCAACGAGTTGGCATGTGACAAAGAATCAATAGTTGCTATTCCCAAAAACAAGGTGACATTTATTTCTTTCAAAATACGATAGATTGTCTAGAGGTGGTGTAGTGGCAGTGGCTGATGACGATGATGAAGCAACCGTATAAAAGGCCTGCCTATGCGCAGCTGAGCGAGCATTCTTGATGATAACTATTAAGAAAACATACACTTCTGAACTAAAGAAAATCCACAAGTGTCAATATCGTTTTAATGAAGAAGAATAAATGTTCGTATAAACTAATAAACCCTCGTTTATTATTAAGAATAATCACTATTAAACTGTTAACGAATCAAACTAAAGTTGCGCATAAAGTTCAATCAAGCTCGGCAGTCAAGCCGACTATATCGTTACTACAATATTAAGCTAATGCAGAATTGACGTCCATCTACTAACATTAATGCGATTTCTCAGAATTCAAGTAAAATAATTTTAAACCCCATAAAAACTTCTCTGCATTTCAAGTCCCGACCAGGCGGTCTGACGTTAACGTTAAATCGTTTCGCGCAACGACTTCCTGCAAATTCTAGTAGCGGTAGAGCCTCGACCTTAAGCAGAAATTGAATTCCTGTTTACTCACTACTAGATTCTCTACCGCTTAAATATTATTCAGTTAACGAAGATAAGCACAACCGGAATCGCTCCGTGCACTTTCTCACTATTATTTAATACCGCTAACTATAATTACAATATTGTGGTTTTACATAATTGAACTAAATAGTCGCAAACAACCCACGCGTTGCTTCAAGCAACATCTTTACGGTTTCAACGACCAGCGATTACTGCCCGCCCTTCTCCGCGTAGCTATTCTAAACAATATCCACCACCCTACTTTCTATATTTTACATGATCCTCTGCATTAGGTTCCCACTATGCCATAAAATATTGGGTACGCTACAACCGATAACACTACTGTCCAGTTTGATTCATCGACTCCCTGCGATTCATGGTTTTCTACTAGGACAATTTGGCTAAATACTTGGAACCTCAAAAATTTGTAGAATTACATATATTCTTTCTATTGCTTCGCATTGAAGCAGTTCCTGTTTTACTTCCCAAAAGAACCTGAGTATAGAAATGCCTTTTTTACATTGCAGAACAAAAACGTTAAATAATAAAACAAGACTCTTCCTATTTTATCGGTCCTCGTTTCTCACCGACTTTTATCCAGAAATAACAATATCGAACTCGTATAGCTTGGTCAAGGATATTCAAATTATATTAGCAAAACGGGTCAGTTAATAGATGGATAAAATTAGGCAACTAAACAAGATCAATAATAAAAAAGGGGAAGTTTTGTAATAAAATTAAGTTATTCATTGACCAGAGATAGGAGAACAGGTGGAAATATATTACCAACAATGTCTGAATTGATGACCCAAATAGGTACAGTGCAAGACGTCATCATATATGTCAGTGAGCCATGCAAAATCAATATCTAGAATCATCAGAACCCGAGTTTCGTCTGCCGTTTGCCAGAAAGAAAACGCGGTAACAGTTAGATTGTGCAATACTTTTAGGTACGTATGTTTTGTAATTTGTAGTAGTCGGGTGGTCTAAGTAGGCCGTCAATTAAAATATATTATTTTGACTAACGTAAACAGATGCAGTTTTGTAATTATTCTCATTCCTCATAAACATAATACAGTTCTTGTTGTTTGAACCAGATATTGCAACTACTAGAAAGCTTTACTTCCAACGAGTTATGGGCCCAGTAGATAGCTTGGTAGGTTGAAACTAAAAAAAAATAAATTAATAATTGAAGTATCATGTCTTTCAATGATGGTACTGGTGCTGGAACAACAGTTGAGAAACTCAGAGGTCGTGAGAACTAGAGTGACTGAAAATTCCATGACCTGTATTGAAGTTGGATGGTCTTTGGAATTGTACCTCTGCTCAATCAGCCACTACTACTGACACCAAAGTCGATGAAGCTCGACGTGAAGAAAAAGCTTTGTCAAAAATAATACTTTCCTTGATAAAACTACATATCCTCATGTTATGCAAACGGAATCAGCTAAATCTGCATGGACAACTCTTGAAAACACCTTTGAAGGTAAAGGTCTACATAATAGATTACGACTACTGAGAAGTGTGTGTTCAATTAAGCTTGAAAATTTTAATAATATGAAGGCATATGTAAATGAAAGTATGGCTTCAGCCCACCTTGTAACTATTGGTAAACCACTTGATGAGAATTCCTTGGCACCATTATGCTGCAAGGACTCACTCATGATTATGAACCAATGGTCCTGGCTCTTGAAAAT
This sequence comes from Platerodrilus igneus, assembly GCA_036346225.1. Taxonomy (NCBI): domain Eukaryota; kingdom Metazoa; phylum Arthropoda; class Insecta; order Coleoptera; family Lycidae; genus Platerodrilus; species Platerodrilus igneus. The sequence goes on along the minus strand of JARFIW010000131.1, from coordinate 4,567,152 downwards.
TCAGTTGCAATAATTACATCTAATTTTGTTAAAATTAAGTTGTTGCAACATAAAAAATATCAAAATGGAAAGCATGGTGCTGATTTGGCTCTAGCAGTCCTTGAATACAAATATTAAAAACCTTCTTGGTTTGTCGTCAAAAAGGCCATTATAAAAATCAATGTCGATTAAAAACGTACAATAAATCCAACAAGAAATGTTCGGATAAGCAAAATAAAAGATCGGAAAATACTCTCTTTGCTGCTGCTTTAGGACTCAATATGTATAACAGCGATTGGTATATTGAAGTGGTGCATCGTTGCATATGATTGGAAATAAAGAGTCGTTGACCAATTTGTCAGATAAGAATTCAGGACAAGAAATATCAGTAGCTAATAAAACTAAACTGCATGTCAAAAGCACTGGAAATATTTTTGCGAAATTAAGTCCGAATGGTAAAGAAAGTGGTATTTTGGATGTTAAATATGTGCCACATCTTTCCGTGAACTTACTCTCAGTACATTCAATGGTTTCGGAAGGTAGGTGTATCTATTTTGATTCCAAAAGGTGTATAGTTTTGTATAGAAATGCATGCCGCATTAAGGGAGAACCTATAGCCACAGCTACAAATGTTGGTGGATTATATAAGTTAGATATGCCAGGAACAAACTAATATCACAAAAGTGTCAGATTCAGAAATGCTGTGGCATAAGCGATTGGGACTTCTTAACCATTACTGTATGAAACCTTTGTGTACGCGCCATATCTGTCCCCGTTCGGGGCATTCCCTCTCTCCGCGCGAGCGGGTCCGAATGGTTCGCGCTAGTTAATGGGAGTCGGTCGTCAAGTCTCGTGATAACCACAACTAATAAAAATAAATTCGCTCTCTTCTTCTAATCCGGCAGTGGACTCTTCCTTTCCTGTCTCGCTCCTTTCCTTCAACTCTTGGCCAAAAGCGTTAGTTACAGTGTTTAGTGCCTCTCAAGTGCTAAAGGAACTTTCAGTAAGTGTTTTTTATGTCTTTGTATGATTCTACTCCTATAAACTGTTCTCACCCTCACCCCTTAATAATTACAGTCCACGCTCTATCTCGGAACCCCTTGTTTACGGCCTTTTTGCACTCAAGGTGGTTCTATTTGTATCCCGTTACGGAAAACGGGTATTCGATAACAAAAAAATTTGCTCCATCGACCGGATCTAGAACTACGTTCATATCGTTCTCTCTTTCTCGCCTCATCGATTCAAAGACATACAAACGTAGGTCTTTATTAATTTACAAATTCGTAAATAATTTAGTACTTGATAATAGAAACGATTTGAAAGTGTTATCTGTACGTTCCAATTTTTTGTTAAATCGCACGTGCATTCTTTCGAGTTCAAGTTCATTGCAATTAGATTATTGTTACCATATTCCAATATCAAGATCATTGCACTCCATTCAGAATTTGTTTGTTTACAAACAAACCGTCCTTTAATACGTACGTTATTTTACTTAACTATTGTTAATTTATTCATAAAGTTCTTAATTATGGCGGAAGGTGATATTTTAAAGAAAAAACTTGAAGACTATTTCGCGCGCTTAACCGAAATTGCCGATTATGTTCGTACCGCAACCCGTTTAGCTGCCGTAGAAGCGAGATATCTACGTATGCAAAGTATTGAACGACAACTAGATGTTGTCTACGATAAAATTTTAACCTATAATTGGGTTGTTGACGAAAAGGATGAGATTAAAACTCAAAGTTCTTCGTTTGACAATCTGTTGGACGTTATTCGTACGCGGTATTTAGATATCAAACAAAATGCATCAAAATCGGTCGATGATACTTCAACTAATCCGTCTCAAACTTCTGTAGGTTATTTAAAACCTCTAAGTATAACCCCCTTTGATGGATGTGTAGAAAACTGGCAAAATTTCATTTCGCTTTACAAGAGTCTGGTTCATGAAAACGACCAAATCCCGCTAATTCGTAATTATCACTATTTGCGTAGCTATCTTAAGGGTGAAGCTCTCGCCCTAATTTCGGATCTAGCCCTTGAGGCTGATTTGTACCAACAAGCTTTTGATAAGCTAGAAGAACGCTATAGCTCACCCCGTAGAATTACTAGCTATTATTTAAATAAAATATTACAATTTAAATCATCTGGAGCTCTCTCAAACTTCATCAATATTCACTTTAACGCTGTTAACACATTGAAGGCGGCGGATAAAGTCGAAGATTTGGCCGACTTTATACTATTTTCGTTGTGTTACCGTAATCTTGAGTTCAAAACGCAAAATGCTTTTGATCTAAAAGTAGGTTCCGAAGTTCCTACTTGTTCTCAGCTCTTCGATTTTTTATCGTTGCAAAGCAAAACCTCTGAGCTTTATGACGATATGAAAAAAGATAGGGTTATTAAACCTAATGCGCATCCTCGTTTCAAATCCAACTTCAATCAGTCCCTCTTAATGAAAAGTTCGCAAAATGCCGCTACGGCTAAAGCTGCCCGAGTTTCATGCCCGTGCTGTGGTGAAGCTCATAAAATTTATGGTTGTTCAACATTTCATGTACTTAATATTGCCGATCGTTATTCCACTATTAAAACTTTAAATTTGTGCTTTAAATGCTTTAGTAATCATACTCGAGGTTGCAATTCTGAAGGTAAATGTAAAGTTTGCCATTCCTCATATCACCATACTTTGTTGCATAAACCCCTACCCAACGAGGTGGTGCATTATTCGGAAAAATCCTCTACTGCAATAGCACCCGAAATAGTTTCGGGTTGTAATGTTTCGAATTCTCATGAAAGTTATACTGTGCTGTTGGCAACAGTGCAGGCTCTTATTTTAGATATAAACCAGGATTTACAACCCGTAAGGTGCCTTTTTGATTCTGGATCTCAAATAAACGCAATTACGAGTACATGTGTTCAACGTTTGGGTCTTCAGCGTACTAGGGATTCCCGCCAAGTTAGTGGAATTTCCGACGCTTTAATAAAGTCCAAGGGGACTGTTTGTTGCACAGTCTATTCTAAATATTCTCAAAATAGAATTCAATTCAAGCCTTCAATATTTTCTAAAATAACAGGAAATATACCGGGTAGTTCATTGCCCATTTCTGTTTATAATAAATTTAAAAATATGCAAATGGCTGATAAAAGTTTCCATCAATGCTTGCCCGTAGAAATTCTTCTAGGTGCCGAGATATGTGCCGAAGTACTGTTTTCCGAACATTCCGCTATTATTCCTGGCCGCCCTTTGGCGATTCAAACCATGTTTGGTTACGTGCTGCTCGGTCAAGTTCCGTGTATTAACCCTAAGGTTAATGCTACTTCACTTTTCATTCAATCTGATTCTATAGATAAAGAAATAAGAAATTTCTGGGAATTGGAAGAAATTAAAATTCCCACGGAAACCTCCCCAGAAGATGTGTTTTGTGAGACGCATTTTCTCACGACCCACTCGCGTGACGATTCTGGTCGTTACACGGTTGCTCTTCCTTTCAATCATAGTATTGAACCGCTTGGTAAAAATCGTCGGGCCGCTTATAATTGCTATTTAAATTTAGAAAGGCGTCTTTTACTCTCTCCTGAAAAGCTAAATGCTTATAATGGCTTTTTGCAGGAATATTTTGATCTTGGTCACATGTCCGTTGCCGAAACCCCCTCCGATTATGTACTATCGCATCATGCAGTTTCTAAAATAACAAGTAGCACTACGAAGCTACGCGTTGTTTTCAATGGTTCTGCTACTGATTCATTAGGAATTTCTCTTAATGACAGGTTATATTCTGGCCCTAAACTACAAGGAAATCTACCCGAAATAATATCCGCATTTCGTTGTCACAAAATTGCTGTTTGTGCGGACATCCAAAGGATGTACCGTCAGATTCTGGTTTGTTCCTCGGATCGTCAATTCCAGCACATTTTTTGGCGATCTACTTCTCAAGAAAATATTTGTGAATATGAACTCAAAACTCTCACGTATGGGTTAGCGCCCTCCGCATTTCTGGCTCAAAGAGTACTTCAGCAATTAGTAATTGACGAGGGTAAATCTTACCCTATGGCCTCCGAAGCTATTATGCATCACACATACATGGACGATGTAATTTTTGGTGCCTGTAGTGTCACAGAAGCGAGACAGCTACAGCACGAGCTTATTAAGCTTCTCTCTCGGACAATTTCATTTGCGTAAATGGTCAAGCAATGCCGTGGAATTGTTACAAGATCTTGAAAATCGGAATTAGAAACTCTTATTACTTTCTCTGATCAAGTGAGCGGTATAAAAATATTAGGTTTAGTTTGGAATCCTTTATTAGACGTATTCACTTATAACGTAATTCCCTTTGCAGGCCCGTTTAATAAACGCGCCGTACTTTCTTATATGGCTCGTATATTCGACCCGTTAAGTTGGTTAACCCCGGTAATTTTTATAGTCAAACACCTGTTACAACGGCTTTGGTTACAACAATTAGGTTGGGATGATGTCCCCGACCATAATTGGTGTTCTGAATGGCAAGATTTTTGTAACCAAGTTACAATATTATCGCAGCTAAAAATTCCTCGTCTTTTGTCTCCATTCACGGGAACCTACAGATTGTTAGGATTCTGTGATGCGAGCGAAAGGGGTTACGGCGCTTGCGTCTATTTACATATAATTTGTGGTGATTCAGTGAATTGCAACCTAATTCAAGCTAAGAGCAAGGTTGCTCCTCTAAAATATTTAAGTATCCCCCGCTTAGAACTTTCAGGTGCCCTTTTATTTGCGAAATTAATTCATTCAATTACTTTAAATAAATTTCTTACCCAATTTTGGAAACGAAACTATTTTCTGATTCTCAAGTAGTACTAACCTGGCTACAGACTCCTTCATATTTGCTCAAGCCATTTGTAGGAAATCGAGTTAGCCAAATTCTGGAATATACTACTATTTCTCAGTGGCGTCATATTTGCGGGGAAAATAATCCCGCAGACGTGGCTTCAAGAGGTCGTTCTCCACTTCAACTATTGCACAACGAGTTGTGGTGGCATGGTTCGTGCAATTTCAATTACGATTTTATCAACCTCAACAGCTCTTTCCCTCCTATAGGGGAAGTTCCCGAATTGAAACAATTTCCTGTCTCGCTTATTGCTACAGAACAAAATGAATTTTGTGATTTTATGGAGCGATCCTCTTGTTTATCTCATTTGCAATACAGCATGGCATATGCGAATCGGTTTATTCACAATTGTCGCCACCCCCGAGAAAAAATGTTAGGCCCCATTTCCTGCGACGAATTCCGAAATGGTCTGATGACTTGTGTAAAGTTGACTCAACGTCAGTTTTTTACTTCAGAATTATTATTATATGAAAAAAATAAGAATCTTCCTCTCTCGTTTAGGAAGTTATCGCCCTTTATTGATTCCCAAGGCTTGTTTAGGGTGGGCGGTCGCTTGAAACATTCTCAGTTGCCCTATACTAGCAAGCATCCTCTATTATTGCCTAAACGGGCGAGCTTATCTAAATTAATTTGCAAACATTATCACCTTTTATCGTTACATTCAGGCCCCTCTATGACACATTCTCTTATTCTCCGAACTTATTGGATTTTTGGTCTGCGCTCTTTAGTTCGGCAAACTATTTACCATTGTTTGTCCTGTTTTCGATTAAACGCTAAGCCCCCTCAGCCAATAATGTCCGATCTGCCTCCTTCTCGTGTACAATTAACTCGCGCATTTACTCACGTCGGAATTGATTTTGCTGGCCCCTTTTTAACGAAAGCTTCGTTAAATCGAAATTCTTCTAATCTAAAATCTTATCTATGTGCCTTTGTTTGCATGTGCACAAGAGCTGTGCATTTAGAGCTGGTTTCTGAACTTTCTACAAACGCCTTTATGGCATCCTTTAATCGTTTTGTTTCTCGTTGCGGCGCTCCTGATTCCATTTATTCAGACTGTGGCAAAATTTTATTGGCTCCGCTCGCATGCTGAAGGAAGCCAGTGAATTTTGCGTCAAAATCATGAGGAAATATTTTCTGCAATGGCTGTTCTTCAAGTTATGGCAATTTAACCCCCATATGCACCTAATTTTGGTGGCATTTGGGAAGCTTGCGTAAAATCCGCAAAAGCCTTATTACTGCGAACTATCGGTCAACAGGTCCTCACATTTGAGGATCTCACAACTATATTTGCTCGTATCGAAGCCGTGTTGAATAGCCGACCTCTAGCTTTCTACTCCTTGGACGCTACTGATAGCCCTGATTACCTAACCCCTGGTCATTTTCTGATTGGGGGTCCAATTCTGAGTTTGCCAGAAATCACTCTTCCCGAAAGTATCAAATTACATTCACGTTGGCAACGCTTATGTCAAATCACTCAATCTTTCTGGCGCCGGTGGTCGAATGAATATTTACTCACACTCACGCAGCGGACAAAGTGGAACCGTTCCTTGGATAACGACTTGAAGGTGGGTCATATGGTTTTTCTCCTAGGAATAAATACCTAGCCTTTGTCCTGGCCGCTAGGCCGTATCGAAAAGCTATTTCCCGGTCGCGACGGAGTTACTCGTGTTGTTTCAGTAAAAACGTCTCGTTGTACCTTCGTTTGTCCCGTGAATAAAATTCTTCCCCTTCCTTTAGAAAAGTAATGCTTAAATTTTCGTTAGGATATTTTTAATTTTTTTTACGATTTTAGTCACTCTTTTAGTTGTTTTCTTTCTCTTGGTTTTCTTCTCCCCCACCCGAGTATCGGCGGGTTAACCGTACTCTGCGGCTAGGAGGAAATGCCTAGCTCTAATTATATTTCGTTTTTTTTGTAAAAATTTTTCTTAATTTTAGGTGGGCGGTATGTACGCGCCATATCTGTCCCCGTTCGGGGCATTCCCTCTCTCCGCGCGAGCGGGTCCGAATGGTTCGCGCTAGTTAATGGGAGTCGGTTGTCAAGTCTCGTGATAGCCACAACTAATAAAAATAAATCCGCTCTCTTCTTCTAATCCGGCATTGGACTCTTCCTTTCCTGTCTCGCTCCTTTCCTTCAACCCTTGGCCAAAAGCGTTAGTTACAGTGTTTAGTGCCTCTCAAGTGCCAAAGGAACTTTCAGTAAGTGTTTTTTTATGTCTTTGTATGATTCTACTCCTATAAACTGTTCTCACCCTCACCCCTTAATAATTACAGTCCACGCTCTATCTCGGAACCCCTTGTTTACGGCCTTTTGCACTCAAGGTGGTTCTATTTGTATCCCGTTACGGAAAACGGGTATTCTATAACAAAAACACTTTGAAAAATGGACTTGCAACTGGTATGTCGTATAGAGAAGATAAAAATTCTGTACTGTGTGAGAGCTGGAATAAAGGAAAGCAGACAAAAACTATTTCTTAAAAATCCATTTAAAAAACTGGCAAAGGATAAACTGGATTTAATACACTCTGATCTTGCTAGACCAATTGAGGTTGAGTTGTGGAGTGATAGTAAATACATGTTTACTCTAATCGATGACAGTACAAGAAAAATATTCTGTTATTTCTTAATGTCAAAAGAAGAAGTGCCAGATGTATTCAGAGATTTTTGTACATTCATTGAAAATCAAACAGATCGAAAGATCAAAGTGCTCGCACAGATAATGGTGGTGAGTACTGTAATAATCGCTTAGAGAAATTCCAAAATAGCAAAGGAATAAAGCACGAATTTGCCGTTGCGTACACTCCAGAACAAAATAGTGTAGCTGAACGGTATAACCGATCAATCATGAAAAAGGTTCGATCTATGCTAGTCGAATCAAATTGTGAGAAGCAGATGTGGACAGAAGCTGCCAATACGGCCATTTATCTTCTTAGTAGTTTTCCAATTAAAAAATTACGTAACACAACACGAGAGGTAAAATGGAGTGGATCTAAAGTTGATCTGAGTCATATCAGAGTGTTTGGTTGTCGTGCTTTTGTAAATATACCAAATGTCAAGAGAAAAAAACTTGACGGAAAAGCGAAGAAATATATATTTGTGGGATATTCTCAGACAAGGCTGGTTGTCGATTTCTGGATTCCCAGAATCACTCTCTAAAGATTGCGGCTGTGTGACTTTTCTAGAGGATGGATTCGAAACAGGAAGATCACAGCCCAAAATACTTGATACAACCTTTCCACTTGAACCAAACGAGGAGCCAACTGAACATTCACACGAGTAAGGTAATACAAACGAAACCGACTCTGTTCGTCTTGAAGACGATGGTAATTTAGATGATGCAGGTAATGCTCATGAGAGTAATATTAGTGCTTAATCGTGTACCTAAGATATTAAAGGAGAATGTTGGATTGTGCAATACTTTTAGGTACATATGTTTTGTAATATGCAATAGTCGGCTGGTCTAAATAGGCCGTCAATTAAAATATATTATTTCCACACATGTAAAGAGATGCAGTATTGTAATTATTCTCATTCCTAATAAACATAATAGAGTTTTTTTTGTTTCAACCAGATATTGCAACTACTAGAAAGCTTTACAGCCAGCAGTATCTACAAAGGCTATTGTATGGTTCTAGCAGGATACAATTTCACCTCTGTATTTAAACATAAGTGAACGTTTGCAAATATTATAAAACATTTGATAAGCAAGGATACTTTTTCAGCAAACAAATGTCATCCTTACACTTTAAAGTATAGTTTTCTTAGTAGAAAGTTTTTAAATCTAGAATACAGCCATAAGCATAAACTCTAGATCTACATTAATATATGGGAGAATATTGAGATGATTGAATTTTATCGGCCCTACTGTAACATTTTGTTTTCACCCAACCCTTCAAGCCCCGAACATTAATCACGTGTTGAGTACTTTCATCAAAAGTTGCCCTAATAAAGATGCCCTCTACACAAATTACTTATCATTAAAAATTCCATTACGAACTGGAAGTTTCTGTAAAAATTACGACAAAATTAATACCTTTTAAGCTTTTAAAGGCAACAAACCCAACTTTGAGAGTTAATTTATACTCGCTCCATTCTAACAGAAATTGTATTTTTACAAGGGCATTGTGTAGAAGCATTAACTATTAAAACAGAGTAATTTGTGTGAAAAGCGAAGGCGCAATAAAATAATTCCCACTGAAAATCTCATACTTTAAATTAAGTTCTAGTTAGGTGGAAATGTACTGAGCAACCTGAATAATCATTCCCTTGAGTAACCCTTACTAAATAGTACCCCAAAAGGGTAGGGTCTGCAGTTGATTAAGCAATAAGTGAGTATTATCCTTTACTGTGAATCCTTCAAATATTTATTCTCTTTGGTGTCCCCATTCTCGTAATATGCGATTATTGGTATTGTGTTTAGCACCTATATTAAAGTGAACAGCTATTTCAATTAATTTTTACTATTTCTGGCAATTGCGGTTATATAATCGAGCATTTCAATGTAGAATTACTGCTAGACGTATGAATAATTATACTAGGATCGATATTAACAATAGGTACGTGAACCGATTTAATATCGAAATGTTTACTATTGCTTTTAACAAAATAGTTACCATCTTACTGTGGATAAAAAAAGGTCAACTCTGATAACTAGCGGCAACAATGTCAGTAATGCACAAAGAATAACTAAAAGTGATAACTATTTATATGCCTATCGAGACAATCACAAAGATTCTTTAGTGTTAGATTTAGGTACACCATAGGCATATTCACAAATCATAATAGGCTAGCGCATAGTGTCAAGTAATGCTTCTAGTTCAGGTGAAATTCAATTTAACTTAAAATAAATTACAGTTTCCAGTTTCAGTGAATAAAAAAACAAATGGCAAACTCATTTGTAACATTATTTTTATTTTACAACAAATAATTATAGTTCAAACTGGGAAATATCGAAGTTTATTTAAATGCAAACAACATATCCTTAGGGATGCAAGTTTTTACGTTTGATTAGAAGTCCAAATCAGAACAGAATTTATTTAAGATACATATAGTTGGAGGCTTTCTCAGCTGATATCATTTAATTGTATTTTGGAGTTGGAACCGTGTCATAAAGAGAAACTAATAAAGTCTATATATCGCACGCCGTTGATAGGTACATTATTTGGACAAAATAATGAATACTACAACTGAACGTGAAGAATCACACGGCCAATTAAGTCAAGAGATGGTGTTGCATATCAAAGTAGATTTTAAGTTGTTTTCATTTCTGTAAATTTTAAAAGAACCTTCACCTTTAATTTAGATATTTGTACTCACCATAAACTGAGTATGTTACTATCTTGTGCAAAGTAGCCGTTGTGTGATAAATTTTGTTTGTAAATGTAAGTTGTATATAAAGATCGATACAGCGCTCGTGTTGGGCGCCACGCTAATTATTATACAAGCAACGTCCACAATTCTCATATTTTTACATTTTTATGCCGTTTATTTATATTAAGTACTCGGTGAATGATACAAAATCCGGGTCCGTTATTAGTTTGCTACGTTCATTTTCGGCAATAATTAGTTCTTTCGTGAAGCGAGGATATTCTTTTGCTTCTAACCTCTAAAGACGATACCAAGCATTTGTCCAATACGATGTCTCATTCAGCCCATTAGGTAAAAAACTGCCAAATTGTTTTAGCTACGACTGCAGTAACTCTGTTCCAAAAATAGAGAGTTTACTTTGGAAAAATTGTTGTTGGATATAGGCAGCCAAAACTCATTTATCATTCAAAAATTAGCTGATCAACTTCGGTGTTAATCTTACGATACAACTGTCAACATTTCTGGTATTAACGATAGCTCTACTATCGCTAATAAAATGGTAGATATTAAAATATTCTAAAACTAACGTAAAACCTTCAAAATTACGTGTGCAGTCTTTCATAATATAATGTGTAAGCTTCCTCAATATCAAATAATATTTGTTAAAATAGATATTTTTAAAAATATTTTCTTAGCAAATGACGAATTTTATAAGCGTCAGAAATTGACATTTTGAAAAGTTTATATTGCTACTATGACGTAATCCTTGAAAATATAATCAAATCGGTGGAAATCTTCCTGTTTTACAAGAGTCTCATTTGGGATAGCTTGTCGCAGGTACAGTTCCAAAAAACTATACTGCTTCTAATATTTCTCTGTCTGAAAACGAAAATTCAGATAATGCAATTTTTTCTTTTCTCGCAGCTTCAAAAGTTTATTTATTTCTAAAATTTTCAGGAACGTCGAACATATTTTCGAAAACCCATTCCTTCTTAAGAAGATTAATAATCGGAACACATTTTTACTTCTGCAACTAAAATACTACAAAATGGTAGATTTCAAGTTGGCTTTCCATTAAAATCACCGTCAGAATCAGAAATAAGCAAGCTTGGCGATTCTTTTACCATCGATAAAAAGCGCTTTTTGAGTTTAGAAAAAGACTTTACTTCAAGAATATAAAAACTTTATTTAAGAATATATTTCTCTTGGACATGCTAAGTATTTCACCTAAACGTTACAGAATTCTAAATTAGAAAACAAGTATTTCATGCCACACTTATGGCTTATTCGTGCATCTAGCGCATCCACTAAACTTCGCGTGGTATATGATGCAAGTTGTAAAACTACCTCTGCTTACTCGATAAATGTCATTTGTCTTAAAGGTTATCAAGTTTATCCCAAATTATTCGACATTCTTTGGAGATTCAGAATGTCCCCCTTTGTCTTTACTATTGACATACGAAGAAAAGTTTAGACAAATTCTAATTAATCCCGAACAAAAGCTCTTACAGGATATTCTTTGGCGTGAAAATTCTAACAATGATCTAAAATGTATTCAATTAGACACGTTTACGTACTGCACTAATAGTGCTCCCTTTCTCGCCACACGAGTGCTTGAAAATATAGCATTTCTAAACAAAAATAAATTTTCTCTTGCTCCGGAAGCAACTTTTGGCCTATTGTATATGGATGACGAGTTGTGTGGCGCCCAAAATGTAGAAACCCTTTTCATACTTCATGCTCAGTTAAATTCTGTTCTAAATAAACACAAGTTTGAACTTCACAAATATTGTCCTAATTCCAATATTTTTCTAAAAAATATCTGACTCTGACTCTTTGAAGTACGTTAATTTACACGAGGTTCCAAATAAAGTTTTAGGGTTAAAATGAAGTTCTAATTCGGATACTCGTTGCATTTTTACACAAGAAAGTTGCAAATCTTTCCTGTTACTAAAAGAAGAATTCTGTCTGCCATGGCTCAGTGCCACGACCCTCTTAGATTAATATACCCTGTAATAGTAAAAAGTAAAATTTTAATGCAAAAATTATGGATCCTTAAGCTGGATTGGGATACCATTACTCAGATTCAAATATTCTTAACGACTTCAACAACTTTTATAAAAACTAAGGGATCAAAACACTTCAAAGTTTTATTTTCTAAATAAAAATATTTGAAAGATTGAAATTCATGGCTTTGCTGATGCGAGTTTAGCAGCATACTATTGTTGTACGATTCGTGCCATGTATCAAGATGACACAATTTCTTCTACATTAATTTCCTTCAAATCAAGGATAGCCCTTGTTAAATCAAGTACTTTTCCTAGGCTTGAGTTTTGTGCCATGTTTCTTCTCTCAAAACTCGTAAAATTATTACTAAAAATTTTCGAGAAGAATATAAATTTTCATTCCGTAAATCTATGGGCTGATTTTCTGATACTAAGTGTGAAAGTCACTCAAGTAGATGATCTATTTTTGTTTCTCACGGTGTTCCCAAATACAAGAAATTACTTCTAGATTTCAAGTGGCGACATGTAAAGTCGTCCGAAAACGCAGCTGATATTCTCTCACAAGGTTTATCTTGTCACGAAATTCTTAATAACGATGCATGGTGATATGGTTCTAAGTTTCTATTAAATCTTTATTTTGAACCAGCAATTGATCAATCTCCAACTACTTTATAATTATCAAAAGAAAAAAAATCTCATCTTGTGATTCACAATGATTCACAATCCCTTAGTTATGTTAAAGAAATTTTCTTGCGTTTTTCTAACTTCTCTCGTTTCCTGCGCTCTTTTACGTATGTATTTCGCACCATTAATATTGCCAAAGGCAACCGGATTTTTAGTTCTTTCGCACCTCAGGAGTAGGGTATTTTGGATGTATTTGGTGCAACACCACCACCACCACCACCCCCACCACCACCACTGCACCACTCAAAACGCCCCCTAACCTAACCTAGCCTCTGACATCACATGACCCATTTTTAAAACATCATTTCTTCTTGTGTAACCAATGCATCTTTCGCGATAAACCTATCTTGTTTGGTATCAATTAACATCAGATTTTTCTCAGCTACCCGAATTTCTAAGAATTTTTTAGATATCATCATCCTCCAGGGAGCTACCCTGATTTTAAGATTTCTTACCAAGATCAATTCCTAATCACCTCTCCTTTTAATATCTACAGTCCTTTAACCAATACAAAGAAATAAGCACACAAAATTTTAATAATTTATTTGTATTTCAAAACATTAATTTTTCCAAAGTAATGCGCTGGTTAATAATTAAGAAAGCTGTTATAATTTCTTTTCCAAACAAATGCGGTTATTACAATAGGAAAGTACGCTAAATGAAAGTCAATTAATAGCAATTAAATATTGCTTACTGACCTACCTTAATTAGGTTACTATGCTATTAGGAATGATGTACTTTTGTTGCCCTCGCCCGACAAACTGATTTTATTAATTGAGTATAAAGTCGGTGTTTACATGGTTTCGTTTAAGACCTTGTACATATTTTCCGGATTACTAGAAGACGTTATAACCATACTTTTGTGTTAAAGGATTTCACATCGGTAGTCTCTTCCCCATTTTGGTGTAAACGCCGTAGAGTTCGCAATCGACTTTTATTGTTGTATGTTGTATTCTTTTTTATTAAGTAATCGAATAAATCGTTCCTTCTGCTTCCAAAGAAACTCGGACACTCCATCGCCCACACTGATATTCTTTATGTGATAGCTAACCATACGGATGTTAAACGCTGTGCTATCCATTTCTACACCATCGTCGTTAGTAGCGGTAACTGATGCATTTTTATGTTTGTTGCTCCGTAGATGAGCAGGGTATGCAGACTTTAACACCTCCATGTCGCGCACTTTACACAGAATCCGTGGTTGTTTCGTACAAGGCCCGTTAATAGTTGGCGGAGCTGAACGTTTACGGCTTAATGACATACCGTGCTGTTTTTCCTTGTGTCGCTGTAAGCTATTCTCCTAAAAAGCGATACCGCAAGACCCACAGTTTAAGTACTTTGCCGTCGACGGATGTATAAGCAACCGTGGACGATGATACACCACGACATTTGTTCTGGTGCCGTTTGAGAACATTTTTCCAGGTATAGGAAGCACCGCAAGAGATGCACTTAAAACGTTTGCAGATACCATTTTAGTACAAAACAAAACCCGCACTATAGCACTTTGGTTAAACTTGTAAGCGAACTAACTAAAAAGCTTACTCGAGCGTACCTGATTTATATTCCTTATAGAATGCATACCGAAGGTTTCCGAAGACGACCGAACGATGTTGAGGATTCACCGGGGAACTAAATGACGTCATAATCCCCGCTGCTCGTCCAATACATTTAGCGCCAATGCATGCACCTGGTTCGCTTCGTCGATGGTGCGAGTGCAGTTAGTAGAAACACCGGAAAACGTCTTCCATGTTATACGGATCGCGTGCATATTAAAAATCCAAAAGGGTGGTAGCACACGCACACAAATTGTCTGCAAGTCGTAGAAGATGCAGTGCTACTATAACCAAAAACACTTTAAACCATTACTAAGAAAATACCAACTTGCTGTCTACAGGATACTTACTAATAAAGTAATTTAATTTTAAATAGCTTCTACATCATATTTTAGGTAGGCTTGAATATTTTCCAAATGAATCACCAAGCAAAAGTATATGCTTAGCAGTATTAAAATTAAACATTAATTTCCCATTTTTACGACAGTGGTTAATTATAGATTAAAAATTAATTTGTTCGCGTTCGAGCTTCTCGTAAACCTAACATATTTTATAGTAACAATGCGCTGTATAATACATGCATACCCCTTCGCCGCGCTACTGCTATTCTTGTAGTTGCTTGGAAAAGTCAGTCGCCCTTTTTACGGGTAGGGCCGCTAAAAAGCACCATTCCATACTTTCTTTATAAGTGTAGCACATCGCGCACTTTTTTGTCGGATAATTAAATTTTTGTTTATGTAGGCTTTTACACTTTCGCATAGCTGTCGGCCGCACGTAATGATTTCTAGAACCGGTAAGTACTCGATATCGCCTAAATAGAGAATTAGATGCTCGATGTTCGTCAACTTCCGATTCCCTCGTAAAAGGTAGAAAAAACTCGGTCAATCATCCATCTAACTTAAACTTCGACTCGCTCCCGTTCTGATAAATTTCCAAACATTTTTCAAACGACAATGGGCTGAGAATTTTAAACCTCCGAGGATCTTTAAGTCGTGATCAATTACACATCCGAGCTACGCGTAAACTGACATATTTTGTAGCAACTGTATAATACATGCATACCCCTTCTCTGCGCTACTGCTATTCTTGTAGTTGCTTGGAAAAGTCAGTCGCCCTTTTTACGGGTAGGGCCGCTAAAAAGCACCATTCCATACTTTCTTTATAAGTGTAGCACATCGTGCACTTTTTGTCGGATAATTAAATTTTTGTTTATGTAGGCCTTTACACTTTCGCTTATTTAAACATCTAATACAATTGATTAACCACTTTCGATTATTCTAACGGAGACCACCATACATCCCACCGCACCGTTCTTTTTGAATCCAACGATCCTATGGGCTTCCACTCACTAACACCTGACGTATCTTTCCTACTATTTGTTAAACAAAAACTACCGGCATTGCCATGTTCGTATACGAACGTAAGCAGATGTTTGTGGATATGTACGAGAATATGTAGTCATATACATTAACCAGTCTAAGCTATTTTATTTAGTCCACGAAAACTACTATTTTTCTAAACCATAATTAATAATCGTCTTTATAGGTTCCACATTTCTACCGTTACCCAATGACTGGTGCTACGTACATGGAAACTTTAATTTCTTATTGGAGAATTCTTATTCTCCGCGCACTGCTGTGTAGTTGCATGCCTACCCCTTTTGGAGGTATATGCTCGTTATAGGTTGTAAGACCCTCGGTTTTACTTAACTACAATTCGTGAGACCCCTTTAATCTTTTTAATCGTATCTTTCTCGCCTACAATACCAACAAATTCTAATACCGGACCCCCATTAAATACGTCTTTAATTTTCCCTACAACTTTTTTTGTTGACAAGTGTTATATTGTATTTATTATACGCGGGGTAGTCACTCTTTTAAGATAAATATATTTTGCTAGGTATCAACTAATATTAAATTTTTCTAGGGACCCTAAATCTGTAAATAGATTTTAAATAGGACCACCCCATACAAAGTTATGCGTTTTAAAGACCCAAATCACTAATTTTTGCTCATCTTTATTTAACACCATCTTTAGAACCTTTTTTTGCTACGCAAGACATATGCCTTAGCTAACCATCTCCCGAGAAATCTAAAACCGCCGTGTCTCGCGAATACCACGTGGAGATAACACGTA
The DNA here is from genome assembly GCA_036346225.1 of Platerodrilus igneus. Classification (NCBI taxonomy): domain Eukaryota; kingdom Metazoa; phylum Arthropoda; class Insecta; order Coleoptera; family Lycidae; genus Platerodrilus; species Platerodrilus igneus. The sequence goes on along the minus strand of JARFIW010000131.1, from coordinate 4,550,631 downwards.
TACTCTGTCAACCAGGATAGAAGCCGGAAGGATTTGGAAGGTGGGAGAAGAACTTAAAAATTATGGAATCTTAAAACTAATATATACAATAGATTTACAAAATCCATACAAATATAAACAACTATCTTATATCTTTACGCCCCCATGCGTAGATTGTTGTACTATTAGAATGATGTACCTTTGTCATCTTCCTCGATAAACTAATTTTATTAATAAGCTGCGTATGCAAATCGTATTCTTTACTCCGGATACATACGCAGACAATACTCGATACCATCCAAATAAAGAATTGGATGCTTGGTGACTGTTAACATCCGCTTCCCTCGTGTACGCCCAGACACATCCCAGCCCATGAGCACCCCTGCGCATGCATACCCCCTGCTCATGCGCACCCCTGCGCGTGCGCACCCCTGCCCATGCTCGCTGCCCATGATCACCCCTTTCTGTGCGATTGCTATTTCGGGGTAACGTCACAACCTTTTATAAATAAAGAGCAATGTGATACTATTCTAAAATTTTTATTCTGACATTATACATAACAAAATTTAAAAAATGTAATGCCAAGCATGGAGTCATTTAAACTTAATTTTAATACAAAGTTATACACAGAAGACAGTCCTTTCTTTATGTTTGTTTGGAGTGGCTTTAATTTTATCTAATTTTATTCGCAGCTTAAAGTTTAAATCGATGCCCAAGTCCTCTATCTCCTTTTCTAGCCAATAGTTTGATACATAAAGACCGTCTAGGTTTTCGAATTGTAAAATGTACCGAAGCTTGCCTCTATATTTAAAGTCTTTGATTCCATCGACAACCAGATCCATTCCTTCGTGTAATTCTTGCAGCTTGTGACAATCTTTTAATCGCAGCTTTCCCATTATATCCTGCATACGTATCTTGTTAGCTTGATCGACTTCTTCTTGTCGGTATTGGAGCAAATCCTTTTTCTCCCACACACTGTTGCGTAGTTGCATGTCCACCACTTTTGGGAATATATGGTTGTTATAGGTTGTAAGACCATCGGTTTTAAATGATCCAAAAGGTTCTTTACTAGGTAAATATACAATGTTTAGCGCAACCTCTTTGCGTGTCGTGTACGCAAAGATTACGAAACCCGCATTCCTTAGTTCGTCTTTGTTATCTGCCATTTCGATAAATACGTTTTTAGAATAACCTTTTAAAAAATATACGGATTTAGTGCCATCCTTTTCCGCAAGGACGCCTACATAACTAAAAGAGTCTTTTTTACTAACCACAAATGCATACAACTTGTAGAAACCAGATGTATCTAAGTCAGTCCATCGGCACATAAAATAATCTTTTAATTCTTCCTCATTTTCTCTAATAAGATGTTCTTTGTCTAACACATCTTTGTATTGATCGCGTATTGTCGCAGTGTTTTCCATGTAGTCCAATTTTCGCCTTTTTGCATCCATTTCCTCTAATTCCAGTTGTCTTTTCCTTCCACTTACAGCGTATGGTATACATAATGGGGTAATTTCCTTTAGCGTAAACGGGTAGAGTTTACTACCAATATTTACGCGTTGTCGTACAACCTCTGGACGAATGTTAGGCGTATCTATCAATCCCAATTCCGAAATTACTATTTCTTTTGGAATTGTAGAATATGGTGTTGCAGATTGTGTAAAATATGTACTACCTGCTTTAATGTAGCACTTGTGTAAGATTTTATTTTATCTTGGCTATCTTCCTCTACTATTTCCAAATAATTTATAGGTAAATAGTTAAAACTAAAAGCCGAAAGCACATACTTTATCAATTTTCCCTTTCTTTTGGTTTTCGGACAACTTAATTTGCAAGCCCGTCAATTTCTTTGTATTGCCATTCCCCCAATACACGTACTGTAGTAGGTTATTATACACTAAACAGCAGCTATTTTGTAGCTTGTCCGATAGCTTACTCCACATTTTGGCAAGTGGTACCGAGTACATTGGCGCCTTTAGGAAGTATAACTTACTATCTTCCAATAAGGTTAAACAGTCTTTTAAGGGTTTATACGCCCGTTCCGCACTGACATAGCTTCCACTTGCACAGTTGTATATTGTCGCTTCCAATCGCGTAATACCATGTTCTTTGGCCAAAGTAGACGTAAATGTTTCCCTTAAACGTACATCTGGACAACGTAAAAAATCTAGTATATGATTGCCAAGTTGTTTATTAACACCAGGACTTGTTATCTGACACACAAATTTGTTGCATATCTTAATTCTTGCATTGGTTGTTAGCCATGTTAAACAATCAATCCCCGCAGTTTTATCGTTGTCAACTATAATATTACACTTTTCTTCGTATTCTCCCTTATAGCAAAAGTTATGCTTTGTAGTTAAATAATTACACATCTCCATCTTGCTAAATATGCCCGCAAAATCTTGGGTTACATCCATGTCAAAAAGATAAAAATAATCTTTTTCGACTTCGTCTAATATATCTGGTAGTTCCTCCAATAAAGTTTCCAACTTAACATCTGATAGTTCCACTTTGTATGGAGCACATATAGGATTTTGGAATTTTTTATTAATGCATTCGAGGTCTTCTTTTCCGATAATTTCTTTTACTCTCTGGCCCATCTTGTTAGTGCTTTCCAGAGAAAACGGAAGCTTAGCTTTAACACCATGCCTAGCGGAAACAAATCGGTTGAACTTTCTTCGTAGATAGCTGTTAAATGCACCACAAATTCTTTTTAGGATAAACATCCGTTTGTTTGCAGATGCTTGTTCGGTGTCAGAAAAGTCGCAAATTTTAACCAACATTATATTGTCACAAAATGGTTCTGTAATTGGTGTGTGTAGTCCGCCAGTCAGCATCTTTTCGCCTTCGACATAACAAATATTACCAATATCTGTCACCAGATTATTGTTGCACATATTTTCTGCCAACAGCCATAATCCAAATCGCTCATTTGTCGGTTTCACTTTATTCCTAAGAAGTTGAGAAACGTTAATCACCTTGGAGACGCTCATGTTTACCGTTCTAGCTACCGTCAAATACTAAATTGAATACGAAAATTTGTTCCCTTATGTATCCTACAGAATGGGGCGTATATTACCGAAAATAGTCGAATATGTCGGACACCGCCATATCGCTTACATTCTCTGGTTTAGGAACTGTTTTGTTATCCGACCTAGGTCGGCAGGGTTGCGCATCGACATATGTCCGGATATATGTAGGATGTTAAGTTAGAGTGAATTTACCCCATAGGGTGAAATTACCCCATACATTACCACATGACCATATGACCACATGACCATATGACCTAATTGCTTTTTAATGAGTTTCTCATTAAAAACCCATTAGCACTAATTGCTTTTTTAATGAGATTTTCCATTAAAAACCAAGTGTGGACCTAGGTTAGATAAAAGGAAAAATTAATAGGTTAGGTCAGCGCCGCGGCGCTGACCTAACCTATTAATTTTTCCTTTCTGCAAACAAACGGATGTTTATCTTAAAAAAAGAAATTTGTGGTGCATTTAACAGCTATCTACGAAGAAAGTTCAACCGATTTGTTTCCGCTAGGCATGGTGTTAAAGCTAAGCTTCCGTTTTCTCTGGAAAGCACTAACAAGATGGGCCAGAGAGTAAAAGAAATTATCGGAAAAGAAGACCTCGAATGCATTAATAAAAAATTCCAAAATCCTATATGTGTTCCATACAAAGTGGAACTATCAGATGTTAAGTTGGAAACTTTATTGGAGGAACTACCAGATATATTAGACGAAGTCGAAAAAGATTGTTTCTATCTTTTTGACATGGATGTAACCCAAGATTTTGCGGGCATATTTAGCAAGATGGAGATGTGTAATTGTTTAACTACAAAGCATAACTTTTGCTATAAGGGAGAATACGAAGAAAAGTGTAATATTATAGTTGACAACGATAAAACTGCGGGGATTGATTGTTTAACATGGCTAACAACCAATGCAAGAATTAAGATATACAACAAATTTGTGTGTCAGATAACAAGTCCTGGTGTTAATAAACAACTTGGCAATCATATACTAGATTTTTTACGTTGTCCAGATGTACGTTTAAGGGAAACATTTACGTCTACTTTGGCCAAAGAACATGGTATTACGCGATTGGAAGCGACAATATACAACTGTGCAAGTGGAAGCTATGTCAGTGCGGAACGGGCGTATAAACCCTTAAAAGACTGTTTAACCTTATTGGAAGATAGTGTTATACTTCCTAAAGGCGCCAATGTACTCGATACCACTTGCCAAAATGTGGAGTAAGCTATCGGACAAGCTACAAAATAGCTGCTGTTTAGTGTATAATAACCTACTACAGTACGTGTATTGGGGAATGGCAATACAAAGAAATTGACGGGCTTGCAAATTAAGTTGTCCGAAAACCAAAAGAAAGGGAAAAATTGATAAAGTATGTGCTTTCGGCTTTTAGTTTTAACTATTTACCTATAAATTATTTGGAAATAGTAGAGGAAGATAGCCAAGATAAAATAAAATCTTACACAAGTGCTACATTAAAGCAGGTAGTACATATTTTACACAATCTGCAACACCATATTCTACAATTCCAAAAGAAATAGTAATTTCGGAATTGGGATTGATAGATACGCCTAACATTCGTCCAGAGGTTGTACGACAACGCGTAAATATTGGTAGTAAACTCTACCCGTTTACGCTAAAGGAAATTACCCCATTATGTATACCATACGCTGTAAGTGGAAGGAAAAGACAACTGGAATTAGAGGAAATGGATGCAAAAGGCGAAAATTGGACTACATGGAAAACACTGCGACAATACGCGATCAATACAAAGATGTGTTAGACAAAGAACATCTTGTTAGAGAAAATGAGGAAGAATTAAAAGATTATTTTATGTGCCGATGGACTGACTTAGATACATCTGGTTTCTACAAGTTGTATGCATTTGTGGTTAGTAAAAGACCCTTTTAGTTATGTAGGCGTCCTTGCGGAAAGGATGGCACTAAATCCGTATATTTTTAAAAGGTTATTCTAAAACGTATTTATCGAAATGGCAGATAACAAAGACGAACTAAGGAATGCGGGTTTCGTAATCTTTGCGTACACGACACGCAAAGAGGTTGCGCTAAACATTGTATATTTACCTAGTAAAGAACCTTTTGGATCATTTAAAACCGAGGGTCTTACAACCTATAACAACCATATATTCCCAAAAGTGGTGGACATGCAACTACGCAACAGTGTGTGGGAGAAAAAGGATTTGCTCCAATACCGACGAGAAGAAGTCGATCAAGCTAACAAGATACGTATGCAGGATATAGTGGGATAGCTGCGATTAAAAGATTGTCACAAGCTGCAAGAATTACACGAAGGAATGGATCTGGTTGTCGATGGAATCAAAGACTTTAAATATAGAGGCAAGCTTCGGTACATTTTACAATTCGAATACCTAGACGGTCTTTATGTATCAAACTATTGGCTAGAAAAGGAGATAGAGGACTTGGGCATCGATTTAAATTTTAAGCTGCGAATAAAATTAGATAAAATTAAAGCCACTCCAAACAAACATAAAGAAAGGACTGTCTTCTGTGTATAACTTTGTATTAAAATTAAGTTTAAATGACTCCATGCTTGGCATTACATTTTTTAAATTTTGTTATGTATAATGTCAGAATAAAAATTTTAGAATAGTATCACATTGCTCTTTATTTATAAAAGGTTGTGACGTTACCCCGAAATAGCAATCGCACAGAAAGGGGTGATCATGGGCAGCGAGCATGGGCAGGGGTGCGCACGCGCAGGGGTGCGCATGGGCAGGGGGTACGCATGCGCAGGGGTGCTCATGGGCTGGAATGTGTCTGGGCGTACACGAGGGAAGCGGATGTTAACAGTCACCAAGCATCCAATTCTTTATTTGGATGGTATCGAGTACTTGTCTGCGTATGTATCCGGAGTAAAAGAATACGATTTGCATACGCAGCTTATTAATAAAATTAGTTTATCGAGGGAAGATGACAAAAGGTACATCATTCCTAATAGTACAACAATCTACGCATGGGGGGCGTAAAGATATAAGATAGTTGTTTATATTTGTATGGACTTTGTAAATCTATTGTATATATTAGTTTTAAGATTCCATAATTTTAAGTTCTTCTCCCACCTTCCAAATCCTTCCGGCTTCTATCCTGGTTGACAGAGTATACGTGTTATCTCCACGTGGTATTCGCGAGACACGGCGGTTTTAGATTTCTCGGGAGATGGTTAGCTAAGGCATATGTCTTGCGTAGCAAAAAAGGTTCTAAAGATGGTGTTAAATAAAGATGAGCAAAATTAGTGATTTGGGTCTTTAAAACGCATAACTTTGTATGGAGGTGGTCCTATTTAAAATCTATTTACAGATTTAGGGTCCCTAGAAAAATTTAATATTAGTTGATACCTAGCAAAATATATTTATCTTAAAAGAGTGACTACCCCGCGTATAATAAATACAATATAACACTTGTCAACAAAAAAAGTTGTAGGGAAAATTAAAGACGTATTTAATGGGGGTCCGGTATTAGGATTTGTTGGTAGTAATGTTAAGTCCTACTGTATTGTAGGCGAGAAAGATACGATTAAAAAGATTAAAGGGGTCTCACGAATTGTAGTTAAGTAAAACCGAGGGTCTTACAACCTATAACGAGCATATACCTCCAAAAGGGGTAGGCATGCAACTACACAGCAGTGCGCGGGAGAATAAGAATTCTCTCCAATAAGACATTAAAGTTTCCATGTACGTAGCACCAGTCATTGGGTAACGGTAGAAATGTGGAACCTATAAAGACTTATTTCTTTGTATTGGTTAAAGGACTGTAGATATTAAAAAGGAGAGGTGATTAGGAATTGATCTTGGTAAGAAATCTTAAAATCAGGGTAGCTCCCTGGAGGATGATGATATCTAAAAAATTCTTAGAAATTCGGGTAGCTGAGAAAAATCTGATGTTAATTGATACCAAACAAGATAGGTTTATCGCGAAAGATGCATTGGTTACACAAGAAGAAATGATGTTTTAAAAATGGGTCATGTGATGTCAGAGGCTAGGTTAGGTTAGGGGGCGTTTTGAGTGGTGCAGTGGTGGTGGTGGTGGTGGTGGTGGTGGTGGTGTTGTTGCACCAAATACATCCAAAATACCCTACTCGCAGGAATTAGAGGTTTCGCTACAGTTGATTATTAAACAAACACAAAATAAACTTTTCTCTAAGGAGATATCCGATCTCTCGTCAAATAAGCAACTGTCAGATAAACAATTGCATTTCTTAACTCCTGTTTTAGATGCCGCTGGACTTCTACCAGTTGATGGTCGCCTAGAAAATGCTAGCATTCCTTATCAACAAAAACATCCGCTGTTGTTACCTTTCAAAAATTACATTACTGAGCTAATACTTTTTTATGAGCCTAGACGTTCAGGACACGCAGGTCCTCAAAGAACATTATCAAAAGTTCGGCTGATATTATGGCCGCTTAATGGTATACGAGAAACCAAAAAGTTAATTCGAAACTGTACTACTTGTTTCAAATTTAATAATCAGTTTTCTAAACAAATAATGGCAAACCTTCCTCAAGACAAAGTCAATGTTGCGAGGCCCTTTCAAAAGTAGGTGTCGATTTTGGTGGCCTCTTTCTCACAAAATGTTGTTACGCAAAGCTTCTAAAATAAAATCCTATATTGCGATCTTCGTTTGTATGGTCACGAAAGCCGTACATATCGAAACAGTTACACGATCAATAAATAAGTTTGCCTTTTTCCAAATTAAAATTGCTCTTCTTCAAATCAAGATTCGGCTCGTGATCGTAATAAACACAAGTCACAGAGCATGTCAAAATGCAATACAGGGCCACGACAGAAAGTGTCTAAGCTTCAGCTAGGAATATTATGACTATTCAACAGAGTATTAACGTTTAATAATATTAAGAGAGGTAAAGCGGTTACACTGCCTGTGAGTCTCATCAACCGCACCGCTGAAATTAGAGTTCAGAATTAGACCGGAAGTCTCCAAAGATCACCTTTTATAATCGGATAACGCAGATCTCTTGTTGCATCTTTGCGTAAAGTTCTATTTTATTTAGTTTAGCTAATTAATTATTTAGGTTAGTTAGTATTTACTACACATGAATATAACGTAAACGAAAAGTTAACACAAGTTATAAGAAAAAAAATAAGGTAACGACGTATCAAAGAATTAATATAATTGCATGAGTAAAGTTATATAATGTTGAGCCCATTCGTGAGTTAGGAGAAGAATAGCAAACTTCTGTGGCAGTTGCTGATCCTAATCCAATAAGCTTACAGCTACATGTAAATGTGCGGCTAATTAAATTACTCATTACTTAATTACTTAGAGCCGTATATTAAGAGAGAGAGAGAGAGAGTTAATCATAAGCATATTATTTCTAATAATGTAAACATAAGGTAACCTACACTCTTGTGTGATGCAAAAAATCTAATATTACAAATGCAAAACGAATTTTCAGTTGCTTGCATCCACTATACTAAAATCTAACTAAAATATGTGCTGCTAAGTCGTCTTCGATTACGTAAAAACAACCTCACCTTAAACCCCTTTGCGAATTAACGCTGAAACTATTTATAGCTTAATCTCTTTCGGGCTATTAGGCCCTCATCTCCACCAATCGATTAGTTTGCTTAAGTACTCGCACAGGATGAAAAGGGACTGCAGTAATTTGCACGTATATTGTGTCTCTTTGCGTGTTGAACCTTTCGATCAAAAGTTGCCACAATAAAGACGGCGTTTACATAAATTTGTTATCATTAAAAATTCCATTACGAAGCTAAAACTTTCTGTGAAAATTAAAGAAAATTAATACCTTTTAAGCTTGTCTGGGCTGCAATCTTGGTCTCTTGCCGTTTTCATTTATATTCTGCTCAGTCCCTATAAAACTAAATTTCTAGAGAAGTTTAGATTATATTAGCATTTATTAGACAAAATTAGAGTTATTATAAATCCCAGAACGGCTTATGTTAAACTCCGCTTCTAAATTACAAGAAATTTCAAGAAGAACCCGTAACTCTAAATATAATATTATAAATGTAGGAGCGTGTCGGGCAACTTGCATAGCCGCTCCCTCGAGGAAACCCTTAGCAAATGGTGTATCAGAATTGTGGTGGATGTCTGCTTATTAAATAATGAGCGAGGATAATTCTTCATTATACATTCCAGGAATTTCTTTTTGGTAGCCATTCTGCAGTATATGAATATTGTGCAATGTTTAAAGGAATTTATTAGAGCTATGGAACGTTTACATTAAAGCGATTATATTGTTGTGTTTTATTTTCTTAAAACGCTCATAAAATGTCTGTAACAGAATGCTGCTTTTAATCTAACGATCTGTATCTAAAGGAATTTCTATTTTAAAAATTAAATTAGTATCGATAGAAACGTTATATTTTAAGCAAACTATTGGCACAATTCTTCACCAAAAGTGCTTGAAGTAAAGTGACATCTCGCAGTATGATTAACAGAAGGAGAAGGAGTAGAATTAGGAATTCCGCAGTCACACACATTTTTTACCATAGAATAACAGCTGATTATTTATCTTTTAAATATTTGCCTGCCAACAGAAGGATCATTCTTAATTAAAATTGTGAAGAATAGTAATTAAACTTTAAAGAGTCAGTTCATCAGGTCTTGTAACATATTATATTACCATAAGGGGTAATATTGGGTTTAAGAATGATCATCATAATCTGTATTCTTATAGTAATCACCAAAATAAAAATTTGAAGTTACAGTTTATCTAAATTAAAAATCAAAGTAAAAGTTAACAAGAAAACTAAATAAATGGGTTCACCCACTGAATACGTATGTTGCTTTATCATTGTCATCTTTAACAACCATACAGCCATAATGAGCCCACCGTATGTGCTGCCCAGTTATCTTTCAACCGGAGGGGAAGTCCTTTACCGCAATCAAAACAAAATTTGATCACAAACTTATCCATCTATTGCTATAAAACCCAAAAATATTTAAACAGTTTTTAATTCCCATCAATAAAATGTTACCACATAATCAAAATTATTTTAATATTAATTATTCGCTATATATTTTAACCAAATTGGAACTTTCTGGTGCCATTACATAATACTATTTGAAATAAAATGACCAAAAGTACTCACGGTTGTATTTTCTGAATAATACTACCACCGGCGAATCGCGTGTACACTGGATGTTCCCTCGTTGACAGCTGTATCGCAGGTTGGCGGTATAAACTTGAATAGCATCCGTAGAACACTTATAAAATTAAATCATTTTATCTACTTATGATTGGGGTTAGAGAACAACCACAACGAAACACAAAACATCACTTAAAAGCTATCATGAGCGTGATTGGATTCATTTCAACAATTATTAATGTAAATTAATAATCAAAATAGGTTCCGGTATAGCCACCAGAAACCCCTAAACTACTTGCACTATTTTTAACATCAGTAGGTACTTCTGAAAACGATATCACTCAACTTTTTATTTAAACTATCCGCTTTTTATTCCTGGTTAATAATTATGAAACTTGAATAATATTTTTAATAAACCTCCGATCGTAATTACACGTGCCTAGAAAGGCTTTAATTGTTTAATATTTGTCGGCCGATGAAAACTTGGTATTGTTCTTATCCGATCAGAATCTATGAAATCACCCTCGGGCGTCAACACGTGTCCTAAAAAGTTTGTGCTCTCTCTGGCAAACTCACACTTTCTCAGCTTAATTGTAACACCTGCTTGTGAAAGGCATTCAAATAGTATGTTCAGATGATTTAAATGCTCATCGGCGGTCGCTGATGTTACTAAAATATCATCCACATACGGTTTAGCAAAAGACATTACTTCCCCCCTAAAACTACTGATAGACCCCTTATAAAACTGGCAACTGACGTGCTCAGGCCAAAAAGAAGTACATAAAATTGGTAGATATTACGCTCAAACGGGAAGCCTGTATATTTTCTACAATCTTTCCGTAACGAAATTTGAAAATATGCCGAAGTCAAATCAATAGTGCTCATAAATTTAATCTTAGTGGCTTCAAAAATAAACTCATCGGGAATAGATGGCACTATGCGATCCCCCACCATCCTCGAATTTAAATGACGTGCATCCATACAAACTCAAACACTCTTATCCTTTTTATTACTAATACTAACGGGCTAATGCACTTGGTACGTGCAGGTTCACTCCTCCCCATTCTCGCAATTCCTTAATTTATTCCCGCGCCGCTTCTTTGTACGCTAAAGGAATTGGATAAGTTTTCAAACAAAACGGCTTTTCGTCTTTGACCTCGATGACATATTCGTATCCCTTAATCAATCTTGGTTGATCAGAAAATACCTATGCGCCATGATTCAACACTTCCAACAACCCCTTCTTTTCAGTTTCCGTAAAAGAACTAGCTTTTCCCACACTGTCCTCTCTATCACTCAAAGTTTCTTGTTTAACTGTTTCTGACCATTTACAGATAGTTGCATTTCCAAAAAACACTGAATGTTACATAGATTACCTGACATCTCCTCTTCAAAATTTTATTTGAAGGAATTATTATCATTCAACACAATCATTTCGTGCATCCCAAAATCTATTTTTACCTTATATTCCTCTAACCATTCGCAACCTAAATTCATTTCCCTCGCCAAGCCTGGAATAATAATAAATTGCACTTCTACTGAAAATTCTCAAATTTTCCACTCTACAATGCCTGCAGCTTAACTTTTGTCACCTTTGTACCTAACGCCCCGCTGACAGTGATACCACTTACAGGAAAAGTGGGTATCTTTGACTCGGCAAAAATACCTGCACTACCTCTACTTCTTCAAAGTCTTAAATTAAATCACTTTTTAGTTCTTGCTGAAAAACGGTGGCAACGGCTTCTGTGTCCACTAAATTCAGATTAGATGATCGCCCCTCCTGATTACGTACATCTCTATTTCCATTGTCCTCATTGACTTGCCTGTTACCTTCGTTATCCCGTACAATTTCCCTCCTATCATTATACCTTCTGTACCTACGTTTCCCTCCTTCTTCGTAAGCCCGGTCTAACTTTCTCAAAAACCCTTCGACTTCATCTACTCCCGCTCCCCCTAGATTCAATATACTACGCTTAGTTTCTGGTGGAAAATGTTGTATCAAAGCTTTAACTAATTCTGTTTCTGTTAATCTATTCGTCAAATAAGTGGCCTCGCGCACTAATTTTATAAAAGTAGTCAGATCTGCTACTTCTTTCATATTTTTCTTATTTTATTTACAAAAAAAATTCTCTCGTTTTCTTTACTGTAGTAAATTTTACTACAATTTGTAGTTCCATATGAACTAGGGACAAATTGTAAAATTCACTAAAGTTTTGTAGTAAATTATTATATGAGTTATTAACATACACTATAGAAATTTTTCAGTTAAAAGTGTAGTGAAATTTTCAATATTGTATAAGTGGTAGCATTTCATATATTAACATTGTTATATTTAAATATTTTTCTAGCTACTGTTACAATTCCCACTAATAAAATTTCATAGAGTTTGTTGAAATAATTCTCAAATTGATACTAAAAAGTACTATACAATTTCTAACAATTTAATACTTTATAGTGTAACCATTACAATGTTAAATTGTAATTTTTAAAATATGTATTTGCTGTCTGTACCATTTTATATCGTAATTCTTACAGGTTGAAGTTGTAATATTTACACTTCTGAATTGTAATTTTAACTATTCTAAATGGTTATCATTACAAATTTAAATCTTTACAATTTTAAATTACAATTTTTACCATTTTATATTGTAAAAATTAAAGTTGCAATATTTACACTTCTGAATTTTAATTGTTTCTATTCTAAGTAGTAATCATTACAAATTTATATTGTAATCTATACAATTTTAAATAGTAATTGCTATTAGACAGGCAGCTAGTGACAGAAAATGTGTAGTGATCCTATACAGCATGCCCTTTAGGATTATTGACTAAAGGTAGAAATCTGCTGAAACGTCAAATTCAATTCAACATTTTACTGAGACTGATATGAAACAAATCGGTTATTGAATATAAATTTTTAAAAAATTATATAATTTTGAGGTTAACGTTAAATGTGTTTAGGAATTAAATATATAGCCACAATGCACGAGTTAAAAACATTTGTTCCTTGTACTGAACATCCATTTTCCCAGCAAATAGTGATATAAAAGGCAAGCGATTTAACTTAATTTACTCCCATGTTAGGCAATCTAATTAAAAAGCCCCTCGGATATAAACTGTAATAATTCTCCTTATTTTCAAATCTAACCTACAACTGAATAAAATATTGTATTAATCGACATCGATTAATAAATTTTCTGAAAATTGAAACTTCTGAATTTACTTAATCACAATTAGGTGATGACGAAATCACCTCTTTATTTACTCACTCTGCACAGATATTCATATTAAAATTAATTCTACTATAGGAGATTACATACTAAAACATGTCTGTAATTGTAGTCAGTAAATGATTTTATTTATATTATTCAAACTTAACTTCAAAATTTTTTATAAAATTTTCTAAACCCCATTTTAAGTAAGTCGTTAATATTAATATCTAGTTCAATGATGGCGGCTTCCTGCGCACTTTTACTTTCTAAACTACTACCATCTATGGTGCCAGGGTATTCTAGCAAGTCGCAGACCAATAAATTTTACTTTTATACTAAAAATAGACACCAGAATATATGATCCTTACTTTCGTAATAGCAAAATTGAACCAAACCACAAATCAATTAAAACACAATCAAAATTGGTAATAAATTATTACGAACGGAACATTATAAAGCACTCGTGAGAGGGTGCTAAACTCCAGAATAATAAGAAGGTCGATTTTTCCGCATATAAACAAAGTAGCTGTGACTTATTGCTTCCTTTATTTCAATTTTGACTTTTTAAATAACTATTGACCTATAATAAATATATAGCAACCATGGACGCATTTTATTTCTATTATAGATCAGCGAACCCTACCAAGTCTGTTATAATTCCGATACAGTATAGTACACAATAACAGTGTGCTGTAAACGTTTAACACTATTTTTGTTAAATGATACAATACTTTTTTTTAAACCATTAGTTAAAAAATTTGATATTAAAATAACCAATTTTACTAGAATGTTTTAAACACAAATTTGTACTAGAAATTACAACAGAAACTTCGGAAATTTTAAAGTTTATTGTTGTAATATGAACAAAAAGTCTATTATTAATTACTACAATATTTCAAACACAAAATTGTAGTAAAATTATCTGTTCTACTTTTTCAAAGATTGTAAAAACTAACACTTTGCTATGGAATTTTAATACAAAATTTGCTAAAGGTTAAGGTACTTTGTCCAAACATTTTATACGTGAATTATTGAAGCTATTGTGTTAAAAATTAATACTAAAGTAGTGAATCTTACTAGAATGTTTCAAACACAAATTTATATTAAAAACTACTACACTGACTATTAAATATTCAAATTATTATTGTACTATGAACAAAAATTTTATGAATAATTACTACAATATTTAAAACACAAAATTGTAGTAAAACTTTCTAGTCTACTTTTTACAGTGAACTTTTTTATATTCGGGTACTCCCACCTCATCTAAAAGATTAATTAATTTTCTCATAAATTCCACTGCATGAACGTTTCCCGACATGGAAAAGAACAAGGAATTACCCCTCAGATTTTTCCATATCGCAATATACGCACGATCGTATTCCCTACTATTTTGTACTTACATAATTACTCTATGTTTCTACATAGTCGCCACTTAGATTTAGACATTTGACGTAGCGTGGTACCAACTTCCCAATACCCTCGTTGTAGAACGTAGCCGCCTGTGTGTTCAGCCATGTTTGTACGCTGGTTTGCAGCTCAATGTTTGTGCCAATATGTTGTCTCCCTAACCAGCCCAAGGTCCTGGGTTCGAATCCCGACACGGTCCGCTTGAAAAATGTTAGGCGAGCATTTTTCACAAAAATACACCCTCGTTCGGATGAGAGGTAAAATGGAGGTCCCGTGTGTGAGTGTTGTCACGCACGTTAAAGATCCCTACCTTGCTTGGAACAGCAAGGGTTCGGCAAAATTCAAAATTTTCCAGGTAACAAAAACTCGCTTCCTGGCCAATGTAGTACCTTCGGGTGGAGCATTGGAAAATTACATGTAATGTCCCCTTAACCAGCGTTTCATGTGAGTAACAAGTGAAAATCAGATGGAGCCAAGTCCGGGTTGTATGGTGGATGGCCAAACACTTCCCATTGAAAGGACTGTAGGAGTGTCTTTGTTGACACTGACTTCCTTCCCTGACCGCCTGCATCATGAACATCTGTACGTCTTGCTTTTAAGTTTCTGCACCACTGTCGCACTTTGCTGTCACTCGTTGAAGTTTCACCGTACACAGTACTTATTCGTCAATGAATTTCAGCTGCATTACACTCCTCAGCCTGAAGGAATCGAATTACCGCACGAACTTCACACTTGGCGGGAGATGCTATTGTTGTAGACATGTTTACGTGCTACCTACGTGAACACAACTAAACGGAAGTGACGCGACGCGATTGACAGCCGTACTAGTGACGATGCGCAACACATCTGCGCACTGGTTCATCCGATTTTTAGGGGAGTTTTTATTTCGTAACCGATCGGACCTTGAAAAAAAAGCCCTCGTACTTGTAGTAGAAGCAGAAGGGTCATACGTCCATATTCCGCGTATCTTAAAGCCCTTCCTGACGTGCTAATACCCGGAGCCTATACGAAAACGTTTCCATACATCTCCGCAACATATCTTATGGTTACTACAAATCCTGGATTAAATCTCGATCAAGAAGTTACGGATCTGTCATAATACATGCTCAAAGGATTCACATGTACCACATCTAGCGGTTGCAGCCGATGGGATATGTGGGATGGAAACAAAATTATTTCATTTCATGTGCTCTAGCCAGATAAATTAGTTCTATACTTTTGGTATGTGTTACAGACCCATCGAGAAGCAGCAACACATGGCATTCTTCCATTGAACTCCATAAACATCTAAAACCATTTAATGAACAGATCTGTCGTTATACATTCTTAGCCACTTTAGTCAGCCCAGGCACCTTGTGTAGCATTAGTCATAGGTATCGGTTTCATTTGTGTTTGTGAAAATACCAACATCGCTGACATACACTAACCAGTTACATTGAATCAGAGCTCTACGCTAATCGTTGATTTTAAATCTAACTTGCTTTCTTTATGTCGTTGCAATAAATTTGCATTTCCCTTTATGACAAATGGTTTCATCTATATTAAAAACCCGTTCACCTGTAATCTCTTTTTCATCGTATACTCTTACCAGTTCAAAACATTTATCAACCACCACTTTATTAAAAACTGCAGCTCTTAAAACTAAGATGTTTTTTAGTTTTTTAATAAAAAGTTTAGAAGGGCGTTTCAAAAATCCACCCGGTCTGTTCATTGTTAACATTAAATGCGGTGCAGCACCAGGATGTAACCGCACGTGTAGCGGCCCATATTTGCATTATACTGTCTACTAGCTTCCGTCATTTTCTCCCACTTTACGTGCATTCAAGGGTATTTCATTGTATTGCGATTAAAAGATTGAACTTGTGTTGAATAGCGTGAAAAAAGCGCGATTTTCATATGATTTTATCATGCTAACGTCATGCGCTTATTGTTATCTTATGGCTTCAGCCTCCTATTGGATACATTGAAAACCTTTTGCATGGTATTTGATTAGTGTGTCAACTGGGATCGTTTGTAATCTGATGTTTGTGAGTTTTACTATATAAGCCTCTGTACTTAAGTGATTAAGTACCTTGAAACAGTATATTATCTCGTGCTTTGTGGTGACTGTACTATAACTACACGTATTTCCTTATAAGCTAAATTTTGCTCAATTTTACTAAAATTGTAAAAAGGCTTTCTATTTTTGTGATAATTTTGGTATGGAACAAACAAATTAATAATTTCGGAGTTATTTACTTCTCCAATTATTCTAAAAGTTTTCTTAAAGTGACATGACCATGAAATGAAAATTTACTATTGAAATAATCTATTCACACAAATTACTTACTCGTGCTAACACTTTTGTATACGACTTCGTATCACGTAATATTAAAGACTGTTTCCCTCTTTGCGCTTTTGAAATGATTTATTAATATGAGACTTTCAACTATGTATGGTATTCGCAAATGTTGGAACGCTAAAGTGCAAAGAGGTACAAACTAAGATGGAAATAGGAAAAACAGACAAAGCATACAAAGTAATTAGAATAAATTTTGGGGATATAAAACCGTATAGCAAAAATACAAGGGGCGCGTAATGAAGCATAATTACTGAAAATATAAAGAAAATGATTAGTTATCGAGAATATATAGAGAATTTATATGCAGGAGAAGAACTAATAGCGCTAGAACAGGAGTCAGACATTAAAAATGAAGACTTGGGATATTCTATACTTAGAGATGAGTTTGAATTGGCATTAAAAGGCCTGAAAAATGGTAAAGCACCGGATATAGATAAGGTGCAAGCAGAATCTCTAAAAGCCGCTAGACAAGTAGTAACAGAACATCTTTTCCAACTTGTAAGCTATATGTGTGAGCCAGGCAAGATACCCAAAGATTTCAAACGTAACATCATAGTCACTATACCAAAAAGAGAGGCGCAGATAAATGTGAAAAAGTTTGACAGCACACGTGTCAAAAATATTAACCAGAATTGTACAAAGACGAATGGAAAAACCAGCTGAAGAAGTACTAAAAGAAGACCAATTTGGGTTTAGGCGAAACAGGGGAACGTGTGAGACTATTTTGGCTCTGAGGGTGATAATGGAGAAAACAATAGAATATGGAGAAAGCGTGTATATAGGGTACTTAGATCTGGAGCATTCGACGGTGTAAAATGGAAAAAAATGTTTGAAATACTAAGAAGGATTGGAATGAGTTTTAGGGATAGACGGATAGTACATATTTTTTACAAAGATTTTAAATTTAACTTGTACATCGAAGATGCAATGAATACTGTCAAACGCAGGGAGACATTTGGAATTATTATGCAAGGAAAAAAGATTGATATTCTTAGATTTGCAGACGATATAGCGGCATTAGCATCTAGCAAAGACGAGTTAGAATCAGCCCTTCTGGCTGAAACATACGGCATGAAAATTAACAGAAATAAAACTATAATGCTATTATTCAAAGGAGGGAAAATAAATCAAAAATTAGAATACAAATCTTGAAAGAGTTTAAGCATTTCTGCTACCTAGGAAGCCCAATAACGCAAGACGAGAAAAACGCAAAAAATATAAAACAAAGATTAGCGCAAGGTCGGGCCACGTTTACAACAAAAATTGATTATTGTGTTCAAAGAAAAAAACCATAGAAACAAGAAAAAGATTGCTAAAAGCACATGTGCGGAGCACGGCAGTATACGGGCGCAAAACTTGGACAGTCGGAGAAGCGGTCAGGAAAAAGATAGAAGCCTTTGAAATGTGGTGCTACAGATGTATGCTCAAGATATCATGGACAGACAATGTTAAGAACAAAGAGGTTCTAGAAATGGTGGGGTAAGGAAGAAATATGTGGGAAACAGTAAAAAATAGGAGAGATAGGATGATAGGCCACATACTAAGGCATGAGAGAATAGTGCGGAATATATCAGAAGCAGAGATAGAGAAAAGGAGATGTAGAGGTAGACCTAGGTTAGACAATTGCCACAGATAGTAAAAGATGTAAGCTGTGGGAATTTCAGGGAAATGTGTAGGCTAGCTCAGAATAGAAACCAATGGAGGTACGCGTTCAACTAGTTCCAAGACAAAAAACTTTATGATGACAAAAAATAATTGTACTTTAACCTGATGATTATTATAACCAACTACAGGTGTTGGTTTTACAATATTCTCAACTAATGTTAATTGTATGAAAAAATTTACTGAAAAACTATTAATTCGGCATGTTGGAGGATCTTGGCAGCCGCTGGCAGTTTAACCCCTTTTACATACCACTGAATATCGGTAAAATAGGGCACATATTTCTAGGCTGTAGGAATGTCAGGGAACTGTGTAGGCTAGCTCAGAATAGACTCCAATAAAGGTATGCGTCTAACCAGTTTCAAGACGGAAAACCGTATGACGAGAAAATAATTGGAGTTAAGCCTGATGGGGAACTAAAAACAAATGCAGGTGTTGGTTTTGTAATATTCTCAACTATTGCAGTCTATGCAAAAAGATTTAATGAGAAACTACTAATTCGACAAATATTGGAGGATCTTGGTAGCCACTGATTGCTTAACCCCCTTCACATACCGTGCATTTACATTTCCAATGTATCACCCGTACTACATGAGGCGAGTTTTTTGTTGCCTGGAAATTTAGAATTTTCCGAACCCTTGCCGTTCCAGGCAAGGTAGGGATATTTAACGTGCATAACAACACTCACACACGTGACCTCCATTTAACCTCTCGTCCGAACGAGAGCGTAATTTTTGTGAAAAATGCTCACCTGCCATTTTTCAACCAGTCGGCCGTGTCGGGATTCGAACTCAGGACCTTGGGATCCGTAGTCTTACGCTTACTAGATTAATCCACGGAGACATCCCCCCTCCCCCTCACATACCGTGCATTTATATTTTCAATGCTCCACCAGAAGGTACTACATTGGCCAGGAGGCGAGTTTTTTGTTGCCCGGAAATTTAGAATTTTGGCGAACCCTTGCCGTTCTAGGTAAGGTAGGGATCTTTAACGTGCGTGACAACACCCACACACGGGACCTCCATTTAACCTCTCATCCGAACGAGGGCGTAATTTTTGTAAAAAATGCTCACCTGCCATTTTTCAACCAGTCGGCCGTGTCGGGATTCGAACTCAGGACCTTGGGATCCGTAGTCTTACGCTTACTAGATTAATCTACGGAGACACCCCCCTCCCCCTCACATACCGTGCATTTATATTTTCAATGCTCCACCAGAAGGTACTACATTGGCCAGAAGGCGAGTTTTTTGTTGCCCGGAAATTTAGAATTTTGGCGAACCCTTGCCGTTCTAGGTAAGGTAGGGATCTTTAACGTGCGTGACAACACCCACACACGGGACCTCCATTTAACCTCTCATCCGAACGAGGGCGTAATTTTTGCGAAAAATGCTCACCCGTCATTTTTCAAGCAGTCGGCCGTGTCGGGATTTGAACCCAGGACCTTGGGATCCGTAGTCTTACGCTTACTACATTGATCCACGGCGACGCCCCTCCTCACATACCACTGAATATCAGTGAAATAGAGTATATATATATATATATATATATATATATATATATATATAATATTATAATTAGTTTTTTACACAAGGTAAGTTGATAAATACTTACGTATTGAAATTATATATATATATATATGCAAAACAATGGAAGGAGAATCGAGCTGTATCTATGCAGTAGGAATTTCGAGGAACTGTGTTTGCTAGCTCAGAGTATAAATTGGTGAAGGTACGGGTCCGACCCGTTCGAAGACGGAAAAACTAATGACAAAAAACAATTGCACTTAAACCTGATTATTATTATAAAAAACCACAGTTGTTGGTTTTGCAATATTTTCAACTAATCTTGATTGGGCAGAAGGATTTATTGTAAAAGTATCAATTTGTCAAATGTTCAAGGTTCAAGGTTAATAAAATGGAGGTTATATAAATAGTAGAGGAATAAAGATATCTGTCTGAATTTAAAAAAAAAATAGGAGGGCAGGATACGTTTTAAGGCATTTTGGAGAGTAATGCGGGCTATATTACAAGCAGTTATAGTAATAGAGGTAAATGTAGACCTTAAAATTTGATATCATTTCCGTTGTTTTTAAAAATTTCCCGTTGCCTTGTTCAAACAACTTATTTAGTCCTTCACAAAAACTAAATTTTGTGTAGCTAGAAATTGTATAACGTACACAATTCGCAGTGTTACACCATATTAGTGCTTTTTTCCCGATCAAAAAGTTTTTGTCCTTGATTTTCAATTGTGGTTTTGCTCTTTAGAGCAAGTGCTAGATTTACAAATGTTTTAAAACTACTATTGTGCATTTCGGGGCGCTATAACAGAAGAGATAAATGTACCAGTCTCCGCGACAGTATTGTTTTTTGAAATAAATAACTTTCAATGAAAGCAAAATACACAATCTTTAGACACTAAATACAAAAGATTTCTCCTTTCGCAAGTTTCACCGTTTACCAAAGCGCACGCATAAAAATGATCCGAGAATCTTCTCATTTTTTTGGTATGAGTATTCTTTAACTTTAATGGAACCATTTTAAACCAAAAGTTGTCTTTCTGGATGTGAGAGTGTCTCTAGTCATTTATCTGGATCGTCCTTTAAGAGAGTCTGTGAAATATGTAAAGCGTATACGGCGTCAACACTATCCGTACAGGCACCATGAATAGTATCTGATGGAACACTAACCTTATCCTTACATACCCTTCGCCCTCTTCCCTCACTTAATTGAAAGGTGGCACTAATATCGTGACTCGTAGACGGTACCGATCCTTCAATTTTTACACATTTGGAAATTACACCTTTCTCTCTTTATAGTTCTTGTTTCTTGACCACCCTCTTCTTTTGTATTGAACGCCGGAGAGTCTTTTACGCTTAATAACTTTTTATTAACTGGAATAGTCTATTCCCGCAGTACTGTAAGGTGGCGTAACTTAAATTTTATAAGATCTTAATTTATTTAGCGTAATTGATATCTACAGTTATAATTATACAGCATTCAAATTCTACAACCTATATTACGCTCCAAGTAATTTATATCGACTTACAAGTAACAATTAAATTTAATTTGAATATTTATTTCTGATATACACGCGACTTACTATCGAAACCGACTTCCCTTTCAACCACCAACGTGCGTCTGTATATAACTTACGGAAAGCTTTTAGAAAGGTTTGGAGACCGGTAGTCGACTGACAATTGGTAGGATACAAGCGGCTTCTTTTGACAGGGTATCTGATAGCTGCACCCTTGTCGATTGTTGGCGAGGATTTTCTGACGTGTGGCAAATGAAAATTGATGTAATATGCTAAAAATAATTAAGCCGTAATCTGGCCACTTTGTTACAGTACTAATAGCTCGTAAACAAGGAAGTTATAATCCCACTTTGCAACAGTCGAAACGGCTTCACTTGCAGCAAACATATACTTTTATTAAATAACCACCTTTTCCGCCAATCCACTAACCAAATATTGCCGTCTTTCTGGTGTGCCGCTTGCGTTCAGTGAACTAACTTGCCACTAGAGTAGCGTGGCCCTGTCTCTGTATCACCGTGGACGCTTTATATTTTTTGTAATTTGATTAGTTCTATTTGTCGTCGTTGGGCGTAAAAATAACTACGGTCACTTTGACTCGAAAGTTATAACGGGGATACCTTCCTTTAAAGAAGGGGTAACCGCTGTAGAGATCGATATAAGTGTATAATGGAACCCTGAGGTATAAAAATGTTCAGTAATGTAGAACGTTTGTTTTTATAAAAGAGTTTGAGTGTTTATTAGAAAATATTAAAAGACCAGTATTTCCATACTACTATTTAAGTTAAAAAATGTTCTGTTAAGAAACTGAAGTTTAAGTCAGAAACAGCTTGGCTGAATTAAAAAGTTTCGTTGAGAACGTTTATTAAATAAATTTAAAAAAGAACTTTTTGAGCAGTTACCCTAAAATACAAAAGCCGTTTGAACTAGAAAGAAAAGGGTATTTTTTAAAAACGGTCAATTAGTTTACCATAGAGATCTTTTCAAATTACATAGGAAAACCTGGGATTATCAAAGTATCTTATGTTTATTTCAGATTAACTTTGATCGTTCCACTCGTATTTTTTCTTTTGGCAATCATACTTTTGGGCCTTACATTTAGAAATATATAGAATAATAAAACACGACACAGATTGTTCTAAATTTTCTAATTTTCATCCAAAGGAAGACATCTTATTTTAATTAAAGAAAGTTTTTAAAATACCAGATGAATTAAGTAAAATCATAATACTTTGTTGCTAACCTCTACTATATACATTGTTTGTTCACTTCAATTATCTATTGTATTGTTACATAAAAGTAAACATATTTACCACAGATCTTTGCCATTACACCTGAATTTTATTTGCATAGCCTGCGTTAGAGAACATTAAAATGCAACAGGAAGCTTTAAAAAAGCTGTAAGTAGTATTTATAGCTTTTGTTTATGCTCCGAAGACTATAAAAGTAACACAAAACCTGTAATAATGGTTTGAAATTAGTAATTATTTTGCATACCTTTATACACTAAGAGCCTCCATAATTCTTTATGTGTAGAATTTTATATTGTTTTTTGAAACTTGAGCGCTATGTTTGACATTTTGCTTTCATTTTGGATAACGCGAAAGATACATATTTATATAGGATATTGATTTCTAAAAATTTATTTTTAATACGCTTAGTTGTTAAGATTTTTTATACACTGGAAAAGCAGAACGTAAATGATACTTTTAGTAAAATAACACGAAATTTATATCTATGATAACTGACGGTAAACTAAATTTGTGTAAAATGCAATATACGGGCTTATTTCATTGTTTTGGTGACTGCTTTTGCCTAATTTAATTAATTCCAGAACACCAGCTCTAAACACCCGTAAAGAAGAAAGCACAATGAAACTTTTGAATGAGAAAGTAGGCAGAAAAATTATTCAAAAACTAAATGCTTTACCGCAATACAACATCTACCGCCTCTGTTTGTATTAACCTGGTATTCTTTTCACCTGGTAACATCAGAGGCTTCCTTTGAACCATCATATAATGTTTACTTAAACTGAAATGCCTTTGTTTGAAATTTTAAATGTCCACTCGAAGAGGTATTTGGTATAATTTCTACTAACGTGCTTACACAAGTTTTGTACGCACTTTGCAAAAGTAGCCCACGTAAACGTTGTTTCGCGGGGTTGTAATAACTAAAAGGAGAAATAAAAGCTATATCATAATAGGTATTTTGAGGCATCCTCAAAATACAGACGCTTTTATTAAATTTATAATTATAGTCATTACCTCATATAACGATGTTTAATTTAAACATTAATTGATTTACATTTGGTAAAAAGTGTAGCATATGGGTAGAATATACTACAAGTACTCCCTGTATGTTTGTTGTGGTTTGTTTTGTATTTTTCTTAATCTTCTTTGAGAATTAAACCTTTAGTTCTTAATATCGTCCTTATTTACGTTTCGATCCATGACCTTAAATCGTTGTCAAAATAATAAAACTGTCAAGTTTGACATTTATTACATAAATTAAAGGTGACTTTGATTTATTAATGTTTGATATATTCGGTTTGAATAAAAATTTTAAAGTTTAGAAGAATGTGTTACGGTTTTTTTTCCGTAGCAGCCACGCTGGGCGCCAAAAATAGATGTTACGTAATTCGTGGCAGTCCCTGTTTGGGCGCCAAATTTATGCTACGTTGGCTCGTAGCCGTGCGTAACAAAAAGAAAATCAGAGAAAAAAATGACCGGGCTCAATCGGAGAGTAGGGGGGGTTGTAGAAAGCAGACCAACCTACCATGTACGCAACCGTAAGGAGTTAGTGATAATACCTGCAATAAAAAAATTAGTTAAGCAAACCTGAAAAAAAAAGAATAAGCATAGCAGCAATGAAACGTCTAAGTTATTCAGTACTTTGTAGCATGTAAATAAAAGAGACTGTTTAAATAAACTATATAATATAACAACGGTAAAAGCAATACAGAAAAATGTTTAGTACAAAGTGAGGTAATATTTGGGAGTAGCAGAAACGTTTCCTCACACACCAATTAAACATAAATCAGACAAAAAGGTAAAAAAAATAAATAGGTAAGACACAATTGATATGAGTAATTCAGTAAATAAATAGGTAAGACACAAATGATATGAGTAATTCAGTAAATAAATAGGTAAGACACAATTGATATGAGTAACTCAGTAAATAAATAAGTAAGACACAATTGGTATGAGTAATTTAGTAGTATAGATTTTTCTTTCTTTCTTTTTTTTTATGTTCTAAAATAGCATGCAAGTCTATTGTAAAAGGTATCAGAACGACAAAGATATGGTAAAGCAACGGATAGATATTTAAAGTAATAACAAGTAGGAAATAGTTCAACTTACAAAAGTCCTTCAGCAACGCTTCCTTGCAACTGAAGTGTGGGATTCAACGATGTCCTGCACTAACGAAGCACTTCACCCTTGACACGTGAGGGTGTTGATGGAACTTATCACACGTTACACTAATCACTAATCACTGGGGTTAGCAGCAGACATTATCACGCTGATGGAACCAGGTAGCATTGATAAATTTCTTGTTAATTCTATTTCCTGAGACAATAATTCCGAAATATTTTGTAACACAAATTGTAAAGAAAAATAGTAATAAGAATTTAGAATCACGGGCTTTCAAGGCACGATGTAATGCATGCCATCTGAGAAGTTCTTGCATTAAACTAACAGTAACGTGAGGTGTTTTATTTGCTACATATGGTAACAAAGAAAAATCTAATGCTTTTGAATAACGAAACTCACGCAAGCCATGATCTATTTTAGATTCTTTGTTGTTCGAAAATTCAGAAACTACAGTATCACTGTATTTAAATAATCCAAAGTATGCGCTACTCTCATAAAAAAAAGGGACCACGAAAACTAGATCGCACATACAGTTCCAAATATTAAAAGACAAATCAACTAAAAAAAACAATTAGCACAGCAACGCGTAATCATTAAGTTAATGTTCCGTAAAACACGTGCGGTCGAGTAAGACAAGTTCTATCACTTTTATTTCCAACAGAAAAGCAACAAAAACAATTAGTAAAGTAACGCGTAAGCAATAAAACCGTCTGTCAATGACCTTAAAACCCGTGCGGTCGAGTAAACACATTCTATAGTTAAAATACACCTTTTTTATTTCACAAGAAAACAGCTAAAAATCGTGCCGTGCTCGTACATGAACAATACGAAAATTAAATCCCACATTAATTCTCACTATTCTCAAAGCAAAGAAGCAACAGTATTTTTAACGTACTTAGTATATATCGGAACAAAGAACAAAACACGACTCCCCGTCTGTTTATTCAACTCATTTATTATAACCGCTTATCGACTATTATCTACCTCGCTAATAACATAAGGAACATCTAACACGTGAATGTCACAATCGTATCTAACAATTAATTACAGGCTGTTTATCGTTTTCGATAAGTTGGCATTTATTTATTAATGAGAATAAATCTTCAATTTATCTATCTTTTAAAATTAATACACGCGAGTTAAATTGCATACAATTCTAAAAACTATTCGGACGTATTTAGTTGATACAAACAGCGATTCAAAGGAAACGATGCAATCTATTCATTATAAGCGGTTTATAATTTTCAATTTATCTATCTTTAAATTACTACACACGAGTTAATAAATATCAAATACAGAAACAGCAATTTGCATAAATGCATTTATAAATTGGGAAACAGCGTAAAAGTTTAAAACTACGAAAATTGCACGTTACAAATGAGTGCCTTCAATTTGTGTTGTGCCCTGGTAGCGACTTTGAGGTAGCCAATACGCTTAACGTATTAGGTGATTAATTTTTATTTATAGTTAAATTTCATATAAATTTAAGAACTTGAAGTTTGGAAAACATTCTTTAACATATTTCTATTTATACGATTGAAAGTGCGGTTATTAAATAAGTGTGCCATTACCTTACTGTAAAGCTTAAGCAGTCGTTTTTTTATATTTATGTCGCGGAGGAAAACTCATTAAGATTTATGCTACTTCTTTGGTAGATTTTAACATGGTTCTGAGGCGACCCCATGGCGGGTTTACCCATATCAGATACCAATGTTGTTCTACAAATATTTTATATGATTCTGAGGTGGACTTACGGCGGGTTTACACTTCTCAGACACCGATGCTGTTCAACGAAGATTGTATATGGTTCTGAGGTAACCCTATGACGGGTTTACACTTGTCAGATACCAATGCTGCTTTACGGAGATTGCACTTGAAGAAATTATACTAGGTATGGCAGGCTATCTTTTAAAAACAGGAAACTATGATGGCATAACAAAATTTAAAAACTTCTTGATTACAGAGTTAATAATTATTTAGATATAGGAGGGTTCGATAAGTAGATAATGTTTAAGTATGGAAAATAAAACTAAAAAAACTTGAACGAAACAAGAATAGGAAACTAAAGAAAAATATGTTTAGATAGAGGTACGAAAACGAACATAAGTATATCCTACTTGTTAGAGACAGATAAAAACAGACTTCAATATGCCAACATCCTTGATGTTTGCCATTTAAATCTTACAGTTCATATATTAACAGAGAGATTACACGAGTGATTGCATGTAAGATAGATCTAGAAGCTAGTGTAGAAGAAAATTTTTTGGTAACTTAGGATAAAACATTATTTTTCTTTCAAACTTGTTCACCCAAGGTAAATGAAATGTCTCTTTTATGGAGATTGTAATGATTTTCACTTTTTTCAAAGACTTTAAATAATTTCTTTCTGACTTCGGTAAAGACGGAGGATAATTGTTGTTGATCTTTATCCCAATGTATTTTTTCATTAAATTTAATTGAATCGGTATTATCGGGAACAGAGCCATAATAACTACCATCAATCAATTGTAGTATAACGGCCAAACAAAAATGACGAAAAAAAGAGTGTGATTTATGCTTGAAAGATCTCAAAGCTTGTGCAATTCGAAATATGTTTTCATCCGATCTAGTATGGTCAGATTCGATATATGAAAAAATAACGGTAATAATTACACGATTAGCACGTTTAGTTGGGTTTACTTGGGGGTAATACCTGGCATTGAATCAGATCTGAATTTTTTACCTATTGACGAAATCTTAAATCTTTTGAAAGGATTTTTTTGTCCTGCATAGTGATTCCAAATGTCCTCCTGCAATTGACAGCATTCATTGCCTCTTCGATATACAAGTTAAAAATTAATGGGGATAGCGCACGTCCCTGTCTCGCTCCTTTCCTAATATTTACTTCTCTATGTTTCTGCTCTAATTCTATTATCGCAGTTTGCTCTCTATAAAAGCAATATCTTATCCATCTATCCCTATAACTCATTCCTATTTTTTTAGTATTTCGAACATTTTTTCCTATTATACATTGTCGGATGCTTTTTCCAAGTAGGTAAGCCAAATAATTTGAAAATTGAAATAGATGGGATAACAGTAGACCTAGTGATCGGCGAAGTTCAGTGGCCAGAGGCACTGACCACAACATAGTAATTATGAAAGCCACGCTTAAATTTAAAAAAGGAACAGGAACACTTTGACCTTGATAAACAAAAAAATAAAGAAACCTACTAAAGATTTGAAAAAAAGTCAAAACGAATTGTTAAAAGATATCAGGAAATTTCCTGATCCTAAGAAAGGAGAAGCAGAATGGAATAACATTAAATCCAAGTCAGACACCAATGCTGTTCAACGAAGATTGTATATGGTTCTGAGGTAACCCTATGACGGTTTTACACTTGTCAGATACCAATGCTGCTTTATGGAGACTGCTAATATGCCTACTATTATGTAATTAGTTATTGTATGTATAAATAAAAATCATGTATGCAGCTGTATTTCATGTTAATATCGCAAGGAAAACCCAGGAAAATTTTGCAATGCTACCTAGATATTAGAGCATTTGATTTTCATTTATTTCTTTAAGTAATGGAATCCATTGTCTACCGAAAGTTACGGATTCGTTTGCTACGTAGTTATTTTTATGTAGGGTTGTATAAACCGCTTCTTTGGTTTTGCGTTTTGGTGGTTTTCTTCTTTGTCAATAATTTTTGCGTCCTTCCATTTTATTTTATGACAGGAATCCCATGCATGTTGGCAAATCATGGATTTTCTATATTCTATGTACATACCTTAATTTTAAAAACTATTTAAATGTTTCGTTGATACAAGTCGGGTAGTACTTATTCTGAATAAATGTTTTATTTCACTTTCGACTTTTCATATACATATTATTGATTCCTTCTATACTTCTTGCGTTTTCGGATACCTCCCCTCAGAATTAGTTTGAGTTGCTTACGCAAGCCGAGTTGGTAGGACTAGCTGTGCAGGTGTGCACCCTACACCCCATCGCGCACGTATCTCTTTATCACACCGCAAAGACGGCAGGGTACCCGGTACAGAAGATTTAGTGTCTGAATTAGGCAATAGCACTTTAAACTCGTTTATGATTAATCAATGAACAGCTGCCGATCGTGAGCATTATAAACAATACCTAAAGTAGACATCAAACATGCTATATCACAACAGGAGCCAGCTGATCTTCCTAAATTAAATATTTTACCAGTTCCTTATTTATATTTCTAAAATATGGAATTTTAGTATCCTTATTTAATAAATTCCACTTTTTTAAGCGTTACGCTATAAGTTCTACTTGCTAATTTGATAAATACAAGTCGCAAACCAGATCATTACTTGTGAAATGAGATGAAGTTCACTTGAAGAAGAACTTCTTCAATTAAGCAGAACAAATAACCGAGTATGTACTTAATGCCGGTCCAGCGTCCGTAAACAAAAACTAATTGAGATATCAAAGATCAAAGGCTCAAACTATAGTTATCGGCCAAGGATTTAAAAAATATTTATACAAAACACATGATGACAATAAAAATATGCTTGTTTTAGAAATAATATTCTATACTATTCTAAGTGCGTTTTTAGTAATACTTGTAGTAAATGGTTTCATTTTGCTTTTCCACTTCTATTATTAAAGTTTTTTAACCTGCACCGTTGAGTTTAATTGTCTATTTTATATTCTTAACTGTCATTCGTTAGTTAATTAATAGAATAACCAGGTATACATCAAGACAGGGTTTTTTGCAGTTAACTGACTTCATCCGTTATTACATGAAATAACTAGTTATTTCTGAAGTATACACTTTCACTGTAACGTATTCATACATAACAGAATTACAACTATCTCTGCACTGCACTGTAGAATAAAACAGCAACGCTTTTATTTTAAAACCGCATATGTGTAATTGTTGTATATGCTTGAGCAATAAAACAATAAAGATTAAAAAAGATTTTAATTTCTCCCTGTATGTTTGTTGTGGTTTGTTTAGCATTTTTCTAAATCTTCTTTGGGAATTAAACCACTCATAGTTTTTAAAATCATTTTTATTTACGTTTCGATCTATGACCCAGGATCATTGTCAAAATAATAAAGACTTCAAGTTTGACATTTACGACATAAATTGATGGCGACTTTGATTTATTAATTTTCTATATATTTGCTTTGAGTACATTAGGTGAAAATTTTAAAGTTTAAAAGAATGATTGCCTTCAATTTATGTTGCGTCCTGGGAACGAAATTTTTAGGTAACCAATACGCTTAACGTGAAATCAGTTGATTAATTTTTATTGGTAATTTCAAAAATTCAATAATTTAATGATTGGAGCATTTCTTAACATGTTTCTATTTATACAGTTGAGAGGATGGTTATTAAAGAAGTGTGTGAATACGTTACCGTAGGGCTTAAGCAGCCGGGGGCTGCTAATATGCCTATTGTTATGTAATTAGTTGGTGTACGTATAAATAGAAATCATGTATGTAAGCTGTATTTCATGTTCGCAAGCAAAACCCAGGAAAAACTTGTAATGCTACCTGGATATTGTGGGCATTTGATTTTCATTTGTTATTTTTTTTAGTAATGGAATCCATTGTTTACCGTAAGTCACGGATTCGTTTGCTACGCAGTTGTTTTTATGTACGGTTATACAAGCAGCTTCTTTGAGTTTGCGTTTCTGGTGGTTTTCTTTTTTGTCGATAATTTTTGCATCCTCCCATTTTATTTTAAGACTGGAGTCCCATGCATGTTGGCAAATCATGGATTTTTTAAATTTTTTATTTTTTATACATGATTTATGTTCTTTTAATCGAAGTTCAAATGGTCTGGAACCTTCTCCTATATAAAACTTGTTACATTTGCACGGTACTTTGTAGATGTTGTTTTTTGAACTTTGCATTGCGTTTTTGGGTTTTGTTTTTGTTAATTGTGCTCTTAGTGTATTGTTGGTTCTAAATACTGTTTTAATTCTGAATTTGTTTCCTATTCTTTAGATTTTTTCGGAAAATCCTTTAATGTATGGTGTTTAGAGCATTTTTTGATGCGTATCGTTGGTTTTGTTTTCTTTTTCTTTATTTTTATTTTTCCAAATTTTCCAGTTAAAAAAACGCGCTTCCTGGCCAATGTAGTGCCTTCGAGTGGAGCATTAGAAAATCACATGTAAAGTGTTACTGCAAAGTTCCGGCCTTTTGATAAAAATAATTTTTCTGTGTTGCTAATAATTCTGTTTGATAAATTTATAACGGTGTTTAGCATGGTGTTACTGTTTTTTAACGTTTTAGTTTGTGTGTTATTTTTCTCTATAAATAGATTATTAAATTTTTTATGTGAATTTCTTTTTGTATGAAAAATTCTGATTTCTAGTAGGTTTTTGCACTAATGAGAATTTTATCACAATCATATTTTGTTACCTTTATTCGCATGAAATTTATAATACCCTTAATATTTCGTTTTAACTTATAAATAATGCGCCGGTGGTTTTGTAGTCTTTCCCTCATCATACTGTAACTTGCTTTTTCAAGAATTCTTGATAGTTTACTACTTGTCTGACCAAATTTGATTCTGAATCCTTTTGGTATTACTTCGTTGTTTCTGAATTTTATTAGGGACGTGAGTTAATTTTTGGCATGCAATACAAATACAAATTTCAGGCCCATACCTGACTTGTAAATACTCCCTGTATGTTTGCTGTAGTTTGATTAGCATTTTTCTTAATCTTCTTTGAGAATTAAACCACTCATAGTTTTTAAAATCATCTTTATTTACGTTTCGATCCATGGCCTAGGATCGTTGTCAAAATAATAAAAAATTCCAGTTTGACATTTAAGACATAAATTAAAGGTGGCACTGATTTATTAATTTTTTATATATTTACTTATGCCGCTCTTTTTCGTTAATCTACAATTTGAAATTATATGCAATAGTCAATTCGATGGTCAATAGTTGCTCATTGATATTTAGAGAATGCATTTTCACATTAAGCAAAAATTAAGTTAATCGCGATTTGTTGTCTTAGAATTGGATGGGTGACTCTGTTTGTTTTGTTCTGTCAGTACTTACCTTGTTTTAAATACGGCCAATTTTGTTAGCATACTATCAGATTCCTCCAAGTGTGTATTATGTAACTAATTACCAATTACCATTTAAAATTGTGTAAAAGAAAACGCAAGATGCACTATTGAATATTTTGTTTACGGATTTTGCTTGTTGAACGCATATAGGGCACGGGGGTTGCAAAATCAGTACGAACATGAAAATTCCATCATTCTATCAATTTATTGGCGGCTAGAGTGTGGACGTGTTTTACATGTGTGGCGAATTTCACCCTCAAACTTGCTGTGAACAAACTAAATAAATAATAGCAAGTTTATCAAATATATAAGTGGATTGGGATCGTGTTGTAGTAATTTGTTAGCAATATGTGGTCCACGCGTGAAAATAAAGTTGAAATCAAGGATATTGTAAAGAAGCTTTTTCGGAGTGTTTCGCGACGATAATCGATAAGGGCGAATTCATTTGCAAAATCGCCAATAAAGTGTCTAAAAGATATGTGATGAAATAGATGAAATTAATAAAGTTCTTAAGAATGAAATAATAGGTGTGAGAAACCAGTTTGAGTATAAAGTTGATGGTTAGAGCAGTACTATTGGAGAACAATGTACGCATATTTGGTGTAACGGAGTAGCTGCATGAAAATTTAGAAAACGAGCTTATCTCAATGTGGAAAAATTAAATAAATCTGGTAATTGAGCCACATTATATCGAAAGGTGCCACCGAGTAGGGCCTGTGCACGACGGAAATACAAGGTTAAGGCCAATTAATTTTTGTAAGATTCTTTAACTCTAAGTATGGTAATGAACAGGCTCAAGCTCTTCGCAAACAAAGGGATATCCATATCCGAAGATTTAACTAAGAAATGTTATAATCTATACAAACGCGCCTGTAAAGAAAATGACGGTTACAAAAATGTTTGTTTGGGCGGTGTCATTAAGGTAAAGAAAAATAAAAATTTATTTAATAAAGAAGAATTAGATTATGTCAGCAGGCCCGCGCAGTACATAAGGGCAAAGTCGTGTGGTGCACGACGGCGCCGAAGAGCCTCAAAACTGAAAAGTAATAAAAAGATAAAGCAACAAACAACATTGTCAAAACAAAATTTACAATGAAAAAAAAACAGTAAGGAGTTGCTAGCTATTACATTGTTTTTTTATTTATATTGTGGAAGCTTCTGTTTGAATCGTGCTTGATCAAATTTCAGTCGCTTCCCAATGAAGATAGAATGGACTGTAGTATGATGCTTATGATTTGAATTATGTTTGACTTGAATTAAGTAATAAAACTTGAACTTGTAACAGGTTAAACCTTTTATTACTGAGAATGCACTTATAATTATTGGTACATGATACATGTGGAGTAAAGTATAACCCTTGATTGCTACAAAGTTCATAAAGCTCTGATCTATTTCTCCGTAAAAATCGAGCGAACCACTCGTGAACCGACCCTACCACAATAAACGGGTGGGGGCGATTACTGAATACACAGACGAGCCCTTAACATATTTATTATTTTATTTTTACTCTATAGACGAAGGAACCGAATTCGAGAATTCTCTCGAAAGACGATCGTTACAATAATGTATTTTTTAAATGAGAATACGCAATAATAGCATTTATTCGATCGAATACGTAACATGATAACATGAATTGTGTAAGCTTAAACAAATCTGATTTTATTCATGTTTGAGCTTGAAATTTGGCTTGCAACGAGCGGACAAGCGTTTTTTTTCTGTTTGAGCTTGCAATGTACGAAACTTTATATATTAGCGCTGCATTGGTCGCTATTTCATTTGTTCTTTGTTGCCAGATGTCCGATCGATAATTAACTTGGCGAAATGAAAAGGTGCATGGGGTAAAAGGTATCTGTTTTTGTAACTTTATTTTTTTGTAGTTTTGCTTTACAGACTTGTGTTTTGTGTTGTGAATTAAGGAGAGTTCATCTAAAATTTATTTTATATTTTAGATTTATTGAAACATTAAAAGCCAAAACTTGCATCTCAAAAATCATTTTATATTTGAGTAAATAAACATCACTGTTAATTGAAGTAAATTCAAACAGAATAATTGATAAGCACTATTATTACTATTTATAAAAATTCATAAATTTTGAAATAAGTAATGTTGAGAAAATACGTTCGAGTTTGAGTTTTTCATGAATAATTTGTTAATTTGTTTACTTATGTATTAATTTCTTTACAATATACAGGATGTCAGAAAAAAAAGAAGAAACTGTCTGGATACCAAAATTTGCTGAATAAAGGAAAAAGAAAGGAAGAACTGGAAAACCATGTCAAAATTAGGAATTTTTTTCAAAACCTGAGTCTACTGTGCCGAATATTAATAACAACAATAATACAGCTGAATCCCATTATTATAATCCTGTACTTGAAACAAGTATCGGCAGCAGACAAGAAACTAAAGTAACTGATCTAGAAAGCAATCCATCTACATCTTTAAGTTCCGCTGATAATGAGATATCAACATCTTCTAAAATTACCAGAAAAGAAAATATGAGTCAACTTTCAAGAATTATTAAAACGTGCCCCTGCTCATTATCAAAACAAAAAGGATATTTATCCAAGAAATGGTTCAGAGTGGAGCGTAAGTTCTCCAATAGTTATTTCTTTAGAATTTTACCAAACAAATAAAAAATCGAGCGTTATTGGTTGTTGTATTCCAAAACAAACAATTCACTTTACTGCTTTTGTTGTAAAACTTTTAATGACAGCGATTTGAAGTCTGTTCATCTTAGTAATGAATTTGGATACAATGATTGGCAGCATTTAAGTGAACATTTAAACATTTATGAAAAGAGCAAGTTACATATCGAAAAAGTTCTAAAATTGCCAGATCTTTCTAACCGTTTTAATAAAAATGAAATAATTGATTCTGAAATTCAAAATGCAACAAACAGAAAACAAAATACTGGCAATCTGTTACAGAAAATTTTTTTTATCGGATTCAGTTTTTAGGTGAGCAAAATTTGCTTTTCGTGAAACTAGTAATAAGTTGTTTGAGAAAAATACTGGTAACTGTTTAAAATGCATAGAAATGATTTCCAAATTCGACCCGATTCTGTCAGAACATACAAGACGCTCTCAAATAAAAGATCACAAAACTATCTCGTGGATAAGATACAAAATGAAGTAATCAACTTGATCGGTGAAAATATCAAATCCAAAATTTTAGAACTAACTAAAAAGGCAAATCATTATTCCATATTATTAGACTGCACTCTTGACTCTAGTCACCAAGAACAAATTTCAGTTTGTATAAGATTTGTTAATTTAAAGAGCTCGGGAAGTAGTATAGAAGAACATTTTTTGTTATTTTGTCCTATAGATGATGTGTCGAGTGAAGGCTTAACAAATTTTTTTTTGTCGGCGTTAGAGAAAGAAGGCTTAAATATTAACTATTTGCGGGGTCAGGGTTACGACAATGGGGCAAATATGCATGATAAGCATAATGGTCTACAAAAAAAATTTGGGTTGGAATCCGCGAGCTTTCTTTGTTCCTTGTTGTAATCATAGCTTAAATTTAGTCGTCAATGATGCCGCAAAATCGAATACTTTAAGCATCATTTTTTTTCTTGAGTTCAAGAATTGTTTGATTTTTTCAGCTTCTACTAAACGCTGGTCAATTCTGAAATCTAATTTATCTGATGTGACAAATTTAACTTTAAAACCTTTATCGGATACTCGATGGTCTAGTAGAATAGATGCAATAACTCCTTTATGGTATCAACTTGAAGAGGTTTATGATGCTCTGTTTGAAATAAGCGAAGGAAACTTTGAAAATAACGTAAAAAATTTGGCTGCATCGTTGGCCAAAAAATCAAAAAATTTTGAGTTCATTTGCATTCTTATATTGTGGTATAATATTTTAAGTAAAGTTAACATTGTTAGTAAAATTATTCAAAAACCGAACCTTGATGTTGCTCAGTGTTATAATCATTTAAATAATTTGAATAATTTTTTGAAAGCTTACCGCTCCGATAAAGGTTTGAATGATCTATTGATCGATGCTAAAGAAATAGCATCCAATTTAGACATAGAACCTAAATTCAAAAACAAAGAGGTCTAAAACCGCGAAAAATAAAAAAAAACATTTTGATTATGAATGTGACGATGAACCGATCCATGACGAAACTTTAAAGTTCAAAGTTGATTGTTTTTTAATGCTCTAGATGTAATCATAACATCAGTGGATAAGAGATTCCAATTACTTTCTTCTTACTCTAATAATTTCACGTTTTTATGGAATATTGATAAATTTAAAAATTATTCTGAAAACGAACAATTAGAATTATGTCAAAAAGTCGAAAATTTATTAAACGACAAAACTCGCAATGAACGAGACATAACTGCCGTGGAACTTGTTAAAGAATTGCAATATTTACAAAATTTTGATGAAAAAGTTATTACGCCTCCAGAAAAACTTTAAGTTATATAACAATTAATAACTTAGTGGATTCTTTTCCTAATACGAGCATAACACGTCGTATTTTATTAACAATGCAGGTCTCGGTTGATACCGCAGAACGATCTTTTCCAAAACTCAAAATAACAAAATTTATTTAAGATTGACCATGGGGCAAACCGACTAAGTAATCTTGCTATAATTTCAATAGAATCGGACCAGCTAAAAGAGTTAGACACCGAAGATTTAATTAAACAATTTGTAAAATTAAAGCACGAAAAGCTCAATTCACTTAGCTAAAATATTAATATCAGCATCTAATACCTCGTGCTTTTGTATCATACATTACATTTGAAACTAAAATACAAAAATTTTGAGTTGTAATACTGTTAGAATATATTTCTGTTTTCTATAAGTTTATATTTATGTTATACACCTCAATGAGAAAATACTTGTATGGCTTGTACTTGTAAAAGATAAATTTATGAAAATACTTATTAAAATTATTTTTCAATAGCGGATAATAATACCCAACTTAACCCGAATCTGTACTCACATATGAACGTAATACTAATGGTGTGCTATTTTAAATTTGCACAAGGGCGCCAAAAGTTCTAGGCGTAGGCCTGTATGTCAGTATGACAAACATTTAACATGTGTGTTTATTTGTTTGCGTGTGTATTTATGTGGGAATTATGTTTAATTAGGGTTGCAATAATGATTCAATCTGTTACGGTATTCCGCGCAAACACGAAAGAAAACAGTAAAAGTAAGTAAAGAAATGTTTACGCCGAATACCGCAACAGAACGGGGGATAGAATGGTAGAATTTGGGCTAGCTCAAGAACGTCGGAGAGGGGCGTGGGTGAAATAGAAAGAATACATTGGAAACCTCTGTGAAACTATATGGTTAACATCGA
Source organism: Platerodrilus igneus (assembly GCA_036346225.1). Taxonomy (NCBI): domain Eukaryota; kingdom Metazoa; phylum Arthropoda; class Insecta; order Coleoptera; family Lycidae; genus Platerodrilus; species Platerodrilus igneus. The sequence goes on along the minus strand of JARFIW010000131.1, from coordinate 4,513,090 downwards.
ATCTTGAAAAAATATTTACAAGACAATAAAATTGTAAACAAAGCGTCATTACATATAAAAATTGGTAAGCAAAGCAAATATAACATTTTATAATCTAAATACTTACTTAAAGGTTCACCTTAAATACATATAAAAGAAAATTAAGCATAAACTGTGCAGTAAATCTAGAAAAAGAAATACACCTAAATTATATGTACATGCTGCTTTGTGAAGTGCACTTCCTCAGAAATAATATAACATTAAAATTAGAGACACTAACTTAAATTAATCAGGTGTCAACTAGTTTTAAATTTATAAGTAAGTGGTTTACGTTAAAAAGACAAAAGAAACAGTAAAAACTGATTTCAACATAAACATTGATTAATTTATGTCTAATTTATAGAATAATAACATAGTTGTTCGGGCATCGTGCATGTAAGTTTTGTAACGGGGTGGTGCCAAGTTATCGGATAATTATAAGCAATAGTAGCAAATGAATAGTCTATTCTTCATAGCAGCATAAAAGAATTATGGAAATAGAAAACTGTACCTTGAACAATCGGTTTCGTGCTGGTCTTATCTTAAGGCTGGAAAAATGCGGCTGGATTGCTCTATTGGCTGCATGCTGGTACCACCAACTTTACTTATACTAAGAAAGCACTTTTAGTAGCACTACTTTACATGTATCTTCGGTAAGAGGATATGGTATTCAATCGTTAGTCGTTAATCTTCAATGGCCTCTTTCAAAGCACGGTCTCTATTTTATAAGGCCAGAATCATATATGGGGGTAGGGTATTTGGTTTTCAAAGATATCGCCGAGGAATAAAGTGTGCAAAATTCCCAGACAACAGCTGCCGAAATACAAACTGTAGCAGCTTTCCAACAAGCAGATAACGCAATTATCAAAAGATTTTTAGACAAGGGAGAACAATTTTGTTACTTTGTAACATCTTAACAGCTGCAGAATACTAGATAACAAGTCCATTGTAAGCAGATGTAGGCAGGTGGTAAGGTCCTATCTATTAGAAGAAAGCTGTGCATTTGCATTCAGCTTAATTAAAATGTAATCACTGCAGGTGCTAGGAGATACTGCAACTACTTTGTAACGAAATGTTCCCTAAGCAGCTGTTTGATTTTATAAGGCAAACTTTTATACAGAGTAATTACTTGAGAAATTTTACTAAATAACACTAATACAAATAGCGGGAAATCGAGCTTGTTGAGAAATATTTAGTGTTATAAAAATGAAAGCAGAAAAAATTACTTGAAGGGTTTTGAACGTAACAAATCGATATCAAAATTAATCGTGTTAAAATGTCTGACTACACAAAAATAACAAGAAATTTTTTACGTGTAATAGAGCATTATCATAAGGATTTATAAGTATTTATTTGAGAATTCGGAATGTGTTTACTACTTACGTATGTATACATAAGCAATCAAGAATGATGTTTAATTTTGCTGAACAGCGAGGATGTACATTAGGATAATGAAGAATCAGGATTGATTGGCATTATATTTAAAGATTGAGTTTATGTTTTCAGCTAACGCACAAATGTTTGAGAATGTTTTATTTTGATTAATAGGTCACACAGCACCTGTAAAACATTAAGGGAATTTGTACGCTATAGCACAATAATGTGTACCGTTATTTAAACAAGTATATAAATGCATTTAAAAGCAATGTAGTTTGTGGTTAAAATGCTACAATATACATAACAACAGCAAGGAATTTAGTATAAATAATTTAATAATAAGGATTCAGTTCCCATAAGGATATTAATAGATTACATTTACCAGTAATGAATTCGTCGTGTATGAGTGAAAGCACTTTATATTTCGTAAGTACAAATAGGGTCAATATTAATGTACATATATCATCAAAACTGTAGGGGACACAGGAGAAAGCATAACGAATTACATTGTAACAAGTTTATTTTCTAGCAATATTTTCACAAATACCTAATTTAATTAATTCATAAAAAGTCAATTCAAATATAATATCTCTACACAATCTACGTGATAAATATTACATATTGTTAAATCCAATATAAGTTTTTGAACTGCGAGCATAAATTCTAAATTAAGCGGTAACAGAAAATGCCGTTTGTTAGCGTCACTGGAAGGGTTCCCTCCTTTTGATGATTGTAAAAATCGTAACTCTTGTCAGGCGGCAGCATACGTTAATAGGACACTTCCACCGGAGCTGTTGTTAGAGAAGGTCAATTGTTCTTTACATAAAAGAACATGGCGTTGCAGACCACATGTTAGAAGCACCAAAAGATTAAAGTCGATTTCATTTTGAAATCGTCTCGGCCAAACCCATGTCCACGCTTGGCATTTATTAGTTTGTATAAGACGGGACGTTAAATTGTTCTGATTGGCTTTAGGATACCAGTAAGTATTACCGAGTTTTAAATCCCTTATTAATTTAATATTTGCAGTGCAACTTACTGTAATTTAAGAAATTTATAAAATTTATTTAGTAATCAATGGAAAATTTATTGGCAACTATTTGACATCTTGTAGGAATAGTAAAACATATTTGAAATTTTACTTGATATGGTAATCAATCTGGTGTGATTCATTTGTTCGATGCGAACGCCCTTAATGTTGTTAGATATTCAGTATCCAGTTTATTGGATTGTGTGGTATTGAAGATTCCTAACCTGTAAATGCTGAAACAAGAAAATTTTAATTTATTATCATTCCGGGTATGGTCCTAATACCTTGCAAGTATTCTTCTGAGGGATTAACATCTGGTATGTAATTAGTGTTTTTTAATACGTCTGCTGTAACTTTTGGCATGACAGACAAATAAGTTTTTGTTTGTTCACGTGGAAATTTTCTAGTTCATTATGTGAATGACAAACAAGTTATTTTTAAACTTTGGTGAAAGGAATCTATAAAGCTTCACTTTTAATCTTTGTATTAGTACTAACAAAAAATGGTAGATGGCGATAAAAAGATAGAAAAAATTAACTTTTAGAATTAACAAAAATTAAAGCTATTTTAAAGAACTAAATTGTTTCATTTTGCTTTTCATTAATTAATGATTGAAATATTTTATCATTTAATGTGAAGTCTATGTAGTACTACCAAGACCAAATGATTTTTGTAATATAAATTTAATTGATCCTAAAACTCAAAGTTAAACACTTACAAGAATAAATTTTGCTAGATTTTTATCATGTAAAAAACTAAATTACTCTATTTTTGTGAGATACTGATGTTGAAATTTTTACCAAGTACATATGTACATATTTTCCATTATCTAATTTAGTCAAATTTTTAAAGATGATGTTTTGTAAATAATTTTAAACTGCAACTTAAAAGAATAGATATTTATTTTGCCCGAGACTAAGATTATTAGTTGGAATGAATGAGGTTTGATTCTTATTAATTTATTTATTTAATTTTTTGAAATGAATGCACAAACTGTGCTAGCCTTGTTTTAATCTGTTTACAGGTGTAGCAGTGCACCTTTAAAGGTCAATATCGAGCCATAAGGTAAGAAAACTTTAGGGATTGGGTTCTCGTAATATTTTTTGTATAGCGGTATTTGAGTATAGGTTTCCGCATTCGCCTTATACAAAAGACTCAAGTTGGGTCTTCTTAGTATATAAAAATTTGGTGGCGCCATATTCACTATATTTTGGTCGAAGTCCAACCCCGACCCAAAGCTCATGTTCTACCCAGAGCAAATCGCTCGACTAGCCGCTTAACCTTTAGAGGTTTCCTTATCTACGAGCCATTTTCCACCGAAACTAACCGTAGGCTCTTTACATCTTCAGGAAATCCTCGTTATCTATCCTTGTGCCTGTCAGCTGGTCATATAAAAGTGAAGAAAATAACCCCCTTAGTAAGGCAAAACGGTATATCGCATCGTGAAATTGCGAGTACGACGTTATGTCTTACTGAAACATGCGTGATTCAGGAAATTGCAAATGGGGAAGTTTTAAATAGTTCTGTGTACAGTCTATATAGATGTGATCGGAATGCCGATCTAACACAAAAATAGAGAAGGAGATGTCTTAATTACGGTAAAGAAGAAATACAACATTTTGTATTCTAGATTTGAAGCGTATGTATGAAAATAAAAATTAAAGTATTGGTATTGTGTATAATAAATGTGTACCTACCATCAAGTACACCGGTTAACCAATATGTGGAATTCTTTGGCATTGTTAAGCAACACGTGCCAGTGTTCACAAATAATAATATTTGTCTTATTGGCGACTTTAATTTAGAAAATGTATAGTACAAATTCTGATCTAAGTTAGTTGAACTCCAGGCATAAGGAATTTTTTCTATTCAATAGCGCTTGAGGGTTTAAGTCAAAAAATCAAAAAGAATATTGATCAAAATAATTTAGATGGTGAGCGTGAAGCGGTAGTACAAACTGATTTTAATAAATAATTTTAGCGGAAGTTTCAAATACATAAATAAAGCAAGTGCAAGACAAAAGTACTTACCAATTCAGCATCGACTGCAGAAGATCAACAGGAAACCACTCTTCTACTAGATTCAAAAGGCACCCTTCATCAATATAGCTATTGGTGGCGGCGGACGAATTCGACAGACGGCTGCTGATATTGGAACGGCGACAGAAGTTTTATATTATATATTGGAAACAACACCTTTCAAAGCAAAGTCCGAATAGCAACTAAATATGTACCTTGACTTTCAACATCTGCGAGTTATCAACTAGATAAATAAACTATATACAAATGTTAACATTTCTACTTTTAATAAAATTACCTTAATGGCGCCAACATACCGCCCACCCAAAACAATGTTTTGATAAAAAATACAAAAGCAAAAAACACAAATTAACTTAACTATAATATAATGACTCCAAACAAATATGTAAACTAACTTTGAGTAAAAGAATAAAAAATTTTTATTCAGAATCTAACAGCGGTAGGGTTGCCATTTTACATAGAGGTCTGACATAAACTCCTGTGCTAGTTTTAATTTTGGCAACTCTAACTCTGCCATCCTTGCTAGGATAAATCTCAAGAATTTTGCCAAGTGGCCAGGACAACGAGGGCGTGTCACTAACCTTTAATAGAACAATATCACCAACTTTTATATTTGGTTGATTTGCATACCATTTTAGTCGCGGCATTAGCGTGTGTAAATACTCGCTTGACCATTTGCGCCAGAATGACTGGGTAGCTTGTTGAAGTAAATGGTAGCGATCCACACCGCTTAATTTAACCCTTTCAAAATTCATTTCTGGGGGTGCTAACAAAGGGGATCCAATTAAAAAATGACCCGGAGTGAGGTAATCCGTACCTTCATTTGGATCTGATAAAATAGAACCTAGCGGACGACTGTTCATTATTGCCTCTACGCGGGTAATAATAGTAGTCATTTCTTCAAAAGTAAGGATCCTAGGATCTAAGACTCTGTGCAAATGATGCTTAGCGGATTTGACACCCGATTCCCCTAAACCCCAAAATGCAGAGCAGATGGTGGGTTAAAGTTCCATTTAATTCTGATAGTAGAAACGTGATCAGCGATAGCGGCATTAGAGTCCTTTAACATTTTATAAACATCGGCGAAATAATTGGACGCGCCCTTAAAATTAGTGCCACAATCACAAAATATTTCGTGGCACAAACCTCTGCGAGCAACAAATCTATCTAAGGCAGCAAGAAATGCAGGGGTGGATAGACTCGATACGAATTCTAGATGTACCGCCTTGGTAGCTAGACAAACGAATATGGCCAAATAACCTTTTGATTGCGGAGCATTTCTTCTGTGACTTTCTTTGATTGTCCAAGGTCCAGCAAAATCAATCCCCGTATTCCAGAACGGACGCGATTGCTGAACTCTAGCTTTTGGCAAATTTGCCATTTGCGGTTCACAGATTTGAGCCTTTAATCTTTAACAGCGCATGCATTTATAAATACGATGACGTATGAATTGACGAATTCCGGGAATCCAATATTGACATTGAATGAGAGATTGCATTAGACGCGGACCTCCGTGCAACGTTATTTTATGTGTATAATCGCATATTAAGACCGCCAGATGGGAATCTCTGGGAATTAATATGGGATGCTTGGCGTCATAGGGGAGAGTCGTATTCACAAGACGACCGCCCACCTTGAGCAAGTTTTGAGTATCTAGAAACGGAGTTAACTTTTGTACCGAAGGAGAACACAACTGATTCGTTTTTACTTGCTGTATTTCATTAGAATAATAGAATGCCTGTACTTCTTTTATGCATAGATACCTAGCATTTTGTAATTCAATCAGAGAAAGCGGACCAGTACGTCGTGGAAGTTGTAATATTTTACATCGTGAATTAAAACAAAATCTCAATACAAAAGCAATACTTCTTTGCAATTTACTAAAACTTAAACATTTATTTATTAATTCTAATAGAGACAATATTTTAGCGGTGGTGGCAATAAGCGTTTTAGACTTTAATTCTGCTACTAAATTATCCTGTAGGGGACTGCAAGAATTTAAGTTCCAGGTACTAAAGGGCGTATACAAAAAACGAGGGCCCTTTCACCAGGGGGTAAATTGCGATAAGAATTTGGGTTGTAAACCCCTACTTGCACAATCACTAGGATTGTCTTGTGTTGAAACATGATGCCAATAAGTAGGCAGAGAAGTTTCTAAAATTTCAACAATTCTATTAGACACAAAAGTTTTTAAGGTATGAGGCGGTGTACGTAACCAAGCAAGTACAACTGACGAATCCGTAAATAAATGAACGGAGCATGGTTCGATTTGTTTTATAAAACATTCGACGGAGTTTAATAGACGACTTAAAAGAACTGCAGCAGATAATTCCAAGCGAGGAATACTTAAAGTTTTAAGCGGGGCTATACGACTTTTTGCTTTAAGCAAATAAATATTAATATAATTTTGAAATTCGCAGCGGATATATATGACCACTCTATATCCCTTTGACGAACCATCACAAAATCTGATCACTTGACGAAAAAGTGCTAACTTAAAATCGATATGACAAGAAATTCTAATTTCAGTTAACAAGGGTAAATCAATAACGAATTGTTTCCATTCTTCTTGAATTTTAGTTGGAAGCGGCTCATCCCAGTTTAATCCCAATAACCATACCTTTTGAATTAGTGATTTTGCGTAAAAGATAACTGGCGTAAGCCACCCTAAAGGGTCATAAAATTTTGCAATTTCAGATAGCATACTTCTTTTAGTCATAACACTTGAATTCGATTTTATACGATACGAAAAACAATCTTCGCGTGGTTCATATTGAACACCGAGGATCTTAACAGAATTATCTTCTGTATTTAAAATTAAAGCGTGATTGCGATAATCAATGGGTACACCCTCAAGAACAGATTGATGATTGCTAATCCATTTTCATAAACTAAAACCTCCTAGTTTAAAAATGTCTATTAACTGCGTTTGTAATTGTAACGCTTCTTGAATGGTATCTACACTTTCGCAGATATCATCCACATAAGTTTGTTGCATTGTTGCTTTTGAAGCTAAAGGAAACTGTTGACCTTCATCTTCAACCAATTGATGAAGCACCTTTTGCGCTAAATAGGGTGCGGTTGACACGCCGAAGGTGACCGTATTTAATTCGTATTCTTGAATGTCACCGTCGGGTTCAGTGCGGTAGTAAATGTGTTGAAATTTACGATGATCTTTGTTGATTAATATTTGGCGGTACATTTGTTGAACATCACAACAAACGACTACAGCGTGAAGTCGAAAATTGCAAATGATGTCTGTTATATCACGTTGCAATTTAGGACCTGGTAAAAGAAAATCATTAAGAGATTTACTGTTTAAGGTGGGGCGAAACGACGCGTCGAAAACCGTTCTAATTTTGGTGGTACTACTAGCTTGCTTTTCTACGCAGTGATGTGATCGGTAAATATATGCCTCTTGGGGAGCACCACGGGGTGCTTGGCTGAGCTATTTAGGTCAGAATTCATAAGTCGGCCTCAAGAAAAGGGTTTAAAGCCTATAGTTTGCTGCAAGCCTTCACTCGGGCGTGGGCTTTTAGATAATGGATGTCATCTAAAAATGCTGCATTCTGAACAGACTGTATAAGGAGATTTTTACGGTGTGTTATTTCTTCGGGAGTAAGTGGCCCCGAAATTATAAAGTTTGCACGTTCCTTGCAATTTTTTATAAACCTTAAACAATAGGCTGTGACATTTAATAATTTAGATAGGTTGGACATATTTTTAATAAATGCAAATTCTTGTTGAGGTTTTGTTTCCTGCGAGGTTAACACAAATGCCCTGACATTAAATTCTGGAATGTCGTGAGTAGCTGACTGGGGTGTAAAGTTAGATATATGAGTATTACTTGGCCAATTTGCAGCTGGCTCAGTTAAAAATTGGGGCCTATGCCACCATAATTTACAACCTTGAAGCTCTTGAGGGCTCACTCCTCTGGATATTAGGTCGGCAGGATTGTCTGCTGAGCTTATGTGGTGCCAATTTTCAATATTTGTGGACATTTGAATTTCCGCTACTCGGTTACAAACGAAAGTTGTTAGGCTGTGGGGTTCTAAAGCGAGCCAGCATAAAACTATCGTAGATTCAATATAGTAAAACATTTTATTAAATTTCAGATCAATTGCGGCTAAGATGCGTTTGGCAAGACGCGCTAACATCAAAGCACCGCATAACTCTGCACGGGGCAAAGAGATGGCCTTAAGAGGCGTAACACGCGATTTCGCGCAATACAAATTGCTTCCAATTTTGCCTCGAGAGTCTATGGAACGCACATAAATTGTGGCACCATAAGCATTTAAAGAGCTGTCAGAAAAGCCATGTAACTCAAGATAACACGGTTCTCTGACGGTTACTTGGCGAGGTTTTTAAATAATTGAATTAAAGATAAATTATCAATAAAATTTCTCCAAGTTCTATATATGTCATGAGGTACAGGATCGTTCCAATCAGTCTATTGCAACTATAACCTTTGCAAAAGAATTTTTATAGTAATTATTATTGGCCCAAGAAGACCTAACAGGTCCCAAATCGTAGATATAGTAGACAATAAATTTCTTTTAGTAAGTTGACGCGGTTTAGATTTAATGTTTGAAGTGAAAACGAAAACGCCTTGCTGTGAGCTGCGTCAGTTAATATAAATTCTACATGTGGATTAGTTTCCTCTATGTCGGATAGTACGGCAGGACTATTGGATGTGAATTTTCGTAGATCGAAGCCATAGGATTTTAGTATCTTAGTCAGGTTTTGACGGACAAGTTTAAGGTCATCCTGAGTGGAGGCGCCAGTTATTACATCGTCAACGTAAGTATCCAATTCGAGAATTCGGCCCTTCCTTGGGTATTCAGTTTTACATTGAATGGATATTTCTTTGAGGCAGCGTGTTGCTAAATAACTGGAACTTGCCATACCATAAGTTACCGTTTGGAGTTGAAAAATGGCTATCTCGTCAGCCGGGTTTTCACGCCATAGTATGCGTTGAAGATCACGCTGATTAGGTGCTATTAATATTTGGCGATACATTTTGGCAATGTCTGTTGTATCAAAAAATAGACCTGAGCCAATGAGTATTTGCACCTCGGGAGGCTCATAAAAGTAGTTGTTGGCTAATTGAATATCGCTTGGAATATTTATAATTTCAGGGTTAATCTCATATTGAGGAATGAGGTTTGTTATTTTAATGATTACTAAAGTAGGTATTTTAAATGTAAACGCGCCATTTGAGGATTGGAATTCTAATTTTACGCGTTTGGTAGTTGGCACAAGAGTCTGACTTATTTCTGAAATTGGCAAATTTATGTTTTCGTATGGAAGGTTCAGTTGCCTACATAAATCGTCAGTAATAAAATTGGTTTGACTGCCGTTATCTAAAATTGCCCTGCAAGTAACTAGTCTACGATTAGCATCGTATACCTTAATGCGAGCTGTGGATAATAATATATATATATATATGTGTTTGGATTTTGATTTGTGCATTAGAGACTGCGGTCATTTTGTGGAGCAACCTTAGACTCATTTTGAGGTGATGATATAGGGGCTTGTTGCGATTGTAAACTCGCGCGTTCACTAGAAACTGGGTTATGTAATAAAGAATGGTGTTTGCCCTTACATGTTCTGCAATAGTGGATGGATTTGCAATCAGCTATTTTATGTCCCGAACGCAAACAATTTGTACATAAATTAGCACGCTTGGCTTCAGCAAATCGGGTACTTATAGGCATGTCATGAAAACGCTTACATGAACACAAAAAATGAAATTCTTTGCATTGTGCTCCAATCATAAATGTTTTTTCCAAGGTTCTTTAATGATTTATAATGATTTTGGAAAGAGTCCAAGAAATTTCTTAAATGTTGATAGGAGCCATCCTTAACGGCTTGAATCTCAAACATGGATCTCATATGAGCATGAATAATAGCTTTTTTATTTTCATACCGGTCTTTGAGCAATTGCCAAGCAGTGTCGTAGCTACCGTCGGTAGTCGCTAATGATTTGATAACTTTCAATGGCTCGCCCTATAGGGTTGATTGCAAGTAGTAAAGTTTTTGTACGTTCTTTAAATGAGGGTTGCTGTCTATTAGAGACACAAAGGTTTCTTTAAAATTAATATATGATTTGTATAAACCTGAAAATTCAGGTAAAGGGATGGGAAGTAGGCTCGGATTGAAATATTGCATCATGGAGCGTGTTTCTTGCGGTTGAATGCCCATCGCAGTCGTAGTTGACTGCTTGTTGTCTGCAAGAAAAGCATAATATCGTCTTTCAAATTCTTTACGTTCCCGATCTTGACTTTCCAATTCGGAAAGTTCGCTAGAAATGCATATTAGTTCAATGTCTCCTTGGATCTTTTCGAATTCAATTGGTAAATTTTTAAATGCCTCTAAGCGAGTTTGCAAGTCAATGCGGGACGCTTCTGACAATGATATCGCGCATTTACTAATAAATGAATCAAATCGCGTTAAAGTGAATTTTAGAATGCTACGACGAGCTACAAAATATTTTAGGTTGTCAGCCGTAAGTTCAGCTATTGTATTTATGAAGCTAAAAAAACGCACTTAAATAACAAGATGTGAATATAAAAAAAATGGTTATAGAGTTAAACTACAGGTAGTTGAAAACGACCTGCAATGTGCGAATAGAATTGTTACTAGAGAATTTCAGGACAAGTTATTAAAACCTTTAAACTTGGGTTGTTTATAATTTTTAATGCATGTCAGAAAGCAATTTGATGAAAGTTGAGGCTTATTGAAAATACACCAAAGCTTATTGTGTACCCACAAAGATGGCTAATAAAAATTCTGAGTGTAAATTACGGGAAAATTCAATTATAGAAATGTAAGCCTTTTAAAAGGAAACAGCTGTGATGAGCCACAAATATTTTAAGTTAATAGCCGTAAATAAAGCTATTATATATGTAATTGACGGTAAGGTAAAGAAATGCTAATTGGTTTTAGCCCGTGCACAATACGCCTTGAGATAAGAAACGTATAGGGTTGAGCGAACCGGTTTTTACGCAGATAGCAGTCAATTGAGAGAACCGCCTGCGGTGTTTTAACAAACAGTTTATAAAACCTTTAAAAAGGGGTTTAAGATTTACGATTTAGAATGTTTGCATATAGACGTATGGATAATAAATGTGCTACAAAGCCCTTTGATAAATAATAGGATAACTGGGATTACACCTAAAAATTTATGATGTGCCCACGTCGTTTCGACAATAAAATAAGTTGAAGGTTAAATTATAGAATATAATGGAAAGGACTGACCTTTTGTTTTATTAGAGATGTGCCTGTTCCGCATTTGCGGAAGTATCCTGCGCTAGAAGGACCAATGAGCGAGGGGTTACTCCTTAGGCATCTAATATGGTTCTTCAGCCTTGGTTGGAGACCCTTCTTGTAGTGGACCAAGTTAAAGAGGTTTGCTTGGTATCGCACTGGTAGGATATTATTTCCAAATAAAGAAATGTGCAGCTAATTTTATGCCTTTATTTACTGGTAAAATCACAAACATTGTAGCATACAAAAACAAATATATAACGTATAGTAAGGAATCGCGGATTACATAAATCTCGTGTTACATATATCGATAAAGCACGCTAGGGTGCATCAATACTAAGAGCGCGCAGCTTATCATACGAGTGCCTGACGACTACTACCACTATCGTTAAGGAAGGGATGCGAACCCCTCGTTCACTATAACTAAAGGCAGGTTTATATCATAACAAGAAATACGACTAACAATAACTAAAGGCGGGTTTACATCATAACAAGAAATTTGCCTTAACATATATATATACTATATTAAATCTGAAAAACGAAAAACTCGCAAACTCGATATCACTTGTGGTTCACTACGGAAACGATATAAATACAAAAGCAAAAAACTTATTATAACAAGCTTAAAAACAGTCTAAACATTATGAGGAGGTACATAAAGCTGTAATGAGGAAATTGAAAGCACTTACAAATACAGAGTATAAAAATATATGCATTCAACTATCAATAATAATATTAATAATAATTTATTAATTAATAATAAATAATATTAATATTTTCTGAACGTACATTCAACATAAATTCTAAGGAAATTATAACAATTATGTGCAGTTTGAGGCAAATGGGCTCATAATAGAAGACGATCAGCTAGCAAACGCGTTTGGCTCTTTTTTTCAATCAGTTTATGGCTTTAATTACTATAATTATGATGCAAGTGCCGTAAGCGAAGGTGGCTTCTTAAATATGTTTAATATTCTAAACGTCACCGACGAAGATTTTAAGTTGGCCATTTCGAGGTTGAGACCAAAATACAAAAAGTTAGCCAAGAGCGAGTTGAGCTCGCACTATTAGGGCTCCGTACCAATACTACAGTGACCAATCAACAAACCAAATTAAGTTGTATTTATTTTTTATGTATATTTAAATCTTAACCAAATTTGATTATGATAACTGAAAAATGAATATATTCTCCTACATTGTACTGGTACATTATTAGTAAATACGTTGTTTATTACTGTGTTTAAAAAAATTTTTCCCAGCAACTATTACACTGTCAAAAAAATTGCAGTTTTTCGATAATCTATGACTCAATAGCTACTAATCCCTATTAAAATCAAAATTTTAGCTTTGGAAATGTAGGAGAACAGGGGGTGGGAGCTTGGTCAATTTTGACACATTTTGAGCTATTTCATGAAGACTACTGGACCGAGAATTATAAAAAAAATATTTTTAAAAGCTTTTTCGAATCCTCTTTCAAATGAATACCTCACACGATATATTTATTAAAGCTTTTTTTCTTTTGATCGAATTAATTTAAAAATATTTTTTTTCTATTTTCTGACTGTCGATATATGTACGCGCCATAGAGACCTTGATATCAGCTTCCGCTAAAGCTTTTGAATAGTTTATTTACACTAATTTGTTTAATCATATAAAATCTAGAATTATGCTTAGTGTGGGTTTGTTCCCAATAAAATAACAGCGACTAATTTAGCAGTTTTTTCCAATCGTATTTATACATCTCTGGAAAATATGATCAAGCCGACGTTCTTTACACAGAGATCAAAAAAGTCTTTGAAAAAATGAACCATGAGATATTGTTAAACAAACTTCCCAAATGTGGATTGCCTCATACTATGCAAATCCTTTTTGCATCATACCTAAATTCACAAAAGTTTATAATTAAATTTACTGGTAATGCTTTGGGAAAGTTCAAAGCAAATTCGGGAGTCAGTTCCACAAGGATCTAATTTAGGTCCTTATTAGTTTTAATATTTAGTGATGAATCGTCAGATATATCAATCAGCATTAAATCTCTTTATTTGCCGACTTTCAAAAAATGTATAGACTTGCAACACGATTTAGATAATTTCTATTACTGGAGCTTTAAAAATAAATTGCCCCTAGAAGTTGACTAATGTCAAGATATATCTTTTACTCGAAGCAAAACTTCAATTTTTGTAATTACACAGTTACTGTTGGTACTGTTCAGCGAGTAGAATTTATGAAAGTTATTAGAGTAGCGAATAACAACACTTTGAATTTTAAGAAACATATGCAGTACATTGTTGCTGAAACAAATCGTAAGCTAGGTTTCATATTTGCACAAATCTTATAAATTTCAAAATATAAAAACAATCAACATACTGTATTATAAATTAGTATGACCTGGGCTAGAATATCGTTCTACCATGAGACATCCCTGTAACAAAGCAAGCATTAGAGGTATTGAGAAAATCTAAAAAAAGTTTCTTAGGTATCCGTATTATAAAATACATAAAAATATCCTGTTTACTGTTTTACGAGGTCAGTAAAGGGCCATATTCACAAGTAAATACAAAGTGGGCCCAAGCCTACCAAAACCAATATCCATGCCATTAGATAGATCTCGACGAGTGGAACAAAAGTTCTGCTGCGCGCATCTTCAGACTTCGTGTTCCAAGGGCACTTTCGGGTCTTCGAAATTCACACTTGCCATATTATGAGTACCAGTCTTATGGCATTTTTTTGAAAATAATCAGAATTCAATAAGTATGTTGCGGAATAAGATACGGAATGCACGCCTGATCAGTTTGCGTCAACCTGTTTAGAGATATCTCGCTACAGCGACGGTGAGGGTGTCCCGGGAGTGTGCGCGACACCAACTTGATAACGTTTTTTTTTATCAAAGGACTCAATACAAAATCGTCTTCTGGTTTTTATACCAAGGCACCTGCATTAAACGCACTATCTTGTGGCGTATTGTGGACCGTATATGTCATGCCATCAACTGTTTTTATCGGAATTTAATAAGCGACATTTTTGTTGATTGTGGTTATACGCGTTGAATTCGTCGTTTTATTACATTACTTGATAAGGGATCTTCATCTAATTATTCCATCTAGCACGGATGTTTTTTATCATTTTGATAGGTTTATCTTTCAATTGTCTTTCAAGTCTTTTAATTGATTGTTAAGGCTACCTTGTTATTCCTAGTCGAAATAGTAATAATCAAAGCCTTTCAATAAACTGCTTGCTGCTGACGCTGCGAACTAGGTCTACCTCTAGCTCGGTCTTCCGAAATGGAGGAGGACGAGGTGGCAGCATGCAGAAACCAAGGCTCCAGCCTCCTCTATTTTTTCCACACTTGACTTCGAATTATTTTTGAAATTCTATACCGTTCATTTCCTCCACAAACACAGCAACAGCGCTCTGACACTGGCACAACGAGTACAGTTTCCGTGGTAATGGCTTGGGGAATAACATTTTGTGGATTCATGACAGGAGGAATTTCCGCAGTTTGGTAGTTGTCGAAAGGTTGTTGGGATTCCGGCGGTGGATTGCTTGAAGTATGAGCAACTAGTTTGTTTTGGATAGGCAGCATATTCTGACAATGCTGCTGCACGGCTGGTTTTGACCTAGGAACTGTTACATACAGGATATAGCAATTTTGACAAAGATATTCTTCTTCATCAATGTGAGCGTTGGCACTTCCGGGATTCTGTTCCACAAAGTTATTCCACAAACCAGTTCCGTGTCGCTAATTATATTTTTGAGCCCCATACCTAATGAATTTTGGACACGCTACGCAGTGTTTTAACCATATCTTTTAATCAAATATTCTTTAAACAATTTGGAAGCAACTATGAATTATTAATTTTACATTAAACCAAAAAGTCGTAATAAGACGGAAACGATATAATTAACCGTAGACAATTCTTAAAGTCAATTTGTCAAAACAATACGAGAGGAAAGTAATTTAGAGATTATTATGATTTAGCTAAGCTGGCAAATAATAATGTATTTACTTTCAAACTTTTCATTAACTGATCGACTCCGTGCGAAAGATAGCTTGAAAGCATGTACAATATATTCCCATTTCTTATCGCATCATATCCCAAAGCGCATTGCGGACTCACACGTTATCGGACATAAGTAGAGGATAAGGAGATAAGCATTTCGAGATATTTAAGCAGGTTTTTAACAGTTTGTTCGTGCTTGTTCTTTGTATGCACACTGCTACGAAAATACAATAGTTACACGTAAACCCGAGAGACGAATAAGGATCATTTACCAATAGGGCGAATGAAATGAAAGATGAATGTCAAAAATAAAGCCATTTGACCCGATTGAAAGAATACAACATTTGAAAACTACATGGAGAATTATTAGTACTACTCGTAATCACGGTATCTTGAGAAATATATTTGTCTCGAAATAATAAACCATGTTAAACGGATTTTATCAAATCCGGTTTAACCAGCCCCAGACAGCGAACAAACCGCCCATAACAAAAAACGTCCCTTATTAGATTCTGATAAAACACAGTTGATGACCTGACATATACGACCCATAACGCGCAGTAAGATAGTGGATTTAATACCAGGTGCCGTGATGGTACAATCAGAAGACGATTTTATATCGAGTCCATTGATAAAAAAAGTTCGTAAAGTTAGTGTCGCCCACACTCCCTGGACACACCCACCGCCGCCGTCAGAAGATATCCCATACAAGTTCACGCAAAACGGTCAGGCCTGCATTTCATATCTTATTTCCTAATATACTTATCGAATTCTTATTATTTTCAAAAAAAATGCCATAAGACTAGTACTCATAATATCACATCATTGGGTCTTCAGTACTGGAACTGGTTAGACGCGTACCCTCATTGCTTCATATTCTGAACTAACCTACACATTTCCCTGAAATTTGCACAGTTTACTCTTCTATTTCTCCTTGTTCCACTACTATTTCTATAACCTATTTGTTATTAACTTTGTCTGTCCAGGCTATTATCCTCATACATCTGAAGCGCAGCATTCCAAAAGGCTGCTACCGTTTTTCCGTCTGCTTTTCCTACTGCCCGTATTTCATAGACATACTGTGCTGTGCTCCACACATATGCTTTCAACAATTTTTTTCTTGTTTCTATGTTTGTTGTCTTTCATCATAGGCGCTGTCCTTTCTTGTTAGATGCAGTTCGGTCCTTTTCTATTGTTTTACAATAATATACCCTATTTCTCCGACATTTAGTGGTTGTGAAGAGGAAGGCGACTTCGTGGCGTAGTGGTATGTGTGTGACTCTTACGCCCAAGGTCCCGGATTCGAATCCCGACACGGTTCGCTTGAAAAATGTTAGGCGAGCATTTTTCACAAAAATACACCCTCGTTGGGATGAGAGGTAAAATGGAGGTCCCGTGTATGAGTGTTGTCACGCACGTTAAAGATTCCTACCTTGTTTGGAACAACAAGAGTTCAGCAAAATTCCAAGTTTTCCAGGTTAAAAACAACTCGCTTCCTGGCCAATGTAGTACCTTCGGCTGGAACATTAGAAAAAAATCACATGTACGGTTGCGAAGAGGGCTAAGCAACTTGTGGCTACCAAGTTCCCCCAGCACTTGAACACTTACCGATTTAATATTTTTTCAATATATCTTTTCGCACAGTCAACATTAGTTTCACAACCAACACCTGTAGTTGTCTATAATATTCATCAGATTTATCGGCGCTTATTTTTTCGTCATTAGGTTTTCTGTCTCAAAACTGGCTGGGCACATATCTACACTTATTAATATTCTGAGCTAGCCTATACAGTTCCCTAAAATTCTAACACAACCTATATACAGCTCTATTCCCCTTCTATTGTTTTATAATTTTACGCCCCATTTCACCGAGATTCAGGGTAGTGGGTTAAGCACCCTGTGACTGCCAAGATCCCCCAACGCTTAGACATTTGCCGAATTAATAGTTTTTCAGTAAATCCTTTCACACAATTAACAATATTCGAGAATATTGCCCAACCAATACTTGTAGTTGCTTATAATAATCATCACAGTTACTTTTTTCGTCATTAGTTTATCCATCTTGAGATTGGTTAGATGCGTACCTCCATTGATGTGTATTCTGAGCTAGGCCACACATTTCCCTTAAATTCCTACAGCTTACATCTTTCACTATCTGTGTGCAGTAGTCTAACCTAGGTCTACCTCTTCTTCTCGTGTTTCCTATCTCTGCCTCTAATATATTCCGCACTATTCCCTCATGCCGTAGTATTCGGCTTATCGTCCTATCTCTCCTACTTTTTACCGTTTTCCACATATTTTGTTCTTCTCTTACCATTGTTAGTACATTTTCGTTTTTAACACGGTCTGTCCATGATATCTTCATCATACGTCTGTATCACCACATTTAAAAGGCTTCTACCTTTTTCTTCTCTGCTTCTCCTATTGTCCAGGCTTTAAAGCCGCACAGTGCTGTGCTCCACACATATGTTTTAAGCAATGTTTGCCTTGTTTCAATGTTAGTTGTCTTTGAACGCAGTAGTTGCATTTTCTTGTTAAATGTAGCACGACCTTGTGCTAATCTTTGTTTTATATTTTTTGTGCTTTTCCCATTTTGCGTTATTTAGCTTACTAGATAGCAGAAATCCTCAACCTCTTGTAAGTTCTTGTTACCTATTTGTATTCTTGTTTTTGATTTATTTTCTCCTCCTTTGCTTACTAATACTTTAGTTTTATTTTTGTTAATTTTCATACCGTATCTCTCTGTTATCACCGTTTCCATTTCATTCAGGGCAGCTTCTAACTCTTCCTTGCTAGATGCTAATAGCGCTATATCATCTGCAAATCTAGGCATATCAATTTTTTGTCCCTGCATAGTAATTCCAAATGTCTTCCTGTATTTGACAGTATTCATTGCCTTTTCAATGTACAAGTTAAAAATTCATGGGGATAGGGCACATTTTTGTCACACCCCTTTCCTAATGTTTACTTTTCTACGTTCCTGCTCTAGTTCTATTACTGCTGTTTGCTCTTTGTGTAAGCTATGTACTATACGTCTATCCCTATAACTCATTCCAATCTTTTTGAGTATTTTCAACACCTTGTTCCATTTTACATTGTCGAATGCTTTATCCCGATCTACAAAGCCTATATACACGGTTTCTTTTTTTTGTATTGTTTTCTCCATTATCACTCTCAAAGCTAAAATAGCCTCCCGTGTTCCCTGTTCCGCCTAAATCCAAATTGATCTTCTTCTAGCATTTCTTCAGCTCGTTTTTCCATTCGCCTTTGTACAATTCTAGTTAATATTTTCGACACATGTGCTATCAAACTTATTGTTCGAAAATTTTCACATCTATCCGCGCCCTTTTTTTGTATAGTTACTATGATGTTACGTTTAAAATCTTTAGGTATCTCGCCTGTCTCATAATATGGCAAGCGTGAATTTCGAAGACCCGAAAGTGACCTTGGAACACGAAATCTGAAGATGTGCGCAGCAACACTTTTGTGTCACTCGTCGAGATCTATCTAATGGCATGGGTCTCGATTTAGGCAGGCTTGGGTCCACTTTGTATTTACTTGTGAATATGGCCCTTTACGAAAAGAATTTGAAATACAAACTCTATGCAGTCGTAAAAAGATTCTACTAATATAAGTTTAATTTAGAATTTAGAATAGTCTACTTAGAGATAGCTACTTGCTATCGTTGTTTAAATTACGAGTAACAGCTAAAATTACCTTGTTTTATATTACTTTTGTAACTTACACGTTCAATGTTCAATTATTAATGTTTCGTCTTCTCAATAAAGTTTGTTTATTATATGATATGGATATGA
Organism: Platerodrilus igneus; assembly: GCA_036346225.1. Lineage (NCBI taxonomy): Eukaryota > Metazoa > Arthropoda > Insecta > Coleoptera > Lycidae > Platerodrilus > Platerodrilus igneus. The sequence continues at coordinate 4,493,541 of JARFIW010000131.1, read as the reverse complement.
GTTTGAAATATAACCAATTTCTAAAGTTAGGAGAAGATATACCTGAAAAGCGCCAGGTGATAGGGCTAGATACCAAATAGATTATATTTTAGTTAAACAAAGATTTAGAAACCAAGTTAAAAACTGTCGTAGTTATCCAGGGGCTGACATAGATAGCGATCATAACTTAGTTAAAATGAAGTGTAAACTAAAATTCAAAAAATTGAGAAAGGTTAAAAGAGAGGGATGGGATCTAGGTAAGCTTAATGATAGTAGGGTAAAAGAGGAATATAAACAAGTATTAGATAATAAGAGCAAAGAGATAGCTGTAGGAGGGAACGTAGAAAATAGATGGAAAGAAATAAAACTGACTGTACATGATACAGCAACACAGACTATAGGTAAGAAAAAAATAGAAGCGAGAAAACCCTGGGTAACAAAGGAGATATTAGATTTAATAGAGAATAGAAGAAAGCTTAAACCTTTCAGAGAAGTGGATAGTGAAAGTAAGCAAAAATATAATACAGTTAGAAATAAGATAGTACATGAGTGTAGAAAAGCTAGAAATAAATGGATGGAGGAGAATTGTAAGGGAATACAAGATGATTTGGGAGTAGGTAAGACAGACAGGGCTTACAGGGCAGTTAAAAAGTTTTTTGGGGAAGATAGGAAAAAATATAATGGTATTAGAGACGAGAATAATGAGCTTCTAATAAATAAAGTTGAGGTAGCAGATAGATGGAAAAGATATTTAGAAGATTTATATAAGGGAGACGATTTGGATGAGTTAGAAAACGACCAAGAAGAGGATGTAGAAATAGGGTTCTCAATATTAAGAGAGGAATTTGATAGAGCTGTTCAGAATCTTAAAATAAATAAAGCGCCAGGGATAGACGATATTCCCGCAGAATTAATAAAATATGCAAGTCAGAAAACTTTAGATAGATTATATGAACTAGTAGAAGTAATATATGACACAGGTGAGGTTCCAATAGATTTCGAAAAAAATATTATTATCCTAATCCCATAAAAGTCAGGAGCTGATAGGTGTGTGAATTTTAGAACAGTTAGTTTAACTTCCCATGCTTCCAAAATACTAACAATAATAATTAAAAATAGAGTAGAAGCTTTGACTGAGAATTATTTAGGCGAAGACCAATATGGTTTTCGTAAAGACAGAGGACTAGAGAACCGATACTAATGATTAGGGTAATTATCGAAAAAGGTTACAAAAATAAAAGACTCATTTCGCGTTTGTAGATTTAGAAAAAGCATTTGATAGGGTTAATTGGATTGTTATTTTCAGGGTTTTGCAAAAATAGGAATCTCTCATAGGGATAGAAAATTATTTATAGTCTATATAAAACCAAAGCGTAGTAATTAGATTTGATGAAATAGAAAAGGAAGCTAAGATTAGAAATGGTGTTAGACAGGGTTGTATACTGTCTCCCTTGATTTTTAATATTTATATTGAGGAAGCTGTAAACTTAGCTAGAGAGAGAAAAGAGATAGGTATTAGTGTACAGGGACAGAAAATAGACATGTTACGTTTTGCAGATGATATAGCCATTATAGCAGAGTCTAGAAAAAAGTTAAGAGAGTTTCTAAATATTTTAGATGAGATATTACGGAGTAACTATAGTATGAGAATTAACTCAGTAAAGACAAAGATAATGACAAGTGAGTTATAGCCTAGTTCTAAACCAAAATTAAAAATAGGTAATACCGAGTTAGAGGAGGTAGATGAATTTTGCTATTTAGGTAGTATAATTACAAAGGATGGACGTAGCAGAAGGGATATAGTAGCTAGAATAGCTCAAGCTAGAAAAATGTTTTTAAAAAAGAAAAACTTACTAATAGCTAATAGTATTAGTTTAGATAATAGAAAAAGTTTCTTAAAGTCGTACGTATGGAGGGTTCTACTATACGGTAGTGAGGCTTGGACAATTAAAGAAGTAAGAAAAAGATAGAAGCTTTTGAAACTTGGTGTTATAGGAGAATGTTAAAGATTAGTTGGACAGATAGAGTAACAAACGAGGAAGTTTATAGAAGGATAGGTGAGGATCCCTGTATGTGGAAACAATTGAAGGTCAGGAGAGATAGAATGATAGGGCACCAGTTAAGACATGAGGGACTATTTAGTAAAGTCTTAGATTATAGACTACCAAATAAAAATAGAGTAGGAAGGCCTAGACAAAGCTATATTTGTCAAATTATTAGAGATGTAGGTTGTGGAGGGTATGTAGACCTTTTTAGACTAGCTCAGAATAGAAAAGAGTTTAGAGCTGCGTCAAACCGACTTTAAGTAAGTTCGAAAACAAAACAAAAATAAAAATAAAAATCAGTTAACTAAATGTCACCAGGACATGACTCACAATTGGTTAGCGGTCTGGCATGTTGGTAGCGTTTCGTTGCTTAAGCCTTACCATAACATATAATTTAACACTTTTCCTTTTTGAAGCAGATAACCAGGTTATATTTCATTTCCTTATAAATGGTAATCATGTAAACATGTTAGAGTTCTTTAACAACCATCAGGTTGCTAATATCTATGTAGAGCTAGCTGGATAGGAAAATGATAGAAGGATATAGGAAGACCTAGACCAAACTATATTAGTCAAATTATTAGAAATTTAGGTTGTGAAGGGTATGTAGAGCTTTTTAGATTAGCACAGAATAGAAAAGAAGTTAGAGCTGCGTCAAACCGACCTTAAGTAAGGTCGATAACAAAATGATGATGAAAGTTAATTAAGAGTTACTCTAGTTTTGATTAGGGCATGCAACGTCATTCTGATATCTACTTACATCTACTTACATCTACTCACACCTACTTATATCTACTTACATCTACTCATATTTACTTACATCTACTTGCATCTTCTCACATCTAATTACATCTACTTACATCTACTTTCATCTACTTACATCTACTTACATCTGCTTACATCTACTTACGTCTACTTACATCTACTTACGTCTACTTACATCTACCTACATCTACTTACATCTACTTATATCTACTTATATCTACTTATATCTACTTATATCTACTTATATCTATTTATATTATATTAACAATTTTGATAATTGTGGTTCGTGTGTTGGGTCTGAGTTCACTACAATGTTTCAATATATATACTCAAATTGATGCTACCTATCACTACAAAGTTAATTAGTGTGTAAGGATTCTTGTAATTAGGTCTTTTAGCTGTTACAATTTATTCTAAATAGATAAATAAATAATAAATATGTCAACTCGAATAAAAATGTTGGTGACACCTCCTTAACTTTCTGAGCTCTACAATAGCCATATTCTACTACTAACTTTCTGTAATCGTCACACTTTTTGCTAGTCAATCTACAATAATTTTTCTGGTTATTTGTTTATCATTTTTTCTATACGTAGCCGTAGAATATCCGCCCAAGAAGAAACATCAATGGGGAAGGTGCCGCACCCTGGACCGCTCACTTCGTTTGAGGCGGTCTTGTATCAAATACGCCGTAATGGAGACTTTTAAAGAACGATAACTCAAAAATGTGACGCGATGAAACATTTTACATTATCAGCATAAAAACACTATATAAAACACTAACTAACGTAACTGATCCGAAAATGTTGTAGACCAGTGTTATTATACAAAATACGTTTCGATGAACGATGAGATACCAAAGTAACAATTAAGCTTGAATTGCAGAGTTATAGCGCATTTACCAAAACTTCCTTTTAGATGGAATCCATCCGAATAGAGGTGAATAAATTTTTAAAATGTGTAATTTTCTATTTCTTGAACACCTAGCTTACGACCTGCAAAGCGTGTAAGCCTTTTAAACTAGTAGTCTCTAGAATTTTGCTTTCCCATGACAGTATTGTACTAAAAGCTCATGGCGGGACAATGCTTTTTGCTTAGCTATGGCAAATTGTACTGAAATTCGTGACTACGGCATTCAATGCCTTTTGCAGTATTTACCTTACTACGTTTAACAATACAGAACAATTTATGCTACAGTAACCTGATATTTAATTAACGCCAATGAGGGAGAAATCAGCGAATCCTTATTAGCTTGCATCAACAATTCAGGAAATTACAAACGGCAAAGTTTCGTAATCTTTCCATTCCATAAGCATTTTATGGAAGAGTTTATGTACCAGCAGAACACCCTTGAAAACTATGTTGTAACAATCTCTACGTTATATCTGCTACTCCTGTATACACAGATTAAACTAATCCCCAATAAAACCGTTCGTAAAGTCTTCTATCCACTACCCTAAGCTAAAAGCTTTACAAACATCACTTCTTTAGCCGCATTTTTATCAAGTTTTCATTAAAAAGTAATTGAAGTCTATTTGTCTTCTTAAGGTTAATACTGTATAGATTAGGAAGTCAAGTTTAGGAGCACAGTATTTACGGCTTGCCCAATTAAATGTTATTTGGGAATATGCTACTTGCCGTCTTGTTATTTTAGGTTGTTAGTTTATCGTCACGTTGAGTGCTTATTATTATTTGGTTCTTGGTCGCCTAATTTGAAAGGGAAGATACTAACTTTAACGGAAGTTGATGAAGGGTACTATAATTTAGTGTAAGACGAGATTTCGTTAAATTAATTACTGGAATAATTTTAGAATAGGGTTCAAGGAAGGCAGGAGTATTTTAGAGTAACTAATTACAATTATTTGGTTACAGATGTTTAAAAGATCAGTCGGTCCCCGAGTGCTTTTCTGTTTGTAGATTATTATACTGCCGTCCTAGCAAGAAATGTCCTATGTTATAAATGAGCTATTATTACTATTTGGACTTTGCATTCCTCTATAAATTATCCTTCATTTTACAAATTCTGATTGTCCTATCTATTTCTAAAAGGCATTTAAATGTTCTTAAAAGATTTTTCCTAAGTGTATAAAATAACCTTCTTACTAATAAATGTACTGTGCTATCCTGTATAAAATCGTCCTGTCCACACCTTACAAATACAATTAGGACATTTCAATCTAGTATTCTCTCGGTAACAATTACACTTGAGACAGAAATGCTTAGTGTGATAGAAACGCATGTTAACACAGCCACAAATAGTTTATAAAATCACTGTTGATTACCTGTTTTATAAGTACGGTGACCATACGTCATGTCATGTATTTAAGAGACGAGACCAGTCCCTTATTTCACCACTTCGTCCGCTAACTTAATTATTTTTTCTGATAGACGTTTGTCCTTTATTTTGTAAAGTCGACGCAAAGTTTAAAAAATTTTTTTTTAATAATATTGTAAGTGTAATAAAAAACGGGGTAATTAAAAACTTTTTGTAAGTTTATTACCCTTTATCCTCGTGACTATCAGCTATATACTAAAACTCTCTATTTTAATCTGATGTCACTAGGTCGAGATTTTCTTCTTTATACTCCAAGCCCAGGGTAATGTCAGATGGAAAACGGCTTTAGACAAAGAAAACTCTTAGGGGTTAAACGGCTAGTAGAGTGTTAGCTCTGGGTAGATCATGAGCATGGGTCATGGGTGGATAATCGACCAAAAATATTTTTAATAGGCGCCACCGTATTTTTAATACAAGTGCCAACAAAATTTAACTGTGTTTGTATAAGGGAATGCGGAAACCTTATCTTAACACCACTATCATAGCCATAAAATTTGAATTTCACTCTTTTCACACACTTACCAAAACCTCAACCACCAGACGTCAAACAGTTGTCTCAGCTTTACCTGTGAACAAACAAAAACACCACATGGACACTATTTGTGTCTTCAAAAGCATATGCCAAAAATAGAATAAATGAATTTAAACATCTGTGAAATACTAAAGGGATTCATTTTCATTACTCTGTCTTTTTACTTAAGGAGGATTTGCTCTAGTTTTCTCTTTCCTAATTTAAATGTTGTATAATAAAACTTCTTCCAAAGGAAACAAAATGAATTCTATTTATATGTAGAAATCTGATTATATACATGTGACTGCAATATATATTTACTAACTTGTCATAAAAATTTTTATAAAAAGAATTTTAGTGAAGTTTAACCTTTAAAATAAATATGTATAAATTGATCGTTTCTAGA